>MU158878.1:17390-36733 GCA_015888305.1 Antheraea pernyi | reverse complement strand
GCAGATGCTGTTAAAAATTTGAGAACTCATGTCGCGTCATTCTTAGCGAATTTTGGGGACAGAGACGGTGGTCGGCAGTAACGAATCAAAACTTAAAAATATCATGTCATTTTTTATAATTAATATAAAAGTTCATTACTTGCTTTTATTATAAACTAAAAAGTTGAGTACTTTTTTTTATTATTAATAAGAAATTTCATTATTTTTTTGTGACTCTTAATTCAAAATTGAATTATTATTTTTTTTCACTTAAAAATATCATTTTATTTTTTTATAATTAATATAAAAGTTCTTTACTTGCTTTTATTATAAATATAGAAGTTGAGTACTTTTTTTTTATCGTTACTAAGAAATTTCATTATTTCACTGTAAAGTTATTCATTTGTATTCAATAGCAACTAATTAGATAGTTACATTTTGTATAAGTATAGTTTTAATATAATTTTCTTTATAATTATAACTTTAATTTTATTTTTGCACATTTGATGAGCAGCCACCCACTACTTTTGCCCGATCCTTACTGGCTATCCTCGGCCGATCCCTACTGACTATCGTCAGCCGATCCTTGATTACTATCCTCAGGCGATGCTCGGATACCATCATCGGCCGATCCTTACTGACGATCGGCCGATTCTTGTTTACTATCCTCGACCGATGCTCGGTCACCAAGCTTGGGACGATGTTAACATCCGATACCCAGCCAGCCTTGGCCCAATGAAAAATCCAATTCTCGGTCGATGCTCGAGGATCAGCTGCCTATCTTGGCCCAATGATCGGCCGATTCATCACAAAATAAATAAAATATTTTTTTTTCAAAACGTTCGTTTTTGCATGGAACCCTCCAATATATGTATGTATTATAAATATAAACCTTCCGGAAGATAATCTCTAAACAATGGTTAAACTCGTATCAAAATTCGTAGCGTAGCTGAGATGATTAAAAGGAACACAGAAACAGATGCGAAAGGCGACTTTGATTTACAGTATTTATAGATAGATATAGACTAGATGTATACATCTGTGATTGGAAACACATCACACGGTGTTTGAACAAGACTATTTTCATTCACCGCCGCCGCAACACGCTGCGGTTAGTTTTAATCTGTTTCCCTGTGAACTATTAACGTTGTTTTGCTGCATGACACCTCATTCAATTTGTCTCATGATTTTCGCTCAATTATTCGATTTATATATATATATATATATATATGATTTTCAATACGAAAATCATGAGACAAATTGAATGAGGTGTCATGCAGCCAAACAACGTTAATAGTTCACAGGGAAACAGATTAAAACTAACCGCAGCGTGTTGCGGCGGCGGTGAATGAAAATAGTCTTGTTCAAACACCGTGTGATGTGTTTCCAATCACAGATGTATACATCTAGTCTATATCTATCTATAAATACTGTAAATCAAAGTCGCCTTTCGCATCTGTTTCTGTGTTCCTTTTAATCATCTCAGCTACGCTACGAATTTTGATACGAGTTTAACCATTGTTTAGAGATTATCTTCCGGAAGGTTTATATTTATAATACATACATATATTGGAGGGTTCCATGCAAAAACGAACGTTTTGAAAAAAAAATATTTTATTTATTTTGTGATATATTTTAGTACCCCTCAAAATATTTCGACGAAGTATTTTTATTCGTCTTTTCAGATTGAAAATAATCGATACGTATTATTTTTTCAATGTGATGCTTGAAAATTTTTAAGTATGTTTTTTAAATTTCTGTACTCTGTAAAAACACTTTTCTTTTAAAGGCTAACTGTAAAAAACTTTCTATGATATAATGTTCCCTTTGCACTTTAATTGTGTGTGAGCGTACAAGCTTTAAAAAAAACTACAGCACACTTTCCGTTGTTTTGTTTAACAACAATATAGTGCGTTGTTGGAATAAAATTATTATTTTTAAAATTTTCGACTATGTTTTTTAATTTTTTTTCGATAAATTTTTGTTAAACATTTTTTTAATATAGATGTAATATTTTGGAGTGGACAAATGAAAGCTGCAAGTGGTATAATTTTTTTTTAATCTGCTCTGGGCGTTGCAGCGAATTAGTTATTGCACGCACTTCGACAGCAGGTGTACAGTATAAGATCGCTTATGTACGAGTTATGTTTATGTCAAATTTTTATTCATTCAAGTTGGCTCTTGAATTTTACAATTTGGTCTTGCTTCCTGCTCTTTATAATGAGTAATTTTTATTAAATTGTATATACGTAGAATATATATCAATCTGTAATTTATAGGTTATAAACATTGACAATAATGCTTGCAAACATTGTAAAACAATACATTTTTAGTTATTATTATTATTATTCTCTATTCTATTATTAGTTATTCTTCTTTTCCCCTAACAAACTGAAAGAGTTTAGAAAATTATCCGATACGATATATATATAAGAGTTGTTGAGGTATGTATGCTTGGTACACATATATGTTTCAACAACTTATATATTTATGAATAGTTAACTTAGCTCAAATAGGTCGCGAATTGCATGTATCAGGCAACAGCCCAAGCCGAGGTGTGCTGTGCACTCTTGAACTAGTTGTCAAATAAAATCAGCTGAGTGCCTTAAGCGCTCGCCTTAGTAGTCCAGTGAAGCTGTTAAGACCTTGCTAGGTCAATACCGGAGTCAGTTCGAAAAAAAAAATCTTAAACGCAATTAATAAAACTGCATATACAGAGAGTTAATTTCACTTCAAAACAGAAGACCTATAAAGACTATTCAATACTTCAATTCTGACTATTATGAAGTGGAAATATTAGACTTTTTGTTTGTAATGGATAAAGTCAAAAACTACTTTTTTTTTAAATTCACCTATAGAAATCTATATCAGCAGCAAGTAACATGAGCTGTATTTTTACAAATCTATATGACGCGAGCGAAGCAGGAAGCAAAAATAGTCTATAATACTTTTAGGAATTAAAACATATGCGACATATAACATAATATTATGAAACGAAAATAATTACTCCGTTATAAACAGACCGAAAAGCTGCAGGCAACGCAACTTAATTTGTAAGAATAATCTAAATAGGAAGTACACGAACAGGATAGATACTGCAATACCAGGGCAGTCGCAAGTACGTTGCTAGCCTGTGTTTAGGGGAAAGGTTAGGGGGAGGTGGATTAGGGAGGGGCGAGCGGAAGGGAGGAGGCCTCCGGCGTTCTCACTGACCGCACGAAACACAACAATGCAAGCACTGTTACTTCACGTCAGTTTTCTGTGAGAGGGCGGTACTAGCCCGGGCGAGCCGACCCACTCATGCTGAAACCAATAATAGCTTCAGCGTGGCTCTACCACCTACAAAATAATCCTAAATAAACATAAACTTATCTCTAAGAAATAATAACTTAATACTGATTGTTTCAATAACTTATTTCTTTGATAATTTACGTAGATTGTTTTGTAATAATCTCATCTAAAGCTTGTGGCTTCTAAATTGGTTATAAAATTAATTTATCTTCAGTCTTCTGTAAACATTTGTTTATTTAATCAAAATTAATGCAAAATAATTGAATAATGCATAATTGCGCTTATTTAAAATCGTAAATCGAATTAGTGATTCGATGGTTATTAATTGCAAATTTTAAGACACAGGAGATTCAATTATGTTTTTATTTTTTCGATAATAGCGACCCTCCCTACCCTTGTATGGGTGCAATGTACTGATATGAGGCCATCTTGGGGTGTAAGGGGTGTTTGGGGTGTAAGAGGTTTTAGGGGGGTAAGGGGTCTCAAATAAAATCGACATCCAAGCCAACCTCACCTGCACGTGGTGCACCCTGCTGAATAACGAACGAGGCAATGGCGAAAGCGGGGTGGTATGGTTTTACAGCCTGACTATGTCGCAATCACCATGTATATGGCGAAAAAGCCCGTCATAGTGATTCGCTTTTGCGGGTCGCGTTTCGGGATCAGCCTGTGCATATCCAGCTTTTCTCAGTCCGGCATGACAGCGGCGACCGGCGATGGATAGTGTGTCACTCGGTGGTCTCCATTGTTTTTGAATTGTACTGTGCTTACCATCAGGCACAATACAGTCATTTTGCCATGCTACTATAAAAAAAAATCTAAACGATTTAGATCCATTTTTGGTGTTATGATATTTGCAGTTTAACACATTTATAGTAGCAAATTACGAATCTTCACACGAACAAATTCTTTAAGGTTGCATTTTATTTTAAATCTGTGATATCTTAGTGCTATGATTATTTATTGAAATGTAAATGTAAATTAAATACTAAAAAAACTTAATTGAATACTATATTGATAAAAATAGTGTAGTAGGTAACCAACAAATGTAATAATATCACTGCATATTATAAAACAAAGTCCTCTCTGTTTGTTCGCGATAAATTTAAAAACTACTGAACGGATTTTCATGCGGCTTTGATCAGTATATAAAGTGATTCGGGAAGGTTTATGTGTGTCATTTGTCAAGGTTTTATTTAATTACCAAGGCGAGACACCGTCCGCCGGGCCCGCTAGTGTAAAATATAAAAATAATAGTCACAGAGGAAATCTCGGTAGGTATTTTAAGATGTATGTATATACTTCTGTAGTACTTTGCTTTTATCTCGATAATATTTAGGCAGCGTTTCTAATGTAAGCGCTCGAAAATTCTTTTTCACGACTTTATTAGAATACATCGACTTGTCTCTACTTTTTATAGGTTTAATATACATGTATTATATATAAAACCCACCTGGAAGAAATTCTATAAATCATTGTAAAAAGTGTACCAAAATACGTTGTGCAGTTTAAAAGACACAAGTTAACACACAAATAGACATAAAAAGTGCATTTTTTGATAATATGTAGACTAAAGAATGACTAGAAAATGACACCAAGTTTTTTCTTTACAGTACGACCACATATCTTATATATTATCTTATATATTAATACGTGAAGCCAAAACTTTGTATTCCTTTTTAACGGAATTGCGCGAACGGATGATCGTGAAATTTGGCATAGTTAAAGTTTATCTTATATATTAATACATGAAGCCAAAACTTTGTATCCCTTTTTAGCGGAATTGCGCGAACGAATGATCGTGAAATTTGGCATAGTTAAAGTTTATATGGAGGAGAAGTGCAGAAAGCTATTTATTTTATATAAAGTGCATTAGAAGTACATTAAATTAATTAAAATATTCATTACTCACACTACTGCTTCAATTTTACACAACATATACACACATGTAAATAAAAAAGACATTTTGACATCTGTCAATAACGGACTTCCAAAAAGGTTGCGAAGGTGGTTGCTATCCTCGACTGTATGCTTTTTTTAACCGACTTCGAAAAAGGAGGAGGTTACTACGTTCGGTTGTATGTATTTTTTTTATGTATGTTAATCGATATCTCCGCAAATTATGAACCGATTGTAATGATTATTTCTTTTTTTATTTGAATTAGTTATATTCAGCAGTGATCCCATACAAATTTGAAGAAAATATTTAACCTATTATACCTATTATTATTATTATACCCATTACAAATCAGATATATTTATGAACACTAAAAATGGGGAAATATTAAAAAAAAAAAACCGCCTTCGATGTGAAAAACTAATAAGGCACTAAAAAGCGAAAAATATCTTAATTATTAAATTAACCGAATTAAATAAAAATATTGATATTTGAACTACCTAATTATATATTTGAAGTCGATGCCATGATAAAAGAACCCCAATAATTCAAACTTTAAAAATTCAATGAACTATGGTCGAACACTGGGTGCACACTAGTTAAAATAAAATGACAACTGAAAAACTGAACGTCAGTCTGTCAATATGTTTGTAAATTCCTCTATTGTTTTCGTCTCACTCATTCAGACGCTTTTTATATGGAGATTTTTAAATCCAATTTTTTTACTTTTCCACATCATTTTTTTCAAATATTTAAAAAACAACAAAAAAGAAAAAGTGCGGCCGCGAATAAGTGATGCGTTTACATACATTCGGCAATTGATCTTTATTTATATATATATTTCTATAGATGTGGTTTAATACCATAAAGGTTTTATTTTAGGAGTGGTAGAGTTTGTCAAATAATAAATATATTATGTCAAGTGAATAAATCTTTTTTTTTAAAAAGGGATTCTTAGAATCCCGTATAACAGTACGCTCTACCACTCCTAAAATAAAACCTTTATGGTATTAAACCAAAAGATTTATTCACTTGACATAATATATTTATTATTTGACAAAGATTTGTTCACTTAATTATTAATACTTATTATTTAACACTGAATAGTAATTATGAGGATTATGAGTGTTATGGACCGAGTCTGGGAATGAACTGCCGGGTGGTATCGAGGACCGTGAGAGGACTCGGAAAGTGCTGACGTTAGGTACTGGGAAAGGTGCTAGTTAGGAAGGGATATAGTTCTGTGGTGTTAGAGAAAGGTCAGCATATTAGGGTACACGGTTCGGGTATAACAGCCCCCCGCGTAAAATAAAACTTTCGCAGTAAGACGCAAAGTTTTAAGAGGATGATCTTAAACGAGGAACAGACATTTCTATTCTCTCCTCAACATCAGGATCAGGAACTGTGTCTTGGGAGGTATGGAAGGAAATTACAGTTTTACAAAATTTCTTATACAGTAAACTTAAAATTATGATTATAATCGATAAAATTATACAGTAGGTTAAAATTGGATAAGTTGAGTTATATTCTAAAACAAAATTTGGATCTTCTAATAAGTTATCTATTGATGATAAAATTTGATTGTTAACAACATCTAAATCTTTTAAATTATCCAAATTGGTTTCAACAATTTTCACATGTGGTATTTATTTAAATTAAGTCTCTGAATATTACAACAAGTATCAGTAATAATATTAAAATCGGATCTTACAGGGGTTACATTAATCTTAGTATTTATTTTCCCAAATAATTCTGTATTTCGGCATGTGGCCGTACATTTAAGAGGTAGGTTTAATAAACCTGTACCTGATATTTTTAATTCGGTTGTATTAGAATTACAATCGACTATCAACTTGGATACTTTTGATTGGACATACAGAAACTGGTTGTTATTAAGCCTGTGCCATATGTCGATGTCACCGTTAATAAATTTAGGGGTGCATTGATCCGGTAAAGAGTCTACCACTTTTAACATTAATTCAGTTTCACAACTTGGGTTAGTATTCACAGGATATTCTGTTTGAGTTTTACATATATAGATACTATTTGGAATCACTTTACATATTTCTAAGCTATCCATATTACAATAATAAAACTTATCTTTACTAATACTTACATAGTTGGAAGTAGGTACAATCAGCGAATATGAGTCTGGTTTGTTAATATTGTGTGGTACTGGTATAGGAATGGTTTTATATACATCATACATTTTATGCGTTACCAGTGGGATTTTGCAAGCAAATATTATTTGTTTGTTTGCATAGTGAGTACTCATTTCACTTATATCTATAATTACATGAATATTTTCTAAATCTAAGTTTACAGGAAGTTCCAGTGATCTGGGTAAATATCTAATATTATTTACTAATTCATAATACAATTCCTTAGGTGTAAGTACAGATGGGTGAAGAACATGGCTTTTAGTGAACATAATTGCATTTTGCAAATCTTCTATTTTAAATGACAGAGTTAACAATGCGGAAGACAAACTGTTACACAATTGATTGAGATTTGACACAATAATCAGTTTATTAGATGCTATACTCATATTTTTCAAATTAGTACTCAGATTTTCGACAGCGTTATTCAAACGTGCTTCATTTAAATTTATAGTAGATATGGTTTCGTTGAAATTCTTTAACGCGATACTGGCAATTAAAGTGTTTTGTTTAAGTAAGTTAACTAATTTCTTATTATTACTATTTAGAGTTTGAATAGCGTTATCATATCTAAGTCCATCGTTTTCATCCAAAGTGCCAATGACATGTTTAAAAATGGTACCGACGCCGGATATCCATGCGGATCTTTTTGATAATAAGGGTAATAAGTGCGATATAGAATTATAGTCTTTAACTATATCAGTATACCGTGATGTTAGCGGTTCTAAAATATTATGACATTCTGAATCTAATATAGCGTCCTTTTGTTGACACAGAAAACGGGTAGTTCCTATGATACTGTTTATATTATCAATATGTGGTTGAATATACGAGAGGTCGACAGGTATTAGTACATGTAATTCTTCGGCAGAAAATCGAACATGTCCTATAGGGTCAAAATAAATGCCGGGACTCTTCAAAATTGGTTCAATAAGAGTCGATTGAACAACATAGAGGTTCATGAGCATTCTGAAATAAAACATAAAACTTAATTTTCTTATAGTATTTCCGAAAAGACTAAATACAAGGCTTCTGAAGTCATGGTTACAAAATAAAAATATTAATATTAATTTGACTTAAATACTACGTGGTTACTGCTAATTTGATTTCATCATAGTGATGACGAAAGTGTCGCCTGTTAATTACGACGGAGAGTGTGTTGTTACCGTGAATTTTCACGACACGGTATGGTCCTTTCCAAACCGGGGATAAGGCTTTTCTTAACCTTAAATGGTTTTTAATAAATACAAAGTCACCTACTTTGTATTTTTTGTGTTTGGTTTTTTGGTCATAATATTGTTTCGAGATACCTTTACTTTTTAAAATGTTCTCAATAGCCTTCTGTCGTGAATAATTTAATCTGTGTTGTAGAATACGAATATAATCGTGATACGTGACGTCAGGGGCGTTTTCATACACCGAGTTAGGAATGAATGGTTTATGACCATATACTAACTCATAGGGAGTGAAATTGGTTGTAGTATGGGTACTCGTGTTATATGAATACATTGCTGTATACACATAACGGGGCCAATTAGTTTGATTTTCATCGACAAAGGATTTTAAATACTCTTTTAGAGTTGAGTGGCTCCTTTCCAAAGCACCCTGAGTCTGGGGGTGATAAGGAGTTGACCACAATTGTTTTATTTTGAAGAAACTGCAGGTTTGTTTGAACAAGTCGGCTGTAAAATTAGTGCCTTGGTCAGTTAAAATAAACTTTGGGATTCCGAAGAGCGAAATAAAGTGGACAAGACATTCACAACTTTCCTCGGCAGTTGCGCTGGATATGGGATAAGCAGCTGAGAATTTAGTTAGATCGTCTTGTAGAGTGAGTATGTATTTGAGTTTAGTGTTGCCAGATTCTGGTAATGGTCCAACAATATCTAGGGAAATGCGTTCAAAAGGTTGTGTGGAAGTGCTTGTGATTTGCATAGGAGCTCGGTTGGTTTTCCTTAGAGCTTTATTCGTTTGACATAATCCGCATTTCTTAACATATTGTTCAACATCGGTTCTCATATTTTTCCAGTAGAATCTTTCCTGAATACGTTTTAACATTCGAACTGAACCTAAATGGCCAGCAATAGGTAGGTCATGGTTTTCTTTTAATATTTTTATGACTTCCGACGGTGTGGGATAGATCAAACTGTTTTTATAAATATTAATAGAAATTTTTGTGTTGTTAAAAAGATATAAGAGTATGCTGCAAATTTTAATAGGTTGATAGTGATCAAATGGGTTTTTAAAATCGGTTATGGCAATATCAATTTCTTCCGGGTAGTTTATTATAAGGTCGTTTCTTAGACATTTGAGACTTTTATAAATGTCTTCGTAATCAGCCTTATCAAAGTGATGGACTTTTGTGAATAGGAAGTAATAAGTTTTGTTACCATGGTTGAATTTCAAGTAAGAATGTAGAGTTCTTTCCTGATTAATTATATCACTACGATTGATTACATTACCTAAAATATCATCGATAAAGTGATTTGACTCATCCATGTCGATGGATGTTGGGATTACAACAATCTTATTTTTACAATTTAAAATACTACTACTATGTTCGTGAATATTTACATTTGATTTAAATTCTTTATTACTAAGAGTTTTTAGACATTTTTTATAGGAATCATCATCGTTTAAACATTCTAATGGGTCTATACTTGGGTTTTCTACTATAGGTAATTCATCTTGTTGGTTTTCAGGAGCAGTGTCCGTGTCTTCGTTGACAGGATTTATGTTAACAGTATTGTTAATTGGAATTCGGGACAGTGCGTCTGCGTTACAATTCAATTTACCTTTCTTATATTGGATACTGTAATCATACTCTTCTAGTTTCAGGCGCCATCTAACGAGCCTGGAACCTGGGTCTTTACAGTTGAAAAGCCAGTTCAGCGGCTTATGATCAGTCACTATGGTAAAACGATGACCGAATAGATAAGGTCGGAATGTTTTAGCGCCGAAAATTATGGCAAGACACTCTTTTTCAGTGACGCTATAATTACACTCAGCCTTGTTTAATGTTCGCGATGCATAAGCGATGGGCCTATCTTTGCCGATTTCACCCTGAGAAAGTATAGCTGAGATGGCGAAGTTTGAGGCATCACAAGTTAGCACAAACGGTTTACTAAAATCAGGATACGCTAAAATTGGCGCGGTAATTAGTTTTTCTTTCAATTGTTCAAACGCTAACTGTTGTGAATTAGTCCAAACAAAAGGAATATCTTTCTTTAAGAGAGATGTTAAAGGTTTTACGCTTTTAGAGAAATTTGATATGAATCTTCTATAATAGGACGCTAGACCTAGGAAGGATTTTACTTCTTTAGGACACTTTGGTACAGGGAATTCGTTTACTGCTCTTATCTTTTCTGGGTTAGGTTTCACACCTTGGTCACTTATGATGTGTCCGAGATATGCTACCTCCTTACGTAAAAACTCGCACTTGTCCGGTTGGAGTTTAAGGTTGAAATTACGGAGTTTTACAAAGACTTTTGTTAGTTTTTCAATATGTGCTGGTAAATCTGCTGAATATACAACTATATCATCAAGATAGACGAAACAATGTACGCCTTGTAAGCCTGAGAGAGCCGTATTCATCAACCGTTGAAAGGTTGACGGGGCATTCTTAAGCCCAAAGGGCATTCTATTGAATTCGAAGTGTCCTTGAGGAACACTGAACGCGGTTTTGGCTGCATCTGTCGACGAAACTTTTATTTGATGGAAACCCGATGCAAGATCCAGCGTTGAAAAATATTTACTCTGACCTAGCTGGTCTAGTATCTCATTGATTTGAGGCATCGGGTATGTTTCACCAATAGTTATATCATTTAATTTGCGGTAGTCTATAACTATCCGCCATTTCTTTTCTCCGGATGCGTCCGCCTTTTTGGGAACCACCCAAATAGGGGATTTGTTGCAGGATCAGGATGTGGTAACAGTAGCCGCTGTGGCCACTGTAGTCACCGGTGAGTGCACCACTATTAGTGCAGAGCCCCTGTAAGGCTCTATGAAACAACGGCAACTTGAGGTATCTTATAAGATGACCCTGAATACACTTTGACACCTTTTGACACTTTTTGACACTTTTTAGCACACTTATACTTTTAGGTACTTTTATTATTTTATTGTGCACTTTATGATATTATTTATATTGGAATTATTATTTTAGGTCCATGACGAATTTCGAGGCGTTACCGGGATATATATATATATATACATATACGAGAACCCGGTATCCCACCGCTGCCACCAAACTGTTATACGGGATTCTAAGAATCCCTTTTTAAAAAAAAAGATTTATTCACTTGACATAATATATTTATTATTTGACAAAGATTTGTTCACTTAATTATTAATACTTATTATTTAACACTGAATAGTAATTATGAGGATTATGAGTGTTATGGACCGAGTCTGGGAATGAACTGCCGGGTGGTATCGAGGACCGTGAGAGAGCTCGGAAAGTGCTGACGTTAGGTACTGGGAAAGTTAGTTAGGAAGGGATATAGTTCTGTGGTGTTAGAGAAAGGTCAGCATATTAGGGTACACGGTTCGGGTATAACAGTACGTAAGGTCCGATTGTGTAATCACCATTGTCATCCATATTATTGTTTTGCTCGCACAACTGTATTCCGCTTCGAGCGGTTTGTTCGAGTAGCAGTAATTGTATTCGACTCCATGGTAACCGGCTTATACCCGAGCCCTGTGTATGAAACCTTGTTTTATATCCTCTTGTAAATTTGTGTATTTATAGGAAAATGTGTTTATTAAAACAACACGTTTCAATTACGGGCTACAATTCATAGCACTTGTAATATAAGCGCTTTTTCATACTTGTATTTGTCTGTTTTGTTTATCATAAATACTTTTGCGGCTTGTAACTTGTTATAAGGGATTGACCTTCAAATCGGTGGTGATCCTGCAAACAAAGGGCAGAAGGATGCAAATCCACGATAGTGTTTCACATGCTATAGTGGCAATATCCAGACACACTCACACCTGTGTCTACTATACCGACGTGACTGATGACGCGGTTAGTAGGTTCATCCATCGGGCCATGGACGCTCCGGCGCGGCATATTGTGTGTTATAACTTAAAGATGGCGATAGGGACCGGAATGAAACCGCCATAAAGGTAATAACGTCAAAAACAGTTAAATAAATAAATATATATAAACTACCCAATAGATGCTCACAAATACGATTTTTAACTTACACATTAAATAAAAAGATAGCAAAAAAATAGTGCGGACCGAGAGTCTGCAGATAAGAAGAAGAAAAAAAAACCTTGTTATAAAACATTAGAGAGCTTTCCTTGACTCTGAAATATGTTATTTACACACAATATGTTTTTTTTTTATTTTAAATCTTTTATATTACATTATAATAACATGCGAAGTGTCGAATTTACGGACGAAGAAAATCAAGTACATTGCAGTACCGTTTTTTTTATTTGGAAAATACAACGCTCCAGCAATGTTCTTCTGTGTTGCTACTTGTGCTTTTGTAGACTACTTTTTTTTCTTTTTTTTTAACGTGGGCAAATCCCTTATGGATACGCCACCCTCCCGGGGGAGAGTGTGCGTTATGTCCGACTCGCACGGACTAAAACCCCACGGTGTACTGACAGACGGTTTTGCAGACTACTAGTCTAACTTATGTTGAACGTAATTTACAAGAACTTATAAAAAAGTTTTTGATTTATGTGGTACTTGAGCTTGTAGACTTGACCATTTGATAAGTAAGGCACTACAATAGTAGTCGGGTGTACATGTGTGTGTACATGTACAATGTGGTGATAGTAAAAAAAAAGAAAATTAGAATATTATGTCATGATTTATATTTATGCAAATAATTTTAATGATTTAATATGACCTTTAAAATATTTTATATGACCTTTATAATATTTTTATTAACTAAAATGATATTCAATTGATTTAAACACTAGCGCCACACTATTATAGTTTGGCATATAAAAGGCAAGACGTCGCCGATAGGGGATCAGTCGTATGTTAAAGTTATTGTAAGGACTCGGATAAATAGTCACAGTGCATACAGCGTTAGTGATAATTAGTTCCCGTGACTGACCGAATATACGTTATTCATTACAAGTGGAACACATTTACGTATTGCATTCCAGGATTTACGAGTGTAGCCATAACAGTTCAGAATAGGACTGAACTGCAACCACAATACATATTGCATTTAATGCGTTAGACTGTTTTAGTTTGTAGTAATTTCGGATCATCTGCATATATATTGTAAATTAAGCAATTTTTATTAAGCAAGCGGTCAGTTCCATTACTTTTTTGATTGCCCTGTGCTTATTTATCGTCAGGCACAGTCTCGTCATATTGCTACAATAAAAAAAAACATATTATAATTGACATTAACAGGCTGCAGGTTCCGTTAGTGTGCTCGATCGATAGACTGAGAACTTCTCATCGTTTATTAGTTATCGAATTGTACCCTGTACAATGTATTATTCATAGTAAGCTGATATTTTCCTTGTGCCATATTCAATGTTGAAGCGAAATTCTGTTTACTCTAACATTGAATGTATATTTGAAACGGGTCTGTAAGTTATATGGGAACCGGGGTATAAAAGCAACGCACAAATTTTGTACAACCAAATATGTTACGCAAGGGATAACGTTTAAAGAGCTTTGTTAGTTTATGCAAATGCCTATATATTTAAATACAAGCTTTCGTCAACGGCTTCGCTCGTGTTAAATTTGGTTTGACCAATCTTACACAGTTTTTTTTTTCGATCTATGTAACTGTTAACAATACTCCTTCCACATAAAGGAGGTACGAATGCTGCAACATTACGTATATAATTCAAACGTAAAACAAAAGACGATTTTTTTCTTCACATTCTATTTTATTCAATGATTCTATTGTCGCCCGTCTAATTGTAAATACGTAAATACATTAAACAGTTCCATTACAAGTTTTCTATAATTATTTCATTCAAAGTCCGTCCCCTGTAATAATTAACAGTAACACTATTGACCTTATGTGATATTACACAGACTAACACTATCGGTCTGATGGGCCTTTACATCTTCACAGAACTAATAGGGCTTGTGCTCAGCTGCTTGGGAACAAACTCAAGAGTGCCAAAGTGGTCGCACCTCCGCTTGAGTTGATGCCTTGGATGCAGTAACGCGAATCTTACTGGGGTAGACTAGCTAAGCTGATCATAAACATAATAATTGGAACATATCTCTCAACACGGCTAAACTAACTAGTTTGAAAAATACGGGAAACAAACAAAAGATTTCCAACATGTGTGTAAAGTAAAAAGGTCGTGGTAGGCTAGTGGTTTGACCGGTAGAATATTATTTCAACGTCCGCAGTTTCGAACCCCGGCATGTACCAACGAATTTTTCGGAATTCGCGTTCAATTACTAATTTAAATTGGTAACATTATCGGCTGACGGTGAAGGAAAATATCGTGAGGAAATCCGAACCTGAGAAATGTTCTTGTTTTATATGTGGGAAAACATAAAACTGAGAATTTCTCAGAGTTTGAAATCGCCAATACGTCGTTGACCGGTAGAATATTATTTCAACGTCCGCCGCTTCGAACCCCGGCATGTACCAACGAATTTTTCGGAGTTCGCGTATATTTATTAATTGAAATTAGTAACATCATCCGCTGACGGTGAAGGAAAACATAGTGAGGAAACCCGAACCTGAGAAATGTTCTTGTAGTACTACTATTAGTGGTAAAACATGGAACTGATGTACGTCTTGGGCTGGCGTGGTAATTATTCCCATACCTTCCTTCTGGAAGAAGCTTATGGCCCTGCAGTGGGTCTCTTACAGGCTAATGATGATGATGTGTGTACCTACCTGTGTGTAGATGTGGAGGTGATAGAGCTGAAGCGACGATAGCTTAGATGATAGCGTGTTTGGATGTCGTGTCCATGGATTTAGGTTCGAAATACCACCCTCAAATTGAAAATCTGTATCCAAGCACCTGTTGGTGTGTTCCGGCAGTTGCACTAGAAAGCCAGTCCTCTCTGATTTAGCGTATTTACTATGTAAATATATACTGACCGTAGGGTAATATCAGATAAGATTGTGATCAAACGGGAAAACTAATCAAATACAAAAAATAAAAATATGTGTTTTATGTGTTAAGGTACTGAGTGGATATGTTCAGTGATACTGTATCGCGCTTATCGAAAATAGTATTTTTGGACGGAAAGTACCCTACGTCCTGTTTTCTATCCCTGACAACTTCGATTAACAATAACTAGATATCGGGTCGGCGCGAAAAATACGTCTCGTTAAATAACAGCTCACATTTCACAATGCCGCAGTATATTCAAAAGATGCAAAAATAATACCCGAAAAAGCAATTTAACGGCCTGAGTATCTTACTTTCGCTAAATACTTGTTGAATAAGTTATATTTTAAGCTTTAAACTGACAATTAACATAAAATTTTGAACAAAATTACCGATTTTAAACCTGTGGTACAAATGTTTGGCCAAGGCTCGCCAACCACGCACAAACACGTACAATAACGGGAAAAAGTACTTTATTAATTGCTTTTTAAAGTTGAATTCACACTAAATGTTGTTTCTGTTGTCTTTTCATTTGTAAGTGACGGGAGTAATTTATTACTTTACTCGCTTTATCGTAAGTATTATATAATATTTTGAACATTTGTGACTTTATTACTAGGTGTCATGGTTGTAATTAGGTTGAACTTAAAACTGTTTTAAAACTTTTTTTCTCCCTTTCTTAGTAAACAAATAGCCTACATAAGTATATATTTACGTTGACAGCACTTAGCTTCGATTTTGTACGTGACCCTTTATCTAGTTATTGTTGATCGAAGCCTGACAATGTGTATGTACAATTTATTGGTAATCTGTTGAATAGATAATGCGTGAAAGCGTTACAAACAAATAAACAAACTCACACTCGCATTTACAATATTAGTTAGGATTCTTTCATTGAAATATCCTACCCTAGTCATCTCACAGCTGATGAAGAACGTTTTAATAGTTATGTAAATTTAGAAGTGTGTGTTTACAAAATATTAGTGCGTCGCATATTAATTTTTAAGATAAAAAATTATGAAATGCTTTCAAACGTTATATGGTTTATTTTATATCTGAATATTTAAAAAGGGCAGGATATTGGTACCTAAACAATGGGACTAAATCGGATACCGTAAAGGACTATACAGTCAAAATCTGTTATAACGACGTCGAAGGGACTGCTCATATTCAGTCGTAAAAACCGATAGTCGTAACAACCGGTGATGTTTAATGTGTATCGTGCAAGTACAAACAAATCGATAGGGAATTATTGGAAAAATATATTTATTCAACTATGTACATTTTGTTTATTACACATAAGTACAATGCATATTATTTTTCTGTGAGCATAAAATCTGTAATTTTTGTCTGTTTGGAACACTTCTGTTGTGCATAGATATTTTGTAATTCACGTTGGAGTTTAATTAACGTATCGTCATAATTGCTGTGGATATGGAACTGTTTGTTTGTTTTCTTTTTCTTTGCGACATTTTGAAAGTTTCACGAATAACTCCACAAAGTTTTGGTGCGTCTTGTGTATAGATAAGTAACAAACTAACTGAAGAGATATGAAGAAGCGGGCTTTGAATCTACTGCATGCACGTGTTTTGTTTCTAAGAATTAGAAAATACCCTACACTAAACTAAATCCTATTGTTTTCTTTCCTGATTTTAATAGCCATTGAAGACAAATGTGGATACCTATGCAAATTGTTTACAATACAGCTTATCCGGTCGTTCTAACAGATATAATTTACCGAAATATTAGTTAAATGTGGTCGTTTTATGAGGTATGTCGTTATAAGCAATGTCGTATAAAGCAATGTTTTTAATAAGGCGGTCGTATAGCGTATTGGGGTGTAAGGGGTGTCAAATAACACCTAAGACTTGAGACACCCAAGCTAACCTCACCTGCACGTGGTGCACCCTGCTGAATAACGAACGAGGCAATGGCGAAAGCGGGGTGGTAGGGTTTTACAGCCCGACTGGGTCGCAACCACCATGTATATGGCGAAAAAGCCCGTCATAGTGATTCGCTTTTGCGAGTCGCGTTTCGGGATCAGCCTGTGCATATCCAGCTTTTCGCAGGCCGGCATGACAGCGGCGACCGGCGATGGATAGTATATCACTCGGTGGTCGCCGTTGTTTTTGGATTGTACTGTGCTTACCATCAGGCGCAGTGCAGTCATTTTGCCGTGCTACTATAAAAAAAAAAAAATAGCATTCAGCCGGGAACTTTTTTCTAGGTTATTATAACCGGCATGTTGTTCTAAACGATGTCGCAGTAAACGGTTTTGACTGTATTTATTTTTGTACGACTATATTATAAAGAACTATATTTAATTACTATCTTCTGCCCCGACTTCGTCCGAATAGTTACTTTGGGCTAACACTAACACGCAGCGGATGCAGGAAAAAAAAACGATTTTGAAACATTCTTCATTGGTGCTCCGCTCCTATTGGCGTTAACGATATGATATATAGCTTCCCTCGATAAATAAGTTATTTAACATTAAAATAATTTATTAAATCGGAGCAGAGCAGACCAGGCCCGCGTTTAGCGCGTACAACCAAACAAGCCCTCCAGCTTTATAATATTAGTATAGATGAGAACGAAATTGTTTACCTAAAAAGGATAAAAATATATGCAGCATTTTTGCTTTCAAAATAATTCTGTTCAGTTTCCTCGATTGATGTATGTATATTCCCGCTTCACTATAGCAGTGGAAGTTAGCCGCTGTATTCTGAGTCGACTTATGCAACCCTAGCCAATCTTTTTGACCGCTCTAAATATAGATGAGCAGAATACAAAGTTAGGTATAAATACGCATTATATTATACTAGCTGTCACCTGCTTCTCCACACGCGTTTTTTTTAATGTATTAAAGAAATGTAAAATTTTAGATAGGTGTGTACATTACAGAAATACTTTTTCAAATACATTTCTAACTACGACACGCACGCCAACTGTAACATGTAACGTGTACATTACATATGTGTTTACAAATAGTATATCGAATGGGATGGGATTTATCATCAACAATATACCTTGAACTTTAACTTACTATATACCACCCTCAGTGTTCACTAACATTATATAAGAAAGTAATGAAAATTTTAAACTATACATTATTGAACAATATGTATTAATTTTTTTATTATCTATACTAATATATAAAGCTGAAGAGTTTGTTTGTTTGTTTGTTTGGTTGAACGCTATGATCTCAGGAACTACCAGTCCGATTTGAGAAAGTCTTTCGGTTTTAGATAGCCCATTTATCGAGGAAGGCTATAGGCTATATATCGTCACGCTAAGACCAATAGAAGCAGAGCACCAATGAAGAATGTTTCAAAATCGGGCACTTTTTTTGCTTTTGAACGATTACGTTATTATTATATACGTTGCCATGGTAACGTAGAAAGTAGTAGTAATAATATTCGTCCAATAGGACAGGTGAAGGAATTAATCCATACTGCCAATTCTGAAGTTATGTAGTAACTATCAAAGCTAACATTTTCAAAGTTTTTTTTTTCCTATTCAAATAGTTCAAAGGCGAAGGAATTAATCCATACTGCCAATTCTGAAGTTATGTGGTAAGTATCAAAGCTAACATTTTCAAAGTTTTTTTTTTCCTATTCAAATAGTTCAAAGGCGAAGGAATTAATCCATACTGCCAATTCTGAAGTTATGTGGTAAGTATCAACGCTAACATTTTCAAAGTTTATTTTGTTTTCGTATTCAAAAAGTTTATACTACTTTTATTTCCAATTTTTTATTTGTTCTATATTACGTATTATAAAAATAAAGTTTGTGTATGTACAATTAAAATAACAACTTTTTGATGAATGGATATGGCTACAAAAGACCAAAAAAAACTTTTTTTATACTTCGTCTATATTTTTATATTACTATATTTTCTCTGTTTGTTTGTTGCGGGTAATCTCTAAAACGGCTGGACCTAT
>MU158878.1:0-11014 GCA_015888305.1 Antheraea pernyi | reverse complement strand
ATGTATGTTAATCGATATTTTAGTTAATTATGAACCGATTTTAATGATTCTCTTTTTATTTGAATTGGTACACTATATAGTGATTGACTGCTACCTATGTATAAGTCCATGTGAAATTGCTGACGTGAGACGTGTGCCTTACTGACTCCAAGAATAAATATACATAATTGAAAGTCATATATTTGTATGTAATATGAATTATATCATCTTTTTGGTCAATTTGGCTGCCATATTGTCTTATTTACCACGTTTGCTTCTACATAACTCAGTTATTATAGCAACGTATAAGAATAACTTAAGTATATCGACAATACGGGCATATTATATCTATCTATAAAATAAAAGATTTAAGATATATTGTTCGATAATGTATAGCTTATAATTTTCATTACTTTCTTATATAGTGTTAGAGAGTACTGAGTTTGGTATATAGTAGGTTGAAGTTCCAGTTATGTTGCTGATGATAAATCCCATCCCACTCGATATACTATTTGTATTCATATATCTAATGTACACGTTACATGTTACAGTTGGCGTGAGTGTCGTAGTTACAAATGTTTTTGAAAAAACTTTTCTGTAATGTACACACCCACTCACAATTTTCCATTTCTTTAATACATTGTTTAAAAAGCGCGTGGGGAGCCGCGGGTAACAGCTAGTATAGATATAACATGCTCATATTATCGATATAATAGTGTTATTCTTATACGTTCCTATAATCATTGATTTAAGTATAGCAGTTCGGTGAAGCTGTAAAGGTTGCAAGGCTAATAGCATGATCAGTTTGAGAAAAAAAATCTGAGTTATGTAGGTGCAAACGCGGTAAACAAAACAAAATTGACCAAAATGATAATATAATTCTTGTTTCATACATTTATTCTTGGAGTCCAGTACAGCGCATGTCTCACGCGTTTGTTTACAGTAACAAATTATTTTTGATCAATTTCACACGAACGAATGCGCAGGTAACAGTTTCTGCCTATTTATCTGTTCGCGATAAAGTCAAAAACTACAGAACGAATTTTCATTCCGTTTTCAGGTTTGTCAGATTTGTTTTAGGTATAATTTGTCAAGGTTTTCATTTTATTATCCGGGCGGGACAATGTCTTCCGAGCCCGCTAGTTATCTGCCCGTAAAAGCCCCGTGAAAGTCGGTCCAATCAATTAGGAGATAGTAGGATATTGCGGACGAAGTCTTGAGAAACAAAATAAAATAGTCTACCTTACTTCTTATAAGGTGAGTTATCTTCCAGTGAAAGTCCCGTGAAAATCAGTTCAAGCATTTCGGATATTCCACTGCGGCCGAACAAAACCTGAATTACTTTTTATGAGGTCTGCAATCTACCAGTGAATATCCCGTGAAAAGCGGTCCTACCATTTTGGAAATAGCAATGTGGATTAAGCCGCAGACAAATAAAATAGAATATGTCAACCGCTATAATTTCGGCTATCTGCCCGTAAAATTCCCGTTAAAATAAGTCCAGCCGTTTTGAAGATTACCCGGAATAAACACAAAATATAATAATATAAAAATATCGACCGAATATAAAAACAAAATAATTCTAAAATATTCTGCATGCATATTATAAACTTAAAATAAATATGCTTAGCTTATCTTTTATGGCAATTACACTATATTCCTTTAACATATATATTTATTTATAATCTTATTAAAAACGTAATGAAATTTAATTTTTTAAACATACACGTATCTGTTTTTTAACTTCGAAATAATAATCAAATATCTGATCATCTAAAATGGTTTCGACTAAAACCCACTTATTAAATTTGAACAAAAAACATATAATTTATACGTACTCCAGAATGTAGACGTCACATAGAACAAAAACAAGAAGATTGATGAGCTAACGCTGGATCAATGTCGGCTAATTGAATGGATGTACTCTTGGCAATAATCAATTACTATATTATACTGAATGACCATATTACTGCAAATTATATTAAATGTTGGGTAAGTTTTTTTTTTAACTAATGCTTCTGTCTATACTATTTACCTACTTATTTCATTAACTTTGCATGCCCTAGATCAGAGGTTCCCAGACTTTTTTCTAATAAACCACTTTCAAAATGTAGCTCGTTCCTGTGAACCCCCTGCAGCTATATTTCCACCATATTCCCAAAAGTCGAGAAAAATGTGAAGATTAGATTTATGAAAATTTACGTTGCGTCTGAGTTTCGACACGTTATACTGAATATTTAAGTTTTTAAGTTAGCTTAGCTTCTTAAAATATTATCTACCTACATTGATAGGTGAAGTCAGGCCAAAATTTTAGTTCTTCACAGTCCAAAGCAGATAAATATTCATGGACCCCGCTTACGAATTGTTTTCTTTATTATAGGAGGTAAACGAACAGACGGGTCACCTGATGGTAAGTGATCACCGCCGTCCATAGACACTAGCAACACCAGGGGAGTTGCAAGTGCGTTGCCAGCCTGTGTTTGGGGGAGGGAGGAGTACGGGAAGGGGGAAGGGGAAAGAGGAGATGGACCTCCGGTGCTCTCACTGACCGAACGAAACGCAACAATTCAAGCACTGTTACTTCACGTCGGTTTTCTGTGAGAGGGTGGTATTCCCCCGGGCAAGCCGATCCATTCATGCTGAAACCAGTAGTAGCTACAGCGTGCCTCTACCACCTCCAAAATTGTACCTTAATTTCTTTATCACGCCAACGCACACCCCCGTCGTGTCTCCAGTAGACCTCTGTGGGTCCACCTGGACCACTTTCACTTCACTGTCCTGTGTGTGAAAGTTTGAAATAACTTGTGACATTAGGTGTTTTTGGCGGGATATTGGAATGTTACGTAGTGGATTTACTTCTATTTTATTCACAATCTAGTGTTATCTGACTTTATATTTTGTAATATTTGTGGTGTTTTACGTAATACAGTTTGGTTATTGTGGACGGCTAATATGGATGGGAAATAATACCACGGACCGTGGGTTCTAACTTGCTACAAAAACTCCCTGGAAAGTTATAACAAGAGGGCCGCCAACTTGTTATAATATTGAAATGATTGCAACATACTTGTAATGTCATTGCATACTCGACAATGGCAGTAATAGTGTACTAGAAGATTGGTTGCCCAAAATAAAAAAAAAAGCTTGTAATATTGAACTGTCATTTTTTTTTAATATTGTAGCACGGCAAAATAACTGCACTGTACCTTATGGTAAGCACAGTATAATCCAAAAACAATGGCGACCACCGAGTAACACACTATCCATCGCCGGTTGCCGCTATCATGCCAGCCTGCATAAAACTGGATATGCACAGGCTGATCCCGAAACGCGACCCGCAGAAGCGATTCACTATGACGGGCTTTTTCCGCATATACATGGTGGTTGCGACCCAGTCAGACTGTAAAACCCTACCACCCCGCTTTCGCCATTGTCTCGTTCGTTATTTAGCAGGGTGCACCACGTGCAGGTGAGGTTGGCTTGGACGTCTCAAGTCTTAGATGTTATTCGACACCCCTTACACCCCATGTAATGTCCATTCGTATAAGTGAATATTTAAGTATCATCTAATTCTGCTGTACCTATATTTAATGTTTGAACTAACTAGGTCAGTGGAAATTTATTTAAAAGTGTATAAAGAGCAAATAAATAGTGAAGAAAATGGGTGACCACTGCATTAATAATATACTACATTAACTTAGGCTAAAAGGTTTGCACAGAGACTCGGAACTTTTTGTTTGTTTTCGTATATATAGCGGAGTTCAACGTTCGTATAAAATTTATGATGTCACCTCTACGTTATTCAATAATATTTTGATTTTTTTTCTATCTAGATTAGATAAAGGATACACCTACGAGCTTATATGCCCATATAACCGTATCACGTGTTACAGGATTTTGATGAATCGTTTATGTAACTGTACACAATAAATGTATGTGTTATCATCTATCATTTGTCATGAGAGAGATTTATTGTGTTAAATATGAATGTTCGATGCTTCTATATTTCTTTTGTCTTTCCAAAATATTTCAGGATCATATAGTACATTTTAATGAAACTACTTTTAATGCATTTTCTCGGTTTATTAAATAAAATGTCGACTATTTAGAATTAGCTGCTTTGATAAAAAATACCCTTTTGTTTGTTTTTCTTTGTCTTTTTAATATCATATAGTTTCTGTGTTTTTTTTTATATCATAGGGGCAAACGAACAGGCGGGTCACCTGATGATGAGTGATCACCGCCGTTGGGGGATGGGAAAGTGGGAGGGGAAGAGGAGAGGGGATGTGTGAGAGGAAGGGGAGGGGATGTGGGCTTCCGGCGTTCTCCCTGACGAAACGAAACGCAACAATGCAAGCAGTGTTACTTCACATCGGTGTTCTGTGAGAGGGTGGTATTACCCCGGGTGAGCCGACCCATTCATGCTGAAACCAGTAATAGCTTCAGCATGGCTTTACCAACTTGAAACATGGCTCTACCACCTAAATGCATGGCTCTACCACCTAGAAACATGGGCTCTACTACGTAAATGCATGGCTCTACCACCGTGTATAAAATCTATCAAGATGTGTTGACAAAAGAAAAAAAAATGCTATAACTTCCAAAAAAGTTAGATAAGTCCAAGATCTTACCAACTTAGGCAAAGCTATTCATGTACAAAGTAATATAATTATTTAATGAAGCTTTAATTAAGCCAATTAAGCCTTATAAACAGACAGACTATTTTTGAAGCATTTTTTTTATCAGTCTGTAAGAACCATCTATTACAAAAATTTTGAAAAATAATTAATTTTTCGGATAGAACTACACATTTGTTAATATAAAGAATATATATAATATAAAGAATTACTTTTTTTACGTAGTCGTTTAGTTAAAAACACTTATTTTGAGGTAATAACGTTGTGAATACAGTTATGAATTTTAATACATAATTTTTTGCTTCGTTGTACATAAAATTGAATTATGTTTTTCGAGTTCGTGACGATTGTAAAATACAGTCGTGGAAAAGTTAATTAATATTCTTTACGAAACAGTAACTCGAGTTTGCTAATGAGATTATCCAAATAAATAGGGTCTTATATAAAAATAATACTATATATTATACTAGCCAGACTGTCCTAAATTACCATGAAAGATGATAATGAAGCCGCCATAAAGGCTTATAGTCTTAATTAAAATCCGATGCTCACTCATAATTAAGATATTAGTCATAGCCGCACAAACATGGCAATTTTTTTTTCGAACTGACTACGCTATTGGCCTAACGAGGTCTTAACAGCTTCACCGGACTACTAAGGCGAGCGCTTAAGGTACTCAGCCGATTTTATTTGACAACTAGCTCAAGAGTGCACGGCACATCTCGGCTTGGGCTGTTGCCTAATACATGCAATTCGCAACCTATCTGAGCTAAGCTAACTATTCATAAATATATGAGTTGTTGAAATATATATGTGTACCAAGCATACATACCTCAACAACTGTCATATATATTTCGTATGGGATAATTTTCTAAACTCTTTTAGTTTGTTAAGGAGAACACTGTACTAAATCACAAATATGGCAACTAAATAACTCGTAGTAGGCCTTCTAGGCAAGTTCATAAGCTACGAGCACGTTGTTGGCAGTCAACATGTGAACTAATATCTACTCATATGTAAAGACAAAAACCGCGAGCTATAACAGATAAATTAAACATTGGTAGTATTCTAGGATATAATACTTCATGGTCACATTTATCATATAAAATAATAATATCAAAACAAATATTAATAAAGAACAAAGAGAACCTAAGTTAAAGTTTGTACTAAGACTTTCAAAAGTATAAACACCATCGTAATAAACCTAGGTGCAATTACCGGTGCCCAAAGCTGTAAGGGGCGACACGGAGTTTATAACCTTCGATAATAAAACAGACAATAAGCCCTTTTGTTTTGTTCATACCGTTCCCACGCTCCTTTTCAAATGAAAGCGAAATCACCCGACAGTCTTTGACTGCGTTGACTGCTTGCATTCTGTGCTTTAACATATAAGCGTAGAGGATTGCGTATAATTTTTGTATTTTTTAAGATAATTAGGTCTCTGAATGCTTAATATCTGAAGCACCTATTTTGTTAATTGATTCAGGACGAGAATCGATTGCAGACTATCCTCCATAAATATTGCTCCTGTCTAAACCTTCGGTCTGTATATGAGATCATATTTTAAGTTGTTTTGGTTGTCCTAAAACATGTCAGGGTCACCATCTATAAAAGACTCTTTTCGACTTAAGCCTCCTTAGCTGCTTGGCATTATTAAATCATGTCACGTCGACGTTTTATTGTTATTTTGGTAGGTCGCACATTTTTCTGGCACCAACAATATACCCACTGTTTATGTTAATAAAAACATATGTACCTACATAGAACTGAAAAAAGTAGGTTATCATATAAGTTACATAATAATTTTTATACAATTTTGACTAAAAAAAATGCATATGCTATATAATATGTAGGATGTATTTTTTTTTTTCGAACTGACTACGCTATTGACCAAGCAAGGTCTTAACAG
Organism: Antheraea pernyi; assembly: GCA_015888305.1. Taxonomy (NCBI): domain Eukaryota; kingdom Metazoa; phylum Arthropoda; class Insecta; order Lepidoptera; family Saturniidae; genus Antheraea; species Antheraea pernyi. The sequence goes on along the minus strand of MU158878.1, from coordinate 4,489 downwards.
CTTCACCGGACTACTAAGGCGAGCGCTTAAGGCACTTAGCGAATTTTATTTTGACAACTAGCTCAAGGGTTCGCGGCACACCTCGACTTTGGCTGCTGCTTGATAGGTACATGCAATTCGTGACCTATGTGGGCTAACCTTTTTTTATTTATTTTTTAACGTGGAGAGAAAATCCACTATGGACTGTTAGTCCCTCAGGGGAATGCCTGACCTGAACCGACCACTAGCCATTGTGATGCCACGCAGGGGTGGTGCTATACGGCGACTTTAACCGGATATTCTTATGCTATTTTTGATGGACTTTATTAACAATATAACTAGATACAACAAGCAACTGCCTTTTTTTATATCGGGAAGTCACTAACGGATATCCATCCCGCCGGCCAGCTGAATATCCGTTATATCCGATTCGGACGAACAAAAACCCCATGGTACCTTATTACACCTTTTGGCCGGGTGAGCAGAAATTGCCTTGTCGGCGCTACGTCTGCTCCCCCGACAGGTGTTGGCCACTCGTAAGCGGCCTCAACAACAAACAACTGCCTGCTGCTTAGTATGCATTTTATACAGTAGGTAATTATTTACGGCTCACTATTTTATTAAAATGTAAATATAGACATATATAAAGTTCAGTTTTTTACTAAGATAAAATAAATACTGTAACAGAATTAAATTCAATAAATATAAATGTTCTCGAGATATATTCAAAAATGCCTTTACATACAAAATGTATGAAAAAATGATTTTTGGAACGAAGTTCCTTACGGCAGGCTTGGAGGAGATAGGGATTTTGTTGCGCGACCGAACTGAAAAAAATGTGATAGTAAAACCCTAGGAAAAAGTCCGTAGAAAGTCCTAAAATACTGAATTTCCTAAATACTTTCCTGTACTTAAATAAAAGCTAATCAGCAAAATTTAAGACAAAAATCAAGAAAGCCTACATAAAATTGACCACGATTTTTTTTTTGCAAATTGTGTCGATTCTACATTAGCCGAAGGAACTTCGTTCCTACCTGGTGTCCCACGACACCATATCTTTTTTTGTCATATTTTTTTTCGTCGCCAATTTTATATCAATTTTCATAGGACATGAACTTGTTACGAAAACATTTTATCAAAATTCACTGTTAAAATAAAATTTATAATATAATTTTTGAAATATATTTTACTGTTTACACGAGGACATATTGCATGAAAATCGGTCAAATCGTTTGTGTTAAATCGGGAGGTACAAACAGAGAGACAGTTCTTATGTTATAACTAGACTTTATAATAAATACTTGTCATAAAGTAAAAAAATATATATGTATGACCAGATGAAAATCTACAGTTATTAATTGAAATAATCTTAGCTTATATACATAGTATAGGTACCTTGCATGTACAGTTCTAATAAAAACGAAATGAATTAAGCCCCTAAACGCTTGAACACTATTATAAAAAAATGTATAAATATGATAAAATTAATGCTAGAAGTAAAATTGCCTTCTAAAATAAATTTCACAAATTTTCCGTTACCAAAACATTGATGATAAATTAGCACATAAAACCTAAATACGAGTACACATACATGACTACAAACGGACATAAAATATATAATGCGTTACTTTATATACATATTATAAAATAAAGTCCTCCGCCGCGCGTGTATGTTTGTTCGCGATAAACTCAAAAACTACTAAGCAGATAGTCATTCGGTTTTCATTAATAGATACAGTGATTCACGGGGTAGGTATAGTTATATAATTTGTAAAAAAAATTTGGAAATTGGTTGAAATATAAAGATAAATGTTGGAAGTGCCGGAAAAAACGAGCCACCTGGGAGCTTTTTGGGAATCAATTAGTAAATTACATAAGAGTCACATTTGAATCATTAAAATATCAATCTCGGTTTGCTTACAAAAACGTACATAACATTTAGATAAAATGACGTCATACTTCTGACATGACGTGAAATATTATTGCTGAAAAAATATGACCCACGTAACATAAAATAACGTGGGCGAAAGCTCAGATGTATGGTATATCGTATGATAGTGACAAGGGTGACACGTGGATTTTTTTTTTATTGTAGCACAGCAAAATGACTGCAATACGCCTCATGGTAAGCATAGTACAATCTAAAAACAATGGCGACCACCGAGTGACACACACATCGTCGGTCGCCGCCGTCATGCCGGCCTGCGAAAAGCTGTATATGCACAGTCTGATCCCGAAACGCGATCCGCAGAAGCGAATCACTAATACGGGCTTTTTCGCCATATACATGGTGGTTGCGACCCAGTCGGGATGTAAAACCCTACCACCCCGCTTTCGCCATTGCTTCGTTCGTTATTCAGCAGGGTGCACCACGTGCAGGTGAGGTTGGCTTGGGTGTCTCAAGTCTTAAATGTTATTCGACACCCCTTACACCCCAAATGATTCAGGCTTTTTAAAAGTTATTCGAAAAAGTTATGTTCGGTTGTCTGTATTTTTTTATGTATGTTAAGCAATATTTTCGTCAATTGTGAACCGATTTTAATGATTCATTTTTTATTTGAATTGGATATACTCAGAAGTGTTCCCATATAAATTTGAAGAAAATATTCAACACTTAAGGGGGTGAAATATCGTTAATTTATTTTCACCCACTTCGTCTCTACGTATTTTCGTCAATGTGGAACCGATTTCAATAATTTTATTATACCAAATAGAAACCAGATATATTTATGGACACTAAAAATGAAAAAAAAAACCAGAAAAATTACTAAATTTACCAATTTAAATAAAAAATATTGATATATTCGCTACCTAATAATATATTTGAAGTCGATGCCAACCAACATTTCAAATTTGATGAAGGTAATAAAATATGTATACTATACAGGTATACATCGCGGGACACGATAGTGTACCGAGACTCTGTATGTAGATATGAATTTAGGTTGGCATTGACTTCGAATATATTATTATAAGGTAGCGCAAATATCAATATTTTTTATTTAATTTGGTTATTTTAATAATTTAGTTATTTTTTGCTTTTTAGTGCCTTATTGGCTTTTCATATCAAGGTCGGTTTATTTATTTTTTTGTGAAGTAGAAAATCCTAAGAGAATTTCCTCATAAATATGAAATGGTAAGTTTACAGTTGATAATTGGGAGTTAAATGGAAATAACATTATATGGATCCATTTGCTCATTCTATTATTAGATACTTCAGTAATTTCTAATAACTTTAAGTAGTTATCTGGTTTATTGCATTTTTCATTATCATCATGTCCTCGCGACCTTACAACTTATGAGATGGGATTTCCTACCATAGAATCTCATGCATGATAACGTGATTAACATGAGTGTATTGCTTAGATTGAAATCAAATCGCGTTGTATGAGATTGATTTAATATATCACTATTTTCATTATTAATAATAATTATCAATTGTTAAATCGCAGTGATATTTTAAAAAGGTATTATATTTTATTTCCAGTGAATATCACCGTCATAAATAGGCATAATATATATGTAATGCTAATGGAATTGTAGACTGTAGAGAATGATTTTTTAAAGTTCAGTTATGTGTGCCCATGTGTATGTTAAGAAAACTGAAACTATTAGATACACCACTTGTAAGGACAACATATCAACAAAATACTTTTCAGATCCGGGCATGTAAATATTTTAATTCTTTAGGCACTAATGTAGTTTCATTTTACACTATCTTATCATGCATCGTATTTATCTAGATACTTCTCTCATTAATTCTTATTTTTAATTTGTAATAATTGTGTTTTATTTGTATTCATAGTTGATTTTTCTCTGTTTATTTATATTTGTTTAAAACAAAAATTGTATTTAGCATTTAATTACGTTACTGTTTTGTTATTTCTTGTAAGTTTTCCTAAACAATTTAAATTATAAAAAGTAAAATAAAAATATACTTCAACTAAAGACTTGAACTGTTTTCGCGTGGGTGCAATATGTCTCAGTATGTATCATATTTATCTAAACGATTTAGATCCATTTTAGCCGCTTTGATCAAAGTCATATTACTACGTAAGAATCTTCGCACGAACAACTTTTTTTTTGTAGCATTAATTTTAAGTCTGCTACAGCTGTGAAGATATTAATTGAAATTATTACTATCAAGTCATTTTCGATCGACATTAAATGCTCAATGTAACTAAAGTATTTTATTAGGTAAGTGTTTCAAAATACCGACGCAAATAATCAATTATGTTGTAATTATAGGTAAAAGATAAAAGTTGTTGGTAAGTTATTTTTCAAGGATATACATAAAGAGGCTTTTTCAGTACACATTTAATGTACAATCGCGCAGTATGTTAATGTAACGTATCTCATAAGGTTTAGCCAGTATTGCCAATAGAAGCATTCGAAAAATTCTTCTTACGACCTCATTATAAGAACAACTAGCGGAACATGTAGTGAAATACGAAAAGGAACCGTATTCTTTAATTAATTTGGATAAACAGCATGACTGGTTAAATAGTTG
>MU158877.1:741861-754931 GCA_015888305.1 Antheraea pernyi | reverse complement strand
AACCGCATGTTCGTTTGCCGCCAATGGTACCAAAAAAATTACCTAGATTTAGTGAGATTACATATGAGTGTAATATAATCATTACATAGTATAAAACAAAGTCCTCTACCGCGTCTGTCTGTCTGTCTGTTCGCGATAAACTCAAAAACTACTGAACGGATCTTATGCGGTTTTCACCAGTGGATAAAGTAATTCTCGAGGAACGTTTTGGTATATAATTTGTCCAGGATTTTTTTTATAATCAGGGCGGGACTACGTCTGCCGGGCCCGCTAGTATAGATATAAATTGAATATAGAACTGTTGGCACACATTGATATCCGATATAGATACATGTCAAAACAGAGATGATGATATGCTATTGACAGGCAGCGACCCCAACAATATCCATATTATGTAAGATATGTATTTGAGTTTTTAAGAATGTATTTTAAACTTAAATATATTTTAGTGATAATAACAATACAAGATAAATCATTCTTATTTTATTATCTTAAGGCGCATAAAATATTTGTCCAGGTCTAAAATTTAAAAAATAATTGGATATTTTTTGGAAAATGCGTCCATCTCGTAATAATTACCTTTAATTATTTATATGATAACTTGTGAAATTGCGTTTCTGAACACCACAATAATACGATAAAAGTCAGTAAAACTCACCGGGTCATTTTACAGTTTATCTTATGGATGACTTTGTTGAGTCAATAACTATTGGTAGTTTAACCGTGTATCACAGAAACCGGGCATTAGTCATTCTTTTTATTTGTAAAAAGTTGTTGTTTAAAAAAATAATTCAACAACTACAATGCAAGCTATTTATTCTTTATTTATATTCCTTACTTAAAAGTTACAGTACAGTTACTGTAATAACGGTGTCAATCGTTACATAGTATAAAATAAATTCCTCTGCCACGCCTGTCTGTCTGTCTGTTCGCGATAAACTCAAAAAAATCTTAAGAGATTTTCATGCGGTTTTCACCTGTAGATACATTGATTCATGAGGAAGGTTTAGATATATAATTTGTAAAGGTTTTTTTTTATTATGAGGGCGGGACCACGTCCGCCTGGCCCGCTAGTAAACAATATTTTAACTTTTGGGGATCATCTCACTTCCATTTAATAATATAACAACACGCTATTATATAGTAACTTCAGTTTAATAAAGCAAATTGAAGTTGAAACTTATTTTTAGGTCTAGATCACACTTTAAATTTTATTTTTAAATGCGCTGTGTGTATTACAGTAAATCACGCGGTAAATTACTTTTCACAAGTTATATTAGTTATATTGTCTCATCATTCGAAGTAGAGCAGAAAAATGATCAGAGTTATTATAGCAATTATGTTCTATAGCGGTGTTAGATGATAATCTCGGGTAGGTTCACCGTGCCGGTTGCCGTGGAGTCCCGTCGACCTATTTCGCATGGGTACGGGAGCCCTTCCGTCCGCCGGATTAGTCCTACTTCTCATAGATATTATACTGAGTCAATGATTCACGTTGGATAATTCTCAGCGTGGATGGTAGTTATTCACTTTTTATCTTCCTTTATCTTTTCCCAATAAATCATGATAGCGCTGATAAAAAAATAATTAAAGAGATAAGAGAATTCAACAGCGGTCCCTAATCCCTACGCACATTTTACGATGGAGGTCCGTAGTCTTCACTCCAGCTTATATGCTGTTCATTACTACCTTAAATGAATTATTGTGCATTATTATTGACGGAAATACACATTTACATTACCTCATTTGCGTACTTGAGGAGAATTTTCAAATAAATGCGATCATTTCGATATACGTCAAATGCAGTACGCGAAGTTGTAAATACGCATGTTATTATAGATTCCATAATAGGCATGAAGAAGACGAATAGATTAAGAAATGAAGAACAGAGAAGAGAGGTAATTGTTTAACTCAATTCGTATTTCAGCTCATTCGGATTCCAAATGTTTCAGATAATGTGCCTTCTCTGCTGAATCTGGTTTTAAGAAGTCTTCCAACTCAATATGGTGTACCAGTCGATGCCCTTTTGGGACTAATTCTTGATTATAACAACTGTTTTAAATGATCCACCTCTACTTTATATTGGAATTGAGTGAATCCGAGATCGCCGGTAATCACACAAGACATTCTTGTTACAATCGGGAATTCTCGAATGCTATAAGTAAGGAGCATTTCTTGTATTGTGATCGGATCAACGGTTTTGCTATGCTTTGTTCTTTATTCTGTTGTGCTAAGAATCCTAATATTAAGGCCCTTAAACGGCCTATAATTCTATCAATCAAGGCTGTACGAAGGTCTATATTGGAGCGATGCACAGTCCGATCATGAACTTGTAGGGCCATCTGACTAATAATTCTGTCATGCAGCTTTGTCCCGTTGAAAGAGTCAGATGGATCACTGACCTACGACTCATTGGAGCAAACGATTTTATTAATTAGTTCTAACAGGCTAATTTCTGGCTCGATAATCGGTAACTCACAACTATCTTAATCGTAGGATTAAGATGTAGATGTATGTAGATGCGGTTTCACAATGTCAGATATTCAGTTTAGGAAATCTATTGTACTTCAGGTTTAATATTCCAGCTGTCATATTTCAAATAGGTGCAGTCGAGTTATCTCCAGCATTGATGCGCTTATTCGACCTGTCCTCCTTCAGAGATGTTGTGGCTCGAGCTTGGCTAGATTTCAATGTACTACCACCCAATAACTTCAGTGGTGTAGAAGATCACGTAGCAGGTTATCAATACTCAGCCTTTTCGCTGTCTCAAAGATCACTCCTTGATTAATAATTGTCGACATTTGAACTATACTCATTGCTATACAGATAACGGTATGTTTCATGGATACTATTACAGTAAGCTTTCTTATGATCTGGTTGAAACAGGACAGAGAGGGACGGAAAAAACTGGACTAATTCTTACATCGTATATCAACTTTAGGAAAAATTCCCATTTATACTCTTCTGATTCTTTAAAACGTCTCGCTCGCAATGCAAGGTAGTCTCATTATTCTAGATAATAATTTTCACAGCGACGTTAACTCAAAAGTGTCGTCTCTATTATATCTCGCAAACTCGGAAGTTTCCAGACATGTGATAGTTTTTCAGACTCTGTTAGTTGCGTCTTTTTTACAAGACTCGTGTTCGGTCACTCATGGCATACTATTTGCATCTCTAATGTATTTTCTTGATGCTCTGGATAAGCTACAAAGGTGTGTTGTCTCATTGTAAATGATGCAGACGTGCAGACGTTATTAACTTCATCGAGACGCTTCAGTTGCGCCTGGCCTGTATATTGCTTTACTGAGTGTATCTTATCGTCAGTATTATATCAAGTGTTTTAGAAGCTATTTAGCTTAATTAGCCTTTTCCCTTTTATAATTGCACCACAAAATCTGGGCTTCGGGGTAACGATTTTACGCTAAAATTCATCTGCGCACGAACTTGAAAGTTGGCAACGTCTTATCGTTGCCGTATTATGAAGCTATGGAACAGGTACCCCGCCTAGTGCATCCATTCATCCTTGTGACATCAGGTCGTTCAAACTTAATATCAAGAGACATTATATGTAGACAGTATATAGAGAGACAATAATATCATGACAGCGACGACTGATGATGGATTGTGTACACAGTGTGGTTATTTTGACTATAAAAAGGATGATAATTCGTAGATAATCTTTATATTACAATGCTCTAATATTTTGCGAAATTGATACTAATATTGAAGTGCTTATACAGTACGGAAATATATGAATATTGTAGGCATTTTCAAAAGGTTTAATTAGATGAAAGAGTATTTAATTTTGATTAATTACAGATAGAATAGATAGAAATAAATAGATAGAAAATGTGTACGATACTCATTTTTTGACGTAATAGTCAGGTTGACGTTTGACTGCTATTTTATTTCATTACATGACCATACTGTGAAGATAAAATAGGGTCTCCTTTTCTTTGTTAATACAACCGTGCGAAACCAGGACGGACAACTAGTATGCTATAAAATACAAAAAAAAATTCAAATTTAAAGAGTAAATCTAGAGATTACTGTATTCAAATAAATAAGAAAATTAACAATCACTTGAGCCTTACAATCATTTATATCACTATTATAAAGAGAAAGCATTTGGTAATTTTGTTCCTAATGGAACTTAACTGAAAATACTTAACCAATAAAAAAGTCACCTATATAAGGCTAAATTATCAGGTAACATGGACTGTATTTTATGTTCAACGTTTACGCTTTGCAACTTCCAAAGTTTTTAATGAACTTATCTGAACACAAGTAATAGAATTACGTAGGTATCTCACATGAGACAGTAAAGTGTCACGACAGAACAACTTAATACGTGGTTTGTCGTTTAGTTTATCAAAATGTTTTTACCGTGTGTTACGCCGCTCTGTACGGAACCTTTAACATATTTATTTTCCATTTTCAGACTAATTCGATGCACCATGTATCCTATTTGTACGGTATTGGTTTCTTGGGATTATACGATTTCGCAAGCATGTCACCGTACACGATGGTCGACAATGCTGTTGTGATCTTCACCTTACTGTTTACAGTTATATCATTTATTAGATCATGGATAGTTAGAGTACTATACGTTGTACTGACAAACTGTGTTGAAGTGGACAGTTCCGTGTCGCCACACTATCTATTATTCGCAATATTACCATTGAGTACGGAATTTTTATATGCTCACAAGTTTTATTTATTTTACATATATATATACACGGTGGTGTCCACATTGTCGTATGTTGTAAGTATAAAATGTTACTATGTACATTTATTTCAGGTTAGTCTTTCATTCATTTTCATTTTCATATTTTTAGTCACTTTTGACCTTGACAATGTCAAAAATTTTACACGAGGAATTTAAATCGGTGAAGAATGTTTATATAATCGGTTTGTTGTGTTTCCTGGGATTTATCTTTTGCATGGCTGTTACAATGGTAAGCGAAACGTATTTAAATGGTTTCTTATTGTTCATTTATTTTTAAATACTTAATAATATTTTTTTCGGGATTTACGTAGTAACAGCACCGCAGTGCACCCGACGATCGCTGCCGTGGGCGGCCCGCGCTGTGTTTTGTATATTAGCAAGTTGATAGTTTTTAAATTAAAACAAAACAGTTTCGTCTCGGTTTGGTTAGTTTAGATTAGTCTTGCGAAAAAAGATAACGCTAGCCGGCCGTGGTAGCGATCGTCGAGCGCGGTGGTGTTAATACGTAAGTACCTTTCTTTATTACATCATTACATAGTATAAAACAAAATTCTCTATCGCGTCTGTCTGTCTGTTTGCGATAAACTCAAAAACTATTGAACGGATTCTCACCAATGGATATAGTAATTCACGAGGAACATTTTGGTATATAATTTGTCAAGGTTTTTTTTTTCAATCAGGGACATCCGTCAGGCCTGCTTGTATATAATATTTTAAAAGCAAGTAAAAAGAAAATTATTCGAATTTACCTTCATTTTACGTATCCTTTTGTATACTGTATAGTTTTTAGACTTGACTACAATTTCACCTGATGTTAAATGATACTGTTGCTCCAAATGGTAAACGCGGTAAACCTAGAAGGACTGCTTCTTAATTACAGTACAGTACAGTACACACCTGTAGCTACCTAGTATGTCATCCTCTTTGGCAGGCTCAAACTTTTGTAAATATTGTAAATAGAGTGTTGTTCAAACAAATGAACGATCGCGTCTACGTATAAATACCTAAGTATGGCCATATAAATAAACAATCTACTTCACGCACTCCGAGTATTATTATTACGCTGTCATTGTCAGTATAGAATCTTAATGTAGTGAGCCCGAAGCTCCTACACACCTATAGGTGCATAGCGGCACTTTTTCAACTTAAGAGTGGGAGCTAGGTAGGCAGGCTTTCAAAAATCCCTACCACATGCTATTGGGTACATCCCGATGTTTTTCTTTACTGAACGCTCCAGCTCTTTCGTAAGGAATCGAATGAGAGCCACGTTGAAGCTACTACTGATTTCAGCATGAATGGGTAGGCTCGACCCGGGTAGTACCACCCGACCCACAGAAACACCGACGTGATGTAACAGTGCTTGCATTGTTGCGTTTCATTTAGGTAGGCTTTCAAAAATCCCTACCACCATGCTATGGGGTACATTCCGATGTTTTTCTTTACTGAACGCTCCAGCTCTTTCGTAAGGTATCGAATGAGAGACACGCTGAAGCTACTACTGGTTTCAGCATGAATGGGTAGGCTCGACCCGGGTAGTACCACCCGACCCACAGAAACACCGACGTGAAGTAACAGTGCTTGCATTGTTGCGTTTCATTCGGTCAGTGAGAGCGCTGGGGGCCCACCTCCCCTCCTCTCCCCACATCCTCCCTTTCCCCCTCCCACTCTTTATACATACAGGCTAGCAACACACTTTCAACTCTCCTGGTGTTGTTAGTGTCTATGGACGGCTGTTATCACTTAACATCACTGACATGTCTCACCTATTCGTTTGCCTGCTATGACATAAAATTATTTTTTTTTACTTTTGAATTTGAATTAAATCTGATCGTTCACAGTAGGACAAAATCAAGCTCAAAGGGGTCGGTTACATACATACATACAGGTAAAGCTAATAAAAGCGTGATAAAAAAAACTACTTCTCGAACGACTCGGTAATCACTGAGCCATCACCGCTTCAACTAACCACATCTGTAATGGAAAATTGTTATCTCTATATACTAATAACAAATTTAACAATTTTATTATTTTCGATCTACATTTTGTTAAATTGTTATTAGAATTGCAAATCTCAAACTCATCAGGAAGTTTGTTAAAAATCAATTACAAAATTCCATCCGAATACAAAAAATGAGCTTAAAAATGTGGTAGAATATATGTAACATTAATATCAAGTTTCGAGCTTATACCACTGTAATTTACGTAGAATTTTCAATAACAGTTTTACATCGAAATATGAACGTAGAATAACATTTATATAATTCGATAAACTTCCTACGTTTTAATTAAAATCTGTTTATTACTATTGAACGCGAGTAAATAAAATCATTCATTCCATTCAATATAAAATTGTGTGTATTTTATCTGCGTATAAATCTAAACGGTTTTTTATGTAAGGTGTTTTATATTACGGTCTATAGCTTAATCTATACATATAATAAAAATGTAAATCTAAGGTTATCTGTACATTTTCGATTTTCGTGAAAAAAATTGTTATCTAGGAATACGTAATGAAATACATTTCAATCATATTTAGAAATGTCTGTCTGTCTGTTCATCTGTCTGTTTGTCTGTATTAACAAGCATCACTGCTTAAATACTGGGTTCACAATATTACCTCAAGAAAATTATAGAGCATATCCTCAAATGTAACTTAGTCTTTGTTTCATTAAAATCGGTCCACTCTATCAAAAGTTATTGTAATTTGAAAGACGGTTTGAATTAAGTACGATAGAAAAGTGGATAAGTATATGGACTTAATACATTCAGGCGATTTTATTACTCACTGTTTTTGTACATTAGGTACCACGCGGACAGAGTCGCGGGCACAGCTAGTCGGGCAATAAACATAGCATCCATCATAGACACTATACAGACAAATGTAACTTGTCTAAAGATAAACATACGTGTATAAAGCAAGAGCAATCTAATGTGTCTAAAAGAAACAGAGTACATGTCGTAGGTAATCATTCCCCGTATGGTATAAAACATTCAAGGATTGTACAAAAAATTCATCGCCCCAGTTTGCGAGTTTAGATCGAATATCGCACATACGGGGCCATCTTGACGAGGAGACTACATTATAACGAAAATTGTCTGTTTTGCCGTTACATATATATTATCATACTTATTATATCGCACTACTGAGCAAATTGCTAAAACGAAGCACACTTTATATATTAAATTGAGATTGGATATTATCATTACTGTTTAATTGCAATTATGGAAATATAAAGTTATGTAAGGTAACAATTAATAACGTATATTACTGGAACTACTGTTCCTACTGACTTCCTACGATTTTATTATTCTTTTATGTAAAATTATAAGGTACATCGGATCTCGGTTAACAAAACTTTATTCTATAAAAATCACTTATAGGAGTAATACTGTGTAACTTTATAAGAGTATTTATTATTCACTATTCTTTAAAATTTCTATTTATTTTCTGTTACGATTATTAAGTATGATAAATATATATAATACCATTCGTGCTTCTCAATTGAAACCTGACATAAGTTTACTGTACATAATATTTGATAAAAATTGTTCAAGCTGTTTTTTATTTCAAATTCGGACATATTATTTTAATGATTGTTTCGTGAACAATGGACAAAGAACAATTTTATAACAGAATATATACGTACGTCCACATTCGTAAATTACCAATAGGCTAATTATAAAAATATGAGTATTGAAAGCGCAGTATTAAATACAAAATGTTTTTTTTTTTTTTTATGTCATTGGTGGCAAACGAACATTTGGGTCACCTGATGTTAAGTGATCACCACCGTCCATGGACGCTCGCAACACCAGAGGAGTTTTAAGTGCGTTGCCACCCTTTGGGGAGAAGGGTTAGGGGAGGGAGAGGGAGAGGAATTATTTTAATGATTGTTTCGTGAACAAAGAACAATTTTATAACAGAACATATACTCCACATTCGTAAATTACCAATAGAAAAATTATATGAATATGAGTATTGAAAGCGCAGTATTAAATACAAAATGTACTATGAATAACAGGTAAAGAAATATAAAACATCTGTCGGTTTTCCTACCTTTACTAATTTTATATAGTCGTTTTAGTAACTTGTATTTGACCACCGAACCCGTACATAATCCAGCCATACTTATAAACAAAATTATGTAAGTCTGCTGGTGTGCGCGCGTCATGCAAAAACTATTGGATGCATTTAGATATAAAAATTAGTTTTATACCTTACAAACTTGGCCCTATGATTTTTATAAGCAATGCAAGAAGTGGGGTAAACCGTGTGGAGTTTATGTTTCCTCTGTACATAAATTAGATACTAGTTTTTATATAACAGGTTCATTATTCGTTTTTACATATTGCAGTTATTGACGGTAAGCAACCGTTTCAAAGGAATGGTGGCAGGGATTGACCTAAGCGGTTTATATTTGGGAGGTTTTAAAATGGCCATTGTTATGTGGGTCTACGGAGTAAAACGATTTTCAACTGATATACATTTTTGGCTTGGATTCAAGCCGACAAAATATTGGACGATTTGTTGGACGTTGACGCCTATCGTACTCTTGGTTAGCGAAGGTCTTTTTAAAAACTTCATTTAATTCTATGTAACACATTTGTTAAACACAATAATAAGAAAAATTAAGGAAATGCGTATACGATCGATTCATTTTTTCAGTTACTGATAGTGTTGAGTTTTTATTATTTAAAATTCGTAACGTTTAGGTATTATCAAAATTTCAAACTAAAATTAAAATATAAAACTCTTATTCGATCTTTAAGTTGTCAGTTTAACTATAAACTCGTGAAATTAAGCCGTTATTTACAAAAACCGTTTCAAGTATAAAGTCATAATTACGAATACTGTGCTACTTGGCCTTATATTGTGTGTAAAAAAACATGTCTCTAAGTTAATAAAATATAGATATACGCTCCCTCAAACTAAGTTGATTCACATTAAAAGGTTATTTAGTAATAAATCCAAGTTTATTTAATATTATGATAATCAAATAATATATTTGATGGTGGTAGAGCCACGCTGAAACTATTATTGGTTTCAGCATGAATGGGTCGGCTCGCCCGGGGTAGTACCACCCTCTCATAGAAAACCGACGTGAAGTAACAGTGCTTGCATTGTTGCGTTTCGTTCGGTCAGTGAGAGCGCCGGAGACCCATCTCCCCTCCCCTCTCCTCTCTCATCTCCTTTTCCCTCCCCTAACCCTTCCCTCCGAAAGATGGCAACGCACTTACGACTCCTCTGGGGTTGTTAGTGTGCATGGATGGTGGTGATCACTTAACAGCAGGTGACCCACCTGTTCGTTTGCCACCTATGACATAAAAAAAATAATCAAATAATATGTTTGAAATTCTGCCTGAAATTAATACGCGACAAAATTGAGTTACAATTTTAAGTTACTGATTAAGGCTAATATATATATAGAATTTGAATATTTGTGGCAAACTTGTAAAAAGACAGATAATTATCAGAAATTACGATAGGAGTTTGTTGCCGCTAGTTATCATCAACAGACACTGAATGAAGTGTTTCCTTATTGGCAACGCTGTATCCTTCTCTCATACATCTCTTTATACAGTATATTATTACATTAATATTCAAATTCAAATAAAACTCTTCATTTATTAATTTATTTCAATTTTAAATTATTCTACAATAGTTGTGATCATCGTAATATAATTTATTTTCCAGATATTCCTCATAAACAATGTGTATATATTATCACAGTGGAAGGAATTAAGGAGCACGGTGTTTGCAATTGTGTGGATAGTATTTATAATATCAACTGTTACTCTGCTCCATATAAAAGCTATTGTCAGGTTCCTGTTACGTAATGTTAGATCATTTTGTTTTATTACCCTTGTAGGTAAAACTACTCGGTGATACGTTCCGTAGTGATTTAAATATGTATTCTATGTTAGAAAATATTTATACGTACGTGTATTCGATTCTTTATCCGATAAGCTCCATTTATAGAATATGTTTCGTTACTTAACGTATATAACAGGAATACTAATAATACTATTAAAAATAAATTAGAAAAATAATAGAAAAGTGTCTGACAATTGACCACAGGTGATTCTAAAAGCCCTATCAGATAGAAAAGCATTATAGTTGTTATAAGTAACTTGCAAAAAACTTTGTGAAGAAATTACTATTATAGTCAATTTATTTTGTGTCATAGACATTGCATTAAATTCAATTTAAATATTCAAACATTTCTCCCAAAAAATATTAGGCTCTAAAAATGGAATGATGAACAAGATTACCTGGATTGCAAATTTTTTTTAATTTTTTTTTCCATTTTTTTTTTATTTTATTATTTAATAAAATTATAAATTTAGATTTGTATAAATTTTAGATTTGTATAAATATAAACAAGACTTATAAATTAGTTCGCCAAAGAAGTTTCACTTCTGACATGTGTACTTTGTACGCAAGGACTTTTTTTATTTAAATATTGTTTTATTAATGTATACCGGTATTATTGATGATATTGATTACTGATATAATTGCTTTGTTTAAACATTTCAGAATATAGCCGCCGTATTCAACAGTACATCGAAATATGGACCGCCTGATCGTGAAGATCGGAAACAAAGAAGGCACTATAACGAAACCATGAGACATAGACAATGCAAACATAACTGTAATATCTTAGATGTAAGTGATCTGTTTCAAATTTATTGGTTTTTCATACCGTATCTGATCTGGTCTAAGGCTCGGATTTTTATTCCTAGCTGGTGTCTATACAAATAAAATGATACGGATCTGTCATTGTGCGCGCATCACGTAAAGGCTATAATAAAGATTTCGATCAATTATTCAATTTTCACTTTTAAATAATAGGTTCTTATATAAGAAAATATAACGGTATCTTTTAATATAAAGTTGTAGGGAGACATCGATTTATAATCACTACACGTTCAACTATGTATTGTGTGGAGCAAGCGGTTTCGTTCCCACTCGCAGAAGAGGTGAAGTAAACGGATGACATTGTTTAAAGTATACTTTTGCTAGTAAAGTTTTCTCTATGCATACAATATATTGTCAAGATAATAAACAACGCAGGTGAAGCCGCAGGCATGAGCTAGTTATTCATTGTATATTAAACCATTTATTTAACCGATGTTTATACTATTTCTCATTCTAAAATTCCATGAAAACTATACAAAATAAGCGATTAATTTATTTACATTTTTTCAGGAGGTTTTTGACTGCAATCATTTGTCATTAAAAGAGCGTACAGATTCCAGTGGATCAAGATTAAACTTGAGTCCTTCTCTAACAAATATATTTGAAGCTGGCACCATAGTTAAAACACCAAGTGATTTAATTGAATCAGAGTCACATCATTAGGTTAATTTCACGTTTATTTATGTATTTATTTTAATAATTGTAACTTTTGTAAATTTATTACTTCCTATAGTAATTACTGATATTGATTTTATCAATTTATTTTAGATTGATGAATCATATATCTGTAAGTTTAATGTTGTTTACTTCAAGATTTTGCTTAACTTTTATTATATACTACGAATTACCATTGTCTTTTCAATATTTAGCTATAAATAGTATAAAACAAAGTCCCCTGCCGCGTCTGTCTGTCTGTCTGTTCGCGATAAACTCAAAAACTACTGAACGGATCTTCATACGGTTTTCACCAGTGGATAAAGAAATTCATGAGGAACGTTTTAGTATATAAATATGTCAAGGTTTTATATATATTGGTTGAAATATAACAATAATTGTTGGACAAGGCGGAAAAATTCAAACCGTCTGGGAGTTTTCATCGAAATGCTGCCTAATCCTTTTCAGATATAACAATATATGTTGGGTAAATGTAATAAGGTTTACTTTTGTATGTATAAAAGAAAGTGACGCCCATTGCAAAATGTATTGACGACTTAATATAATGACAATGACATGATACATTTTTCTTTTTCTTTTTAGCCAGGTGTAAATAATGAAAGAAGCAGAGACAATATAGATCTAAAAAAAAGTCTGTGATATATCTAATGTTCTAAAAAAAGGTAACATACAATTCTAAAGCTATTTAGACGTATTGGGTTGGGTTTTGAATATAACGATAATTGTTGGACATGTCGGAAAAAGTTAAGCTGCCTAATCCTTTTGAAATATAACAATATAATGTATGTTGGGATATGTTGGGATATTCCCCTTCCATAGATCTATAAAGAAGACTGTGAAGGCATTTTTTAATTGTAACCCACTATACTCATTACATTTTCAAAAAAAAGTTGGCGTACAATTTGAAAGCCATTTCTACGGATACAGTATTAATAATCATCAACTTAATTACTTTAGTTACGTTAA
>MU158877.1:661228-741592 GCA_015888305.1 Antheraea pernyi | reverse complement strand
AAAATCAGATCAGTAGAACCAAGGATTATTACCCCGAACTTCCAAACTGTACCTGTCTTTACAATATTAGTATAGATATAGTATTGAATGGCAACTGCAAACTTCTAAACTAATTATTGTAATCGTAAATTTACAACGCTGCACCCTATAATTCCAATACTCATCAGTATTTGGAAAACACATTTTATCAAATATCGAAACAACACATGTCCTGACAAAACTCTATTAGATTCTTTTGAGACTTGTTTTCTATATCGCAATAAAATATTGTGTAGGTTTATGTTTTCTAAAAAAATCTTCTGAACTTGATTCTGGAATCACTCATTGTTGGGCAACACCGTAATAGGTAATTTTTTGAAAACAAACATAAGTTGACTCAATTTTTGTCATTTTGCTCCATATTTTGTTACTACTGAGTGTTAGGTTAGACGTTGGCAATATTTTTACAGCACAATCATTACTCATTTTTGGTCCTAAATCAATAAAAAAAAGATGCATAACATTTGACCTAATTATCTCGGGAAAAGCATAATTGATTTTCACTCAACATCAGATGATTTACACAAAAAGCGCTATGAATCATCGTTTTCAATGTGTGATGTTGAGTGAAAATCAATTATGCTTTTCCCGAGATAATTAGGTCAAATGTTATGCATCTTTTTTTTATTGATTTAGGACCAAAAATGAGTAATGATTGTGCTGTAAAAATATTGCCAACGTCTAACCTAACACTCAGTAGTAACAAAATATGGAGCAAAATGACAAAAATTGAGTCAACTTATGTTTGTTTTCAAAAAATTACCTATTACGGTGTTGCCCAACAATGAGTGATTCCAGAATCAAGTTCAGAAGATTTTTTTAGAAAACATAAACCTACACAATATTTTATTGCGATATAGAAAACAAGTCTCAAAAGAATCTAATAGAGTTTTGTCAGGACATGTGTTGTTTCGATATTTGATAAAATGTGTTTTCCAAATACTGATGAGTATTGGAATTATAGGGTGCAGCGTTGTAAATTTACGATTACAATAATTAGTTTAGAAGTTTGCAGTTGCCATTCAATACTATATCTATACTAATATTGTAAAGACAGGTACAGTTTGGAAGTTCGGAGTAATAATCCTTGGTTCTACTGATCTGATTTTGAAAATTATGTCTGAAATGTAGAAGTAGATAAAAGTAGAAATGTGTATTATCTCTCGGTGCTATCTTATTATTTTGGCTAATATTTATATTAATCACAATACATGTAATTAAAATTGAGCCGCTTAAATGGTTTACAACAAAGGAATAAAATTTGTAGCAAAAATATTCATAACCTTTAGCTTTACGAAAAAGTCAACTTACAAAAACAAATAGCTAAATAAAAAATGGAGATTTCATGGAGACAAAATTTATTTTGTACGGCATGTTAATTGATAAAGTTGGTCAGAAGATAATGCAAAATAAAAACTACAAGTTGGTAAAATTATTTCGTTGTCGCTGCCGCTGGGCCTATGAGAACAGTAAGTGGGGCGCGGTCATGAGTGGCACAGAAGCTATCCAGAGGGTACTGGGAAGACACTATGTGTTTGAGTGGGTTGCAAAACTGTTTGGTTTCACAATTTAAAACGGTTGGTGTCACTGCAATCGGGTTCTAGGTTTTTAAGATTTTTCAAGTTTGGAAATACAATAGAATCCGGTAGTAACTGATTTTACGCAGACGAAGTTGCGCGGGTTAGCTAGTTTAGCTATAAATTATCTACCTGAATTAACGTATTTTGGTAGGTGGTAGAGCCACACTGAAGCTATTACTAGTTTCAGCATGATGGGTCGGCTCGCCCGGGGTTGTACCACCCCGGTAGTTACACCACAACCCGGGGTTGTGTTTTTCTCATAGAAAACCGACGTGAAGTAACAGTGCTTGCATTGTTGCGTTTCGTTCGGTCAGTGAGAGCTCCCTCCTCCTTACCGCTCCCCCCTTCCCCACCAACACAGTCTGGCAACGCACTTGCGACTCCTCTGGTGATGCTCTCTCTCTCTGGTGGTGATGATGTGTCTATGGACGGTGGTGATCACTTAACATCGGGTGACCCAACTGTTCGTTTGCCTCCTATGATATAAAGAAAAAAAACCGAACTTTTAATGTTAACGAATGTGCACAAAATCAATTTATGCCAATCAAAACAACACAAAGTATTACTTAAGATAGACTAACCTTAAAATTGTAGTTAGATTTGGACAAAGTAGGTGTTTTATTATACATTGTTATTTCAAATAACAATTTTAAATAAATATGAAGGGTTTGTTGATAATTTAAAATCCAATTATTTACTTAAAGGAATGTTATGTATAGGTGAGATAATGTTTAATAAATTAATTGGATTGTCACCGCCATGAAGATACAACCACCGTTTATACCCACAAAAGAGTTCACGTTATAGCCCAGGGAAATAATTGTGTAACATATGTAATTACGAATTTACCTCTCTTATGAAGTCGACTTTGTTTGTTGTCATTTGTTTGTTAATTGTATTAATTATACAATATTATTTACTTACATTTAACTGACTAATTACTATTTCAAATACCAAAAGTAGATCATGGCTCCTGAAGCGAAAAGATGGCGTCTTTCTCACTGCAAAATAACTTATCATCCGTTTACCTGGAGTTTGGATAAATTACTCTATTTTAATAGACAGTTGATATCTAAAATGGTTTTTAAACTTAGTTAAGATATTCAGACGAATTTATGTGATCATTCGGCACTCTTCTAATCTTTCAGCATAATTGCGCCAAGTCTGTTTGTTTACCATGTTAATATTTCGATTTTAAAGTACAATAGTTTGTATGCATCCATTATCTTTTTGTCGATCTCAAGGATTTTAAGGACCGTTTTTCCGTCACGTGTTATAACGTTTACTATTATTTTCGTGTCTATGTACATATTTCGCAGCCATACATCAAGACGGATCGAATTACTGTATTTTATAAATCAATTACGCATTAACGATAGTAATGTACATGAATTAGAAATTAAATTAATTGTACATGGCAATAAAGTTACAAATGATTAGGACAATCGCTGTCAATAAAGGTTAGCTGAATTAATTTTACATACTTCTTTTAATAATTAATTCTTACAGTACGCTGTAAATAATTAATTTCAACAATAATCTTATTAGGTAAGGGAACTTCTATTTATATCGGTTTAAATAATAAGTTTATTTAATATAGGTAATAAAAATAGATTAAATATCAATCAAAATGTATATTTTTTTGGAATATAGACAATGATAGTATATACGTTTTTTAGTTTCTAAAATGCACAATTTTTTTACTATTTGATTGTCTGGTAGCAATCTATATGTCTAAATAATCTAAATGGCGTGGCGCTCTTTCTCAGATGAAAATTTTTGACACAATATTAACCATCAACGAATGAGTTCGCGGTCGCGATACAGTGACTCACCTACATCACTTGAACACACATATGAGATCATCTCTCTCACACATGTGCACATATATACACATGGTGGGAGGGTTTTGTTTTTTTCCCTCAACGAACTGAATTGAATAGTTTTAGTTCGTTTCAATCCGATATACACGTATTCATTTGTGAATCATGCAATTTCGATTGTATGGTTCACAAATGTATATATGTATGAATAGCTTAGAATAGTTAGCTAGGACAGACGCATCTTTTTCCAGGTAACAGCCCAAGCCGAGGTGTGCGTGCACCCTTGTGTATGTTACCTAAAACCCAAATCGGTTGTGTGCCTTAAGCGCCAACCTTAGTAGTCTGGTGAAGCTGTGAAGACCCTGCCGGATCAATAGCGTAGTCAGTTCGAGAAAAAAAAAGAATGAGTTCGCTAAATTACCTGTATTTTTGTATGAATCCCTGAAAACCAATAGAAAATTATCGACAATTTTAAGTCGCAATATATTTAAAAAATATTTTACGTTCATGGTAGCTTAATTTTATAATATGTTTAAGTTAAGAGAATCGACAGGTATTTTAAAGTAAGAATGATTTAGTTAAAGTATACAACAATAATATATTTTTAATATACAAAATAACCCATTATTATAATATACCTACCACTTCTATTATTGTTTTAACCTATATAAAAATATTTTTGAATTCTTATCAAGTAGTATTTTATAGTTAAATTGCAATATGTATTTATTATTTACCGCTTGAAATATATATACGTTGAATAAAAAGAAAAAGAAAAATGGAGGACTCATAAGCGTTGGCGTAACGGTTTGTACGGTGGTAAAAATATTTCTAAGTCTGCCTAGCAAGTTACCACCCTCAAATTGAAAATCTGTCGTCAACACCTATAGGTGTGTTCCAGTAGCGGTACTTGATAGCCCCCTCTATATTTAGCGTCTTTATCATCTTAGACCATATTGTTATTCAACATCAAACGAGATTATGGTGAAAGTGTATAGAGTATAAAAAGAATCGTGGAGTATAGGAGTAAAGGTGGAGCGTTTAGATCATTTGTCGCTCAATAAGGCTCCTTGTGCGGATTTGAGCGTAGTCGCTGCGAGCGGACTAAGGCAGCCGGGCCGCGGTCGATAGCAGTTAAGGCGCAGGCGTGAGTCTCTGCCGCCGATGGGGCTGGGAGAACACGCCAGTCCGCCGGCTGGCTGATACGCGGCCGCCGGCACAGCGTCCGCCTAGGCGCACGCGGACGCGCAAAACATGCATACAAGCCGTCCCCGCGGCGTGCACTGCATCGCACTCGTGCTGACTCTTGCGATAGCATGTTTACCCCACGCCGACCACGCCGCGTGAGTAGCATTCTTCGATTCCTCGTCATTTAAGTCACCGATAACCTTGCCACAAGATTGCGAGGAGCGCGCGCGCCCCGCACGCATCCCTGAAGCCATAGCGCGCGTATAAATCTGTAAGCTGAGAGTTTATATGCTCGACGTGCGTCTGATTTGTTTATGACATGGCCTTTATGGTAATCCTATATACGTAGAAAATACCAGATAGCAGTATACTATTAAAGATCAGATTGTGAATTAATTATATTTTATAAAATGATCTAGCACTGCGACTGGAATAATCTTTAATTATTTAATACGTCACAAAAAATATACTGTGTTTGATTCTACTCGTCATTTATAAAATTATTAAATTGAATAATTACACGTCTGTGGATTAAAATTTCAATTTATGACTTAAAAATTACTAGACTGAATTGTATAGGTGTCCAAGAGCGACTGTCGATAGTAATAGCATTAGTAATTATTTATTTTCATATTA
Organism: Antheraea pernyi; assembly: GCA_015888305.1. Taxonomy (NCBI): domain Eukaryota; kingdom Metazoa; phylum Arthropoda; class Insecta; order Lepidoptera; family Saturniidae; genus Antheraea; species Antheraea pernyi. The sequence continues at coordinate 736,326 of MU158877.1, read as the reverse complement.
AAATAAATTAATTTTGCTTTCTTAGTAAGTTGACTCAAGAAAAACTTTGGTAGCGGAAAAAATATTTGATGATAGAAACTCATTTCATATATAGTTGTACTTCTCAATAAATAATCAAAAGTTAATAATTAATAATTTAGCAATTACATTAAAAATCGTATTTTTTTATGATACGCACCGAAATTTATTCGTTAATTTTTATTCCTATGTGTATATATAAACCATAATCTATTAATGCATATCTATATTTTATAATAATATCCCGCCATTCAGGAATATTAAAAATGGTAACATGTTTCTATATTATTTTGCCTATGGTCATAGACTACAGAAATTTTGATGTATCAAATATTAATTTTATTTAGATATAAAAATATAATTTTCAAATAGATTCTCTTTTAACGCAGCATTTTAATTTAATGTTCTCTTTGTATATATTTTATACCGAAAAATTTGGGCTTATGACGTCAGATTGTATCTGATTACGGTAGCCAATTTCGAGCCTTCTGCCGAACAAAAAAGTTATATGAGTATTTTAAGATTAGGTTAATCATGCGTTAGGGAGAATACAAAATTATGTTTATTTACATAAGTAATTCATCGTTCACATATACCGAGTACCTAACATGAATACTTAGTAATCATTTTATTTCTCATAAATTACATACCTTTATATATTAATTCTTCTTTACGTGTAGTATTACTGAGCTCCTCCTGAACGGTTGTACCGATTTTGATAAATTTTTGGTGTGAGTTCAGGTGGTTTAGATTCATATTTGGACGCGATAGGTGGCGCTGCTGTCTGATTTCAGGATTTTTTTTCAAAGTAGGACTATTTCTACCCGTCCCACTAGTATCATACTATATATAAGTGTATTTATTTTATTATTTATAACTTTAATATTGTACTTAAAGAGAGTATTTTATCATGTATTTTTAAAATGAATTCTAACGTGTGACTTAATTGCATATTTAGCAAATACTTGTTTAAATTGCATAACAGTAAGTCGGGATATGTTTTGATAATATTAACGGAGAAGGACAGATATTTTTTTAGTGTCCTTTGATTGATCCTTTCACCTCTTCGCCAACCATAATTATTCAACCATAGATCAAGTAAAACTGTTATATAAACGAATAGGATTTTTTGAAATCACCTTATCCCATGTTTTATTTTAATTTTATTTATTCCCTTATACGTTTTGTATTCCACTGAAACAATTAAATATTTATACCAAAAATCGTTAAATTAGAATAAGCACATATATATTATAATAAGTTGAGTATGTCATATAATTAAAAACAAATAAATAATTAAGTAAAATGCAAGGAAAGACATAAAAACTCGAGTTTCCAGAGGTATCTCAATTCAACGTTATAGAATCATAAATAATCTATTTTCTTATTCAGCTATAACATATTCACCACAATTGGTTTATATAAAATACCAACGTGCGCTTTTTCGAAATTCTCTATTTATATTATTTTTTTGTGTACATACAAAGTCATCTGAATAGTTCTTATATTTGGATCCGATAGGTGGCGCTGTTGTTGAGATTTCGTTTTTTTATCGACCAAATTTCCATATATATATCGCATATCTTACATAAAAAAAAATAGAATCCTATGTTTGGAACTCAATATATTTTAATTATTAGTTTTATATTTATATCTTACTAGCGGGCCCGGTGGACGTTGTCCCGCCCTGATAATAAAAATAACTTTGACAGTAGTAGTGAGACGTTCAGTAGTTTTTGAGTCTATCGCGAACAGACGGACAGACGTGGCAGAGGGATTTGTTTTATAATATGTAGTGATTAAGATCTGTGACACAAGAACGATTGCCTACCGAGTTCACTTGAAATACCTATAGTTTTTTTTTGTATAAAATAGAATAAGAGCTAATTGTATAGAAACTAGAGAGTTATCGGAACCAATCCGGATACATAAAGTGTCTAAATATTTTGAAAGGATAGAAAAGTTATGCAAAACAAAGCGGTGGGCCATCCTGTCTGCCTACTCTTACAGAAGTACGTATGCTCACTATATGCATTGAATTATTTATGTCAGTGACCTACAGAAAGTAAATCCAATTTATGAAGTCTGTATTTCAATTTTTTCTTAACGCTCTGATTGACATGTTGGTCATATATGACCAGCCATGGTTTCTCTTCTGACGTCATGGTCGTCATTGGTGACTGGAACGCTAGATCTCATTGCAAAAAAATATCCGTGGCCGTCCTAAAAGAAACATTTGATTACAACGTGGCAGCCAAAGTGTTAAATATACAAAAGTATGCAATATATCTTTAAATTTGTTATGTTTTGTGCGCATTTTTTTATGTCATAGGAGTGAAACGAACACGTGGGTCACCTGATGTTAAGTGATCACCACTGTCCGTAGACACTAACAACACCAGGGGAGTCGCAAGTGCGTTGTCATCCTGTGTATGGTGGGAATGGGGGAGGGGGACAGAATAGGAATGGGTTTGGGTTTGGGATGGGAGGGGAGGGTTAGGGAGGAGAGGTAGACCTCCTGACTGAACGAAACGCAACAATGCGATCACTTTTACTTCACGTGAGTGTTTCTGTGGGTCGGGTGGTACTACCCCAGGCGAGCATGAATGGGTATTCATGCTGAAACCAGTAATAGCTTCAACGTGGCTCTACCGCCTACACAAATATCACATGTCTTAGCTATTATTATTAATAACGTTCTAAAGTAAATTGCTTAAGAAAATTAATGCTCATGTCTGAACACGGCCTTTAAATTTGTAATTACCTCCTAACTCTGGTTTACCACAAAATTTATGACGGTTGCTAGAAAGGATATTGTTATCTTAAGCTGTAACATCTTCCAATATTTAGTAGACAGGGTATCTGATTTAACGATTGAGCTTGCTCGTCCAATTTTTGTTTCTTTAGATGAAACAAATTTATTTGCATGTACGCAATACAACGTTTATACGCATATATATTGCACAAATATATACATGTATTGTTAGTTTGATCAAATAATCAGTTTGATTCAAATTCACCGCAATATTTATGCAGGGCAACGGCTCAAGCCGATGTTCAAACATTCTCGCACTTCAGCGCTAGTTGCAGTTTCGGTTGAGTGGGCTTCGCGCTCGCCTCCAGGCTTGGTAATGCTCCATCGACTTTCAGACTAACGTCGTATGAACAGTAAAAAAAAACAATACATTTATAAATAGCTTCTTGTGGTTTGTATAATTGATTTCTTGCGTTATACAACTAAGCTATACAATTGTATCTCAACGGGAGATAAAAGCGTCGTTTGTGTTATCAATTATGAAATATTCTTTGGACTTAACGAATAATTTCATAATTTAACGAACAAATATCATATAAGAACTGAAGAAGTCATTTTATTTTTGTTAAAATATTTTAAAGGGGCTTTCAACTTAACAAATACAGAAATTTTAGAGAAATTACAGATAAACGTTTCAATATACATTTATACAGGGGCCGTTCATAAAATACGTTACGCAAACTTTTACCTTTTATTCTTTCTCGCGGCCCGTCGGTACGCTATCACATTTTAAGTAATTCTCCTATCAATACTGCGTTACGAATGGTGAATCACATGCACAAATAGAAATATATACGTAAAAATATTTATCAGTTTACAATTATGAAACGAATAACTTTCTATAGTAAAAAAAAAAAAAAAATGTCGAAGCAGGCAGCAGTAATGTGACTATAAATATATGAATGAATATACTAGACGTGTGTTCTCTTTTTTCGAATTTTCATATTAACTATAATGAGAATGACAATATTTACAATTCAGAATCTGCTTATTGTTTTTTTTTTTATTGTAGCACGGCAAAATGACTGCAATGTGCCTGATGGTAAGTACAGTACATCCAAAAACAATGGCGATCCCCGAGTGACACAGTATCCATCGCCGGTCACCGCTGTCATGCCGGCCTTCGAAAGGCTGGAAATGTACAGGCTGATCCCGAAACGCGACCCGCTGAAGCGAATCACTATGACGGGCTTTTCGCCATATACATGGTGGTTGCGACCCAGTCAGGCCGTAAAACCCTACCACCCCGCTTTCGCCATTACCTCGTTCGTTATTCAGCAGGGTGCACCACGTGCAAGTGAGGTTGGCTTGGGTGTCTCAATTCTTTGGTATTATACGACACCCCTTACACCCCAAAATTAACATTGGTACGGTTTTCATATGTATTATCATTTGGAGCAGTAATTATATACATTTTTAAATATTAATATTACGCGTCGCTAGTAAGACGCAAGCCGCGCAAGCGCAATATTATACGGCCGTTCATGCTTACACCATAATAACAAAATTATAAATTTATTTCTTGTCAAAAATACCGCTCAACGCGTCTAAAGAATTATTCACTTCAATAAATAAATAAAATAATATCGAAAAATTATCTGATCCCGACCCCCTTGTCACATCTAGTCACAGTTAAGCGACTGATGCTGTTTTTAGCCGGTAGGTGTCCGGCATAAGATTCTCGCTGTCCCCCGGCAGTGGAAGAGTATCCCAAGTAGGATTTTCTACACTATAAAAAAAAACTCCTACCTCTCCATAAGTGGAAACGTATTTTATGAACGGCCCTACATTAAGTAATAATTGAATATGCTATTATCAGTGTTTTAAGAATAATCTAGTTAGTATTAGAGTTCCAATTTTTTACTTGATTTATTATTATTTTCAACTCAATTACCCATCATTTTAAAAATATTATAATATATCAAGTATCTTTAGATATATATAGGAATATCATAGTTTAATAAAATGTCAAAACAGTGGTATATGTGTAAGAAACTACAAATCCTGGTAAAACCAATTAAAGAGATTTAGTTTGTAATTTTATCGAATGTGAATTTCATAATAACAGCACATACATGTTCGATGCAAATCGGATTACCTTCTATGAACAAATTTAAATATTCTGCATCAGGTTAAGAATAGCGAATGAATAATATTAAACACCTTTATATATTAATAACGTGATTTTTTTATATATTACTTTGCTAACGATGTCTGAATTGTGAAAAAATAATGATCGATCAAGGTTGATTTTCGAGTGTTCATAATCATATTTATATACTAGCTGTGCCCGCGAATCCGTCCGCGTGGAACCTAATGTAAAGACACATTGACTAATATATTATCTGTATATATTAAGTCAATTTACTTATCTACTTTCCTATCGTACTTAAGTCACGTACTATAACTTTTGATAGAGTGAACCGATTCTATTGAAACAAAGACTATATCTTACTCGAGGATACGCTTTGTCACTTTATGGTGAGGTTTTATAGTGAACGAAGTGTTTTAGCAATAATGCGTGTTCAAACATTCAGATAGGCATTTCTAAAAATGATTAAAATGTATTTTATGTCTTATATTTATTCATTATTCCAAGACGCCTGCAACGATTTTTTTCACACAAATCTAAAAGGTACAGACATGTTAGATTAACATTCTTATTATATTATATGTATTGATGATTAAGCTATAGACCGTAATATAAAACAACTTACATAACAAACATTTTAGATTTATACGCAGATAAGATACAATTTTATATTAAATGGAATGAATGTTTTTATTTATTCATGTTCAATAGTAATAAACAGATTTTAATTAAAACGTAGGAAGTTTATCGAATTATATAAATGTTATTCTACGTTCATATTTCGATGTAAAACTGTTATTGAAAATTCTACGTAAATTACAGTGGTATAAACTCGAAACTTGATATTAACGTTACATATATTCTACCACATTTTTCAGCTCATTTTTTGTATTCGGATGGAATTTTGTAATTGATTTTTAACAAACTTCCGGATGAGTTTGAGATTTGCAATTTTAATAACAATTCAACAAAATGTAGAGCGGTAATAATGAGATTGTTTAATTTGTTATTACTACATATATTAAAGCGTATAAAAAAAAAAAATTTTCTCGGAACCACGCTCAAAAGTATTGTTTTAATGCCAAAATAGGCCTCTGAAAATATGAGCCCTTAATATTTAGGTTGTCCGCATCGCACTTTTCGATTTCCCATAAGAATAACACAGGAATTTCTTTTTTCTTTTGATTTTTATAACTAATGAACGATATATCGTATTGCAATACCCATTATTTTTGTAGATAATTTAACGCTCTACAAAAAAGGTCTGAAGTCAATTTTTGATAAATCAACTCAGTCAAAAGTTATTCAAGATCAAAGTTTAACTTACCCTTTATAGAAATAATAATCTAAAGGACAATTTAACAAAATGTAAACGTTGCGATATAATCTAAAAATTACAGACACGTTAGATTTACCTTCTTACTGTATGAATAGATTTACAACTTAACTGACATTAGAGAAAGACCATTACCAGTAAAGATAATTAGTTACAGTGTTTACAACAACCATATGGAAGTTCCACGGAACAAGTTTCGTTTCATTCTTACCTAATTTACAAGCGAAATCTCTGCCTGAAACGGTTAAATTTAAGTTTTATGCTTCACTGGAATCTCCATTTATGTACCACAATACACTTTCTTGATTAGTTACTCAAGGTCTCTTTCCATCTAGTTTTTAATATCCCAAATGTCAAGGTGAACTCTGCGCTACATTTAATATTTAAATAACTGAGATAGGACTACATTTATGTATACATTTTTTAAATAGGTCATGCTTATCTTGTAATAAGCTCATCATATCAAGTCGTGAAGAAGTTGAATATAAATGTTTGATTTTTTATTATTTCCTAACACGTCGCCATTTAGATTACAATGCATTCGTTAATTTATACTTTATATACTTTACGTACGTTTAATTTGAAATTAATATGTAACTTTTTTATATCTCTTTAAATAAATATTGCATATGCTATTGATATACAAATTTATACCTATAATATCGGGCCCGGCGGACGTTGTCCCACCCTGATAATTAAAAAAACTTGATGAATTATATACCTTCTTCATGAATCACATTATCTACTTGTGAACACAGCATGAAAATCTGTCCAGTAGTTTTTTGAGTTTATCGCGAGAAATCAGACAGACGTGCCAGAGGATTTTATATAGAGATATAAATACGGAAGGATTAGTTTTTGTCCTGTTTATCAGTCATTTGTCTTTATTTATTTGCCTGTTAAGTAACTTTAGCGTTATCAAGTTTTTTTTTTCATATCATCGACGAATCATGCATCGAAACCTTTATTTGTAAGTCTCTATTCGTCTTACTTCATACTCCTGCTATATCTACACTTTAACACGCGAAAACAAAACCGTGTACCATAGTCGAATTTGTACGAAAAGACGATAAACGGTTTAAATAATGCTATTCAATTGTTACGTTTGATTTCTAAAGTATTATTTATCTTTAAACGCTTCAAACGTTCACGGAAAATTGTGCGGCAAACTGAGAGGCAGATGAAAGTCAACGAGCCAAGCTCTCGAGCCTCTAGGGTGCTCTGAGAGGGTCTCTGTATTGAGAGACACTTCACTTTGCTTTTTAATGATTTACTCGTGCACTTTAATACTGTGAGTTTGAAAAACAACATTTAGAGACACTTTACTATTTTAATTTCTTTAAAATTTAATAGTACTTAAGCGTAACTCGAGACTAGCGACAAACCGCGGCTTTGCACGGGGGCAATGTGTTTTGATATTATAAACGTCATAGCTCAATTTTCTGGTGCTTTGATTTTTACAGTAATCAAAGTAAAAGAAGCATCTCAATTGTCGCAACACAAACAATAGCAAATTTTAAATTTGCGAAGCTTTATATATTAGTATAGATAAGAAAATTTCTGTCTATATTAAAAAGAAAATCTATATCAAGTTCCTAAGGTAACTAAGATATTTAATTCTATAATGATTAATACTATATTAAGACAGACAGGCAACAACGAAATGAAATAGTGTTGCAAATAATACATAATTTATTAATAGTATGAAGATTATTAATAAATTTATTATTCTGAGTTATTCTTAGGACGTAGATATTTACCAACGAAGACGTATTGTTCGTCTTTTTAGATATACAAATACATTATAGTATTCTGATGTATTTTAAAACATAGCTTGAGCAATGTATTATCCCGAAAAATATATACCCGATTACATTACATCGGTTTTTCTTTACTAAAGGGGTCGAATTTCAACCATAATTCATTATTATTTAATGTTTTAGCTTTATTGTCATCTTTTGCCAAAAGTGTACAAATATTATAGAAAAAAAACTAACTATTTCCAAATTATTTTATTAATAAAGCTTCTCAATAGCTATGAACTAAATAAATAAAATCGGTCTATAAACATAGAACAAAAAAGTACTGCACTGTTTTATATTCGCCAATGTAAATTAATTTTCTGGAAACGATTAGCTGGTTGATCCCACCCTAACACAATTCGTTCCGTAAACTAAAATACCTAAGAAAACACACAACAGCGACTTCCTTTCTGATGATTGACAATATATAATAATAATAATATACAGAACGAAAACGTTAGAACCAAAAACGTACCGTATTTTCTTTTACAGTAGCTTCCTTATACACATCATAAATCCTTCGAGCTGTCTGTGCAGTGCTGATGCCGCGGTGGAACTTGTTTTAGTTAATAAAGCGATATATAAATTTCACATATCTTGAAAAGAACAATGTCAAAGAGAAATCATTTGGTGCGAAAACAATCGAATCACTAAATTCGAAACACAAACTTAATTTAAAATAAATTTGAATTTGGAATTCCTAAGCAAACGCCAAATATTTGAAATAAATGTGGCCAGCTCGACAAAACGCCTATTTCATATATTATGTTCATGTTATTCATGACCTAATCAAAGTCGATGAATCTTTTTTACTTATACTTAACAAGGTATTTAGTCAGGTAATTGATAAACAAAAAAAAAAAGTTACTGACGTCATACTTCAAACTTGTATATCCTATATAATTTTTACGTGTCTAAAAATAGCTGATATATTATATCAGCTTGCCGTTTAGGCTAAACAATATGAAATTTGAAAAAAATACCCGTTTCTATAATGTTCGGTAATAAAATAACTACTATTTGGGTTCACAGTAAACTATCCATACAGTTGTAGGAACTGTATCCAAAGAGATGGGTCTACTAGAACATTTACGAATTTCAAACTAAGTTTGGAACATTACGTTACGTGGTAATTAGTATTAAAATAATTACTGCCCTTCTGAAGGAGACAGCACAAACTTTATGTCAGTTATGCAAATATTGTAGGAAGCAAAACCTTATCCAATAAACAGCAGAAAATTATCAAGTTTTATCATTACCATTTCTATGCAAGAAACTTTAAATGGTTTATATTTAACTAACGGGCCCGGCAGACATTGTCCCGCTCTGTTTATTAAAAAAAATTGCCAATGCAAAAATAGCAAAACCTTCCTCATGAATCACTTTTTCCACTGGTGAAAGCCGCATAAAAATCGATGCAGTTGTTTTTGAGTTTATCACGAACAGACAGACAGACGCGGTAGGGGACTTTGTTTTATACTATGTAATGATTAGGTATTATTTTTTCGCAAATTCAGTTATGATACTAATTATTATTATTAACTATTATTATGTAATAATATTAGATTGGAACTGTTTAACTATTGACCAAAGGGTTTTATTGATCTTATATCACGACAGTCCACTACATAATGTCAATTTTAAGCGTGAAAGTGTCTATTTGTTATTTAAGTCTGTATTTTTTAACAGACTTTCAAGTCATAGGAAACAGTAATGTTTCAAAATAAATAAGACCTAAATATACACAAGATAAGAACAATCAAGTAGTATATACTTTATCTAAAACTATACCTAGTCTTGCCATAATTACTACAACAAAGAAAAAAAAAATTCTATAGCAAATAACATTTATTACTTTTACAGTATGTCAGTTTAATACATAAATATAAAACAATTTAAAATATAAAAAGCTTATTCGAAGTGGTCTCCATTCGCTGCAATAGACTCCTTTAAACGTTGAGGCCAGTTATCAATAAAAGCACGCTATCTTTCCATGGGAAAATTATTCACTGCCAATCGTACGGATTGTTTTAGGGGCTCCAAATTATCATGGCGTTTAGAGCAAGCCGTACTCTCTAAAACTGACGATAAATCATAATCCAAGCGGATTAAAATCGGGACTAGACGACGGCCAGTCTTCAGTTCTGATGAAGTCCGAAACGTTCGTTTCCAACAAAGACTGCGTAGACCGAGCTTTATGACCCGGCGCCGAGTCTTGCTGGAAGGACTATTCTTGGTTATTGAACATCATTTTATTAAGGGGTTTCACTACCTCCTCAAGAATGGTATCTTGATACACTTGTGCCGATGTTTTGATACCTTTCTCACAAAACTATGGCTCAGTCACTCCTTGATAGCTAATACCCCACCAAACCATCCCTGAAGTTGGATAGTGCCCACGTTGCACTCTGTCGACTAAGTGGGAAGCTTCCTTAGAGCTTTCAGCATAAATATGGTCATTTTGTTTGTTAAAATGTTGCTCAATTGTAAAAATGTTCTCATCCGTAAACAACATTTTTCTGTGACCTCCCTTTGCGTACCGCTTCAGTTGTTGTTTCGATTTTACCACCCTATTCTTTTTTAAATTATCAGTACGTCTCTTATAGGCTGCAAATCCTAATGTCATCTTTTAAAATACGTGACATTGTTATAGGTGCTATCTTCATCTCCTGAGATAAAATCTTTTGCTATATCGCACATTATTTCTTCGAATTCTTTCCCTTACTGCTTTGACCAACTTTTTAGTACGAACACTACGTAGACGGCCAGATCTTTTTCTGTCACAAACATAGGAGGTCTCATAGTACCTATTATATAACAGCCCGATACACAAACATTTTACTAATACCAAGCGTATGGACAGATTTAATATTGAATTTGGCTCCATACCTACTTTGTGTAATACAATCACAGCTATTCGGTTTTCTTTATCACCACACTCTATTTTAATATCGCAAAATATTGTACAATGCAGTGGCACAAAAATGAGAAATCTCTATAAATAATCATATAAAAATGACAGATTCCAAATTCAAATGTAATATTTTGTTTATTTTTAATTGTAACAGTATTTATGGCCAGACTAAGTATACGTACTAGCAGTCCCTAGTTACATAATATTCATAGAAATTATATAAGCTATAATTCGTAATATACATTATCCATATTAATTCACAAAGCATTTATACGAGATAGTAAATACTGTGACGTACATCATTTTTGGACTCTTGCCATTACAGCTATTGGCCTCTTTTGGAACGCTCTGCTCTGTTAGCCTCTTTGATATCGCTACTAGACAGATTAGCGTTCCCAGGGACACTTTAACCGTATAAAAGCCAACGTTTTGTTGGATCGCATTGGGAATTTTAAAAATATCTAAATTTAAGAACTGGTAACATTTTTTGTATTAGAAAAATTATATGAAAAGTAGACCCTATTTCATAAAAGCAGAGATTTGCAACAGTTTTCAAAGTAAAATGAATAGTTAAGTAAAATAAATACCAAAGAAAAGAAGTAACTATATTAAACTATCTGTCTACAAATTTTATTGACGAAGAAAATGAGATCAAAGAAAAAGAAAACTTAACTTTAACGACATTATAATGAAATGAAACGGCAACTGAACAACTAAACGTCAATTTGTTAGTTCTGTCAATATTTTTGAGAATCTCCCTGTTGCCTTCTGTCTCACTCACTCAGCCACCTTTTTATATGTGGGTATTTTCATCCAATTTCAATTTTCAGGACTATTTATCTATCATTTTCTTTCATACAAACCTAGTCCTGATAATTAAAAATATAACCAACTAGGTGCAGTCGTTTTGAAATGATGTTTTTAAATACATTCGTCAATCGAGCTTTTATTTGTAGAGATAATATATGGATCAATATTTATTGATAAAAGACGTTCCATAATCGATTCTTTGGTTTTAATTTGCGACAAGTGTGATTTTAGTGTAAATATACATAACAAAATAGAGAAGTACAGATACGATTTTGTAAATATATCGGCAATGGATGTTAACGAGCTATGGGCATTCCATTTCACGTCGGTCAGACAGCCTTTATGCCATCGATATCACGTGTGATAATATGATGAAAAACAAACAAGATATACCTACTTATTAATTAAAGTGTGGCAGAGGTTAAAAAACGTTGAGATGCTGGTTTGAACCACTCGATACACGCGAGTCGCTAACTTAATTTCCTCAAGCGCAGCGACCTCAATGAGTGACGTCAAATTGGATTTTAATGAAGTGTGAAGTTGATATTAGGTACCAAGTATCATATAACACGGAGGAAAGATAAATAAAATCACATTTTGCAGCAATGAGAAATAAGAATAAACGGATCTAACGTAATATCTTTTGGTGATGGTAACTATTGTGATAATACCACAACGAGGTGGATAAATTCGAGTGTTGTCTGGCTACTTATCACCCAAGTTGAAAATCGTTCACCAACTGTCCTATTTTAACAACGCAATAAAGGTACGCTTAGAGCTCATTTAACACCAGTTGAGATTATGAACAAACGACAATGTGAAAGTATTAAAAAAAGTTAACCCATGCACTGCTTATTACGAGCAATGCTATTATTCAATTCACATTAACTGCGGATGTCGAATGTGACGTATAATGGAAAGTTGGCAATGTGACCTCTATTGTTGCTGTAATTGTGTCATCTGGTTCTCAAGGGAGAAATGCGAGTAAATAGTAGTGGGATGCTTTCAGTACACTGGACTGAAATGTTATTATCAATCCATTATTACATTTAGCTGTCTTGAAAGCGTGTTCAGTTCCATGTGCAAATTTTAATGGTTTAGAATGCATAAAGTTATAGTCCGCGTCAAATATTTTAACCGCTCTGAAGTAGATGCGCAGAACACAAATTTAGGTATCAGAGGGATGCAGTGAGGTAAAAGAGGACCAAGCCTCGCCCGCGCGCGTACCTCGATTCCTATTTCACCAACGTTGACAGATGTGTCCTGTCATTATTAGTTGCAGTACAGTTGCATTCAGAAGTCAATTTAGTTTTATTGTTGTTAATTACATGTTATTGGTGTTTTCGTTGTTTACTTTTTCTTGTATATTTGTCATAATTAGAAAACCCATCCACTTCGAAAAACAATGTTTCTATGGAGGGTGTTGTTATAAATTATTTATTTATTATGAATATATTTTATTTACAACTAGCTGACCCGTGCAACTTCGTCTGCACCAAATCGGTTATGACCGATTTCAATTGTATTTTTAAGCGCGAAAAAGTTTAATAAACCTAAAACCCGATTACAGCCACACCTACTGTTTCCCATTGTAAATCCAAACTATCAAGGCACTCCCTCAAACATATACCCAGACGGTATGTGGGAAATCTTTTAAAATAAGCCTACAACCCGTTCGTAACATCATCTACCGGCTTCAATTAAAATAAAAACTAACCTACGTATATTGGCGGTAATATAAAAAAAGCTTGAGAGGTCTCTGGACCTCCAGTTGGAACTAAGTTCCTTTCCCTTCTTTGTAGGCGTTTACTATACAGTCAGTATAGTTTACATTATAAAATATCAAGTTGATAGACTTAAATTGTAATTTAAACGATACAATATATTCATAAAATAAATAATGATAAATTAAATACTGAATTACATCATAACTACTTTCAACTTGTATTAAAACTTTTTCACACTACATTTTATTAAAGAAAAATATAAATATTAAAAAGATATGAGCAAGATGCATCAACTGTCACTTGCCTGTGACTATTTGTCTAAAAGCTAGGCAACGGTTTCGACAGCGAATTGGCTGACGGTAAACCTTTACAGGCAAATATATTGAACTTTATATAATTTTAGAATGTTATGCTTTTCACTAACTTTGAAACGCTACTAAAACATGAAATTATTATGTGATAAATTCATGTTTTTAATAGCGTTTATAAGTTACTGACAAAAAATGTTCCTTAAATTATTTATAAATCAAAATATTGATCTGCAAAGGTGTAATGCGCATTAAAAAACACACCGTTAACCGGCCACCAGGTATCCTGAATCCTGTTTGGAAGGGCATAACATATCTTCATATTAAAGAACCAACTTTTCTAAAATTCCCGTTGCGTCCAACGTTGCTGGGTCTTGTATTAAGGTGTCGCAAAAAAGTCTAGTTACATTAACTAATTTCTTTTTTTTCGTTATCCTGGAGAACCCCTTGCGTTTTATGGGACAAAAAGTATTCTAAATGCAACCTTGTAATATTAGTTATTACTATGTCAAGTTTCGTTAAAATCGGTTCAGTACTTTCAGTGTGTTGCGTGTTCACAGGCACAGAAAGACAGGCAGACAGACAGACGGACAGACAAAAGTTGTAAAAAGATTATTTTTGGCATCTATATCGATAACGAAGTCTAATATTTTGAATTTGTTTTGTATTAACTTCTTGACTGTACTATGCGCAAAGCCGAATTCAATGCTACATTAAGAGCGGTCATAACATTTGACGCCGACTTATAATATAAGCCAAAAACAACTTATTCTCGAAACAAAACACATTACATGAACTTTTCAATATTTAAAGAAATCTGGAACAGATTCTTCGAACTGTTTTTTTAGGTTTAAAATAGTTAAACTATAACGGTGTTATTACAAAATAGTTAAATACGTATTGAATATTTGTTTTAAAAAGGTTTCGAATTAAATGCACCGGGTTCGCTGAATGTTCGCCATCTTGCTCTTTTGTCTCGATTTGGTTATTGTAGGTTAGACTTGCGAAAAAGGATAAACCGAACTAGCCTCGGGCGAGCGCGGGTCATTTAATTCGAAACCTTTTTATACCAAGTATTTAACTTTTTTGTAATAACACCGTAAGTGTATTTAACTGAAACCTTTGGAATCACTTATGGTCCAAAACAATCTAATCTAATATATATTAGAACATTCTTAAACTCAGTTACCTGTGAAAACTAAAAATATTGCACTCTGCATTGCAAATCATGTATCGTTTAATTAAAGCTGCATATAAAGTAAAACATTGCGTTTCCTTCAAGGCAGAATCAATATACCTGAAGTCAAATATTACATACAATTAGACATTATTTGGAGGTAGACAAAGTATTATGTCTGATTAAATTCTTTATAAGTAATGTGTATCATTAAAATCTCATTTGATTTCATGCGACGATGTACCTTATAATAATTCGTTAATTCTAGATAGATTGGTTTTCGTGTGTTCATGATAAACCATATCTAAAGATACTAGGTAACATTTTTTTCATATGAGATATGATTGGTAAGATAGTAAAAAATAGTCTTTAGAAACCACCATGATTTCATTATGATGGTTTCCTTCACCTTTGGTGCAGGCTCATTATAGAACTTGAATTTATTATAGGATATCTATCGTTTCTTTAATTTATTCGTCTTTATTTTCTGTTCTGATTATAAGATTTGAGTTTGAACTATAGACTACCGTACAGTTTATCCCATTTAAATTAAAAAAATAGTTTTATCATATATTTGAATACACAACTAAAGCAAATAGATTGATGGTAAAGAATATTTAAAAATTATATGTAGCGGTACGAATGTTACATTTTTCATTGAAGTTATTAAAATAAATACAAAAGTGTTCAGTTTCCAAATCACTACATATTATAAAACAAAGTCCTCTGCTGCGTCTGTCTATCTGTTCGCGATATACTCAAAAACTACTGAACGAATATTGATGCGGTTTTCTCGAGTAGATAAACTGATTCATGAGAAAGGTTTAGGAATATAATTTGTTAAGGTTTTTTTTAATATTAGGGCGGGACAACGTCCGCCGGACTCGCTCGTAAAATATAAAAGAATATCGAGGTCACTAAAGACTTGTCTGTATCTTTATCCTGCCTATGTTTTATAATAAATTTTAACAAACAAGTAATCATTCCCTTTATATTACACTTTTAGATCAGAAATAAATGCTAAATCATTGTATGCCCACACATACATTTCGCTACCATATTTGATTTTGTCGTATACTCGCACCGATGCCGAATGCTTTTTATGTTCAATCAATCAATCAATCCAGCTATTTCCAACCATCGGATATAGGCGTCCATCACGTCTACTTTTCGGTATTTTGCTACCCTTATCCATATGTATCTTCCTCGTTTTTTTTTTTCAAATATACCGTATATTATTATTCAATGTTTTATAAAAGGATATATTTATTATTCTTTTTTGTTTACGATGGATTATCGTTACTATTTAAAATACTAAATATCCATCGATATTTTAATATAAGAACACCAAGAAAGAAGAAATGTTGAAAAATGAAAAAAAAATCACCGTCTCAAGAAAACTCTCATAGAAAACCGACGTGAAGTAACAGTGCTTGCATTGTTGCGTTTCGTTCGGTCAGTGAGAGCGCCGGAGGCCCAGCTCCCCTCTCCTCTCTCCTCTCCCTCCCCTAACCATTACCCCAAAAGGGTGACAACGCAGTTGCGACTCGTCTGGTGTTGTTAGTGTCCATGGACGGTAGTGATCACTAAACATCAGATGACCCACCCGTTCGTTTGCCATATATGACATTTTTTAAAAATCAGAGCAATGTTTGAAAGAATCCAACGAATTAGGTAAATTGTATCAACAACACCAAATCAGTATTGACCCCATGTTTCACTCTTTTATAAATTTTTAACTCTTTAGAATGTGAACTTTTGTGTTATATTAAATTAGTCTTCGTTTTGGTTGATAATATTATATGTTATAATCAGAACAAATATATTCTCAAAAAAAGGTTGTAAAGAGATTAGTATAAATGTGTAAGATGATATTGTTTTATTCTGAAATACACTACACATAAAAAGGAATATTGATAAATAATAAAATTGACTTCAAAGAATTCTAAAAAGATGACTAGGCGTTCAGTTTAGGCTTAGATTGCCATAAACCTACGAATATCTTTATCCATATATAGTTCCCATTCGATTTTGAGGATTCCCTGGTGTAATTTCAACATCCAAAGTTCAAATAATGAAATTAAACCGCCTTCAAATAAATTACTATAGTATACTAACGGTCCAGGCGGACGTTGTCCTGTCTTGATAATTAAAAAAATCTAAAATTCAACCACAGCGTCACCTACCGGATCCAAATGTGAATCTAAACCATTCTCGGATCCACTCAAATACGCACACAATATTTCATCAAGATCGATCCAGCCGTTTAGGAGGAGTTCAGTGACATACACACAGAAGAAATTTATATATAAAGATAATATAATAAGATGAAATCTCGTCAAAGCCGAAGCAGGTAAGCAAACGAAATATCTTGATCTGGCGAGGTTACGGAGATGTGGAGAGTGACATCCACGGAAATAGTCTCAATAATAATATCCGTTAACGGGTTAATCCCAGTTAATCTTGATAAACATCTGAGAAGACTGGGATTACGAGGAAGACCGACAATGGCAAATCTCCAACGCGCCATCCTGCTCGATAATGCTAGGATTGTTCGACGGTTTCTCACCGTGGAGCATTGAACTCCAGCTGATTGGTCCATCCTGCTGCTTAGCAAAAGCCTAAGTAACAGAGATATTGAAAAATATACTATAATTAAAAAAAAATTAAAAAATGCCAAAGTTATGAGATAACACATATAAAAAAAATATAACTTAATTGATATTTGATTGAAGAAGGTGTTACTTTGCGGAAAGCCATCATTGAATATTAAAATGGACCTTACTTCGCACTTCCGCCTGGTATTAATTGACCACTACTTCGTTTTACTGCAACAACAAGTTCTTTTTACTAAAACAATAAAAAGATTTAATCCACTATAATATTCAATACAACTTAATTGAGACTTTCCTCCATTATGAAGTCGGTTAATGTATTAATAAAATACCAAATTATTTTAATATACCTAGTTGTCTATGGGAAAGCCGGCATCGAGTAAGTAGTCTTTCTAAAATAGAATTATTTTTACAAGAGTATTTAGAAATACATTTTGAGTTACGATATTACGTAAGAAATATACCGCGTAGGTATTTATTAAACTGAACAAAGTTTAAAACTATATTTAAAAAAGTCACCTATATCGTTCTGCAACATTTAAAATATGCACATAGATAAATAAATTGATATTTTAACTAAGTAAATGAACAAGCTAAACTAGGTAACCAGACGCTGCGTTGTTTATTAGATATAAGCCAAGTCACTTCCTTCCGCGATATCTATAACAAAGACATGTTATTTAGAACGTGTCCGTTGCACCGGCATACGTTATCGCTATACCGTAATCCGGTTAAATGTTTTTAAATGGATAAACTTATCGGCAAATGTCACTAGTATTCATTTTTAGATAAAACTGATTGTGTCGCTCGATCGGTTTGACCGATTGTATATTGCTTTGATGTCCGCATTATGCAACTTCAACGTCTATGTTTTAATATAATGTATGTCCGTAAGAATAATTTAATGTATGTCTGTAAGAACCTTGAAAAGCTAGATTTCGTGTAAAAACCGGCACTATCTAAATACTAGAAACTGTGACAAACTGGTTGTCCCATGTTTTAGACTTAGTAAAACCAGTAACAGTTTTTTGGGAAATAGTGTTAGATTTTACAATAACGTCCCAAAGGATATTACCGATTTGCCGGATTGTGAATTTAAGCACCATTGACATTGACGGGTTTGCTGTCAAAAGGCTATTATATAGTGGATCAATATGCGAACGATGGTGATGTCTGGAATTGACTCATATCTGTGCATCCATTAAAAATGTTTGAAACATGTACCTAATATATTCTGAATATTATATATATTTGTTTAAAAGGTAAACCAGATCGAGTTTCTTGGCGGTTCTTCTCGATGGCTGGATTATTTTCCGAACCGGTGGTAGTTTTGACGTTAATAAGTGCCTTCTTAGGGCCTAAATTGAATAAAGTTTTTTTTTATCTTTATTTAATTTAGGGACTTAGGTCCACATAGAACATGTTAGTCCCATCATACCCTAATCTTAAAATATTCACCAAAGAGACTTCAACACAAACTTCCATAGAATCTTGGCTTCCTCATAAAGTGTTTTTGATTTAATTTAATTTGATATGAACTATTTTCCAATGATATTATAACTAAAGATACGTTACCTAATGATATTTTTACAAAACAAATGGCACGATAACGCACACATACGATGTTGCTTAGATACGGTCGGATTGACGGGACAGTCGTCAAAAATAAGTTAACTAGCCAGGTTTTAACAAGCCGCAGTTGAAGCGTTTATGACATATCTATTTAGAATTTATTATCTTATAAAAAGAAAGTGGCTGATGTGCTGTATAAGACTGTATATTACGAAGACGGTATATTAAGTATCAATTCATGTATTTTTATTCTTTAGTTCTTTATTACTTTTTTGTTTATGTTGAAAGAGAGAAAATTACATACCAAGATGTAAAAAAAAATTCTAATTAATTTAAACCACGCATAAGTAAATATTTATGAAAATTATGTCTTAAAATAGTTTATTAATATGTTTTTCAAATAATGGTACTTTAGGCCTTTTAATTAATATCATAATTATAACATGTTTATGTATGGCTGTTTGTTACCTAAATAAATAAATATCTATGGCTATTTTCTTTATGTTTAATTTACGTCATTTCTGTGCATAATAAATGAAACAAAGTCTCTTTTCGTGTGTGTTCACTTTTACATTATGAATTTTGATAGGGTTTTCATTATAATCTCGATAATTTTTGTATAAGTTTTATATATACTAAATACGTGCATTGTATTTATGAAAAATAGAGAAAAGTTAATGTATTTAGATGTAATCGTAACAACGAGTTTCCATTGGGGACGCTGACTAAAGCCTATGAGTTATATTAAGTAATGTGCTACAGAATTGTAAATCTTAAAATGCCTAAAGTCCCGGATAATATATCTTTATCTCCTAAGGATAACCCATAGTAACTATTTTTATCTTTTACATATTGTTGAAAAATTGTTGATTATTTGCGACAGTCTTTTGATCATTATAATTATTATATTATCCAACTCCATACTATAGTTACGTTGGGTATCTAATGTAGATTAAAATTGACCTTTGAATAATATCATTTTAATAAACATCTTATCAAATATCACAGTATTGAAGTTACGTGCATTTAAAAATCGAGCATCTAAAAAAAGCTGTGTGAGGACTCTTACGTCTTTATGACTTTGATGAAGGGTAAATAAAGAGTATTAAAATGCCCGAATATGGATCTAAATCGTTTATAGACTTATAGACTACATTATAAATGTATTCTACATTATACCCATGCGAAACCGGGGCTGGTCGCTAGTTTTTAGTCCTTCTTCCCAATAAAAGAGCACAAAATTATAAAGGAAAAAATATTGATGTTACAAAAAATTAAATATTAAATAATGTCTTAAAAGTAAAAATTATGAAATCGATTACGTTAAGCGATTATCACTTATGGCGGGCGGTATTGTTGGGGTTGTACACGAAGTGGGCTTCTGCGTTTGCACATCTCGAAACACGACGCGTGAGACTTGCTTCGATATCTATTTCTTGAGTTTATTTTTAAAACGACTTATTTATTTGTATAAAGTCCTCAAAACTGAGTTCGATGAACAAAAATTGACATGGACCCTGCTAAAGGTGAACATAAAATGTACAAAATAAGAGAACGTGTTTCATATAAATAAAATTAAAATAAAATTAAAAAAAATAAATCTAGTTGAGAAACATAAAGAAACACGAAAGAGTAGTATATCAAATTTGAATTGTAAACTATTACAAAGGGCAAAGTTGACCATTAGTTCTTGCTAATGGTAGATTAAAAGTTTGGCGGTTAAATGAACGACTGTCTATACGTTGGACACTAAAGGGACACTAATTTTTGAAAAAAATTAGGACTATCTAGGAAACCGTGTAACAAATTGTATGTAAACATTAGATTAGCCACATTTCTACAAGTCTGTAACTGTTTCATTTTATAACGCACTAAACGTTTGGAGTATGAGTTTAAGCTACTATTATGTTTGTTGACTTTCTCATCGACGGCACCGGTGTTCGCATGTACTTGTGCTTTCACTTTTTGGTCGTTGGTATTTTTGATGTTTTAGTTAGCCATATCATCATATATATTAATACGTGAAGCCTAAACTTTGTATCCCTTTTTAACGGAATTGGGCGAACGGATGAACGTGAAATTTGGCATAGTTAAAGTTTATATGGAGGAGAACTGCAGAAAGCTATTTGTTTTATATAAAATGCATTAGAAGCACATTAAATTAATTAAAATATGCATTACTCACACTAATGCTTCAATTTTACACAACATATACACACATGTAAATAAAAAAGACATTTTGACATCTGTCAATAAAGGACTTCAAAAAAGGTTGTGAAGGAGGTTGCTACGCTCGACTGTATGTATTATTTTACTCTTACGTTCCAATTACCCTTTTTTATTCTACATTCAACAATGATAATAACCCTAATAAAATTCAAACTTAAAAAAATCAATTAACTATGGTCGAATGTCGACCACTGGGCGCCCACTAGTTGTTTTAATTGAAAATAGAGAAAACAAATTTAAACGAAAGTGACAAAAAAGTACAAACACACACAAGTAAAATGTAAAAATGATATATAATTAGAATTAAATAATGCATTGTCTGTTAATTATTAAATTGCACGGGTTTTTGATGATTTAATTAGAACGAGTAATATGACGTCTGAGTGATAGGTTACTAGCGGATTTTGTCTGTATTAATATTTTTCTTCGATATATTATATCAATATGTTACTAGAGTATTCTGAAAGTAAATATCCGGGTTTTAAACAATCTATAGAAATTTTAAGGCGTCTAATCTGTATTTGTAACATGTTTTTTATTTCATTTTGTTTAATTACTCGATACGGACCGTCGTTCGTTGTTTGCAAAGGTTTTTCAACTGCATCGTACCTGATGAAATCGAACGAACAAGTTTTTGGAATTTGATTGAAACATCGTCGGTAGAATTATTATCTAAATTTTTCACACAGAAATCACCTGGTAAACGTAATTTACACCGTATACCATTCAGATGCGCTCCCAACGATATATAATCGTATCGCAGACCTTAACCCCAGTATCACGGTTGGTAACTTGTAAACCCAAGATGTCGATATAGCATTTAACCGGACTGCGAGTGCACCCCTTTAATTATCTATGCCAACGTTCTACGCACCATTACCTTGTGGATGGTAAAGCAATGTTCTAATTCTTTGAACAACCATAATTCATAACAGTGATAAGAATAATGAACATTCGAATTGTCTACTCTGATCACTTGTTAGACGAAAAGGGTAGCCAAAACGAACAATCCACCCACCGTACAAAACTTTAGCATCGTTTTCGGCTGTTATATCTTTTATTAGATATGCTTCTATTATAATAGCCATTACGTGCATGTATCTATGATATTTAAACAGCACCTATTACTATCGGTTGTGGTTGGTATTATCCCTACCTATTTCACAGGAATATCTTCGAATCGACCACAATTACTGAAGGGTCTTATTTCAGCATGAATTTGATGATTGGTACGTTGAGGCTGTACGTATGTATTAGCATATCGACCTATGTCATGGTTTATATATATTTCGCATTAATTAACTTTTTACTGACACGAATGCCAGAATGATTCAAATTATGAACTGAGTCGAAAGCGATTCGTTGAAACTTCTCAGGTAAATATTGTACAAAAAGTAGGTTTCCCATCATACTATGGTACAACTATTTGTTTAATTATCAAATTATTATCATTAGGTATGATTTTTAAATAGTCATCCCTATCCTGAGCTAACGCTAATTGTTGGTAATTGATCGTGGTTGGACAGTATACTGTTTCAATGCGTGATAAGGTGTCACAAAAGGTGGCTACAATGTTGTACTTATAATGTATATTATATTTCTGTAGCGAATTCACCAATGGAACAAGCAAGTCGATGAATATACCGAGGTAACTTTTTAGAATTACTCGCTTTAGTAAAAGCGTACATCAGCGGTTTATAATCACTGATGACTGTCTATTAAGGTCCTTAAATTTTGAAAGTATTTTATTGATAAATATATAGCTAGCAACACGCGATCATAAGTAGAATATTTCTGTTCTGATTGTAGCATTGCCTTTGATAAATATCCCAAAGGCGACTATTCTTTGTTGATGCACTGTTACAATACTGCACTTACAGCGTTATTTGATGCGTCTGTCATGAGCGCTAATGGCGCACTCGCGACTGTATTCTGAAGACTCATATTACATTTCTCGAATGCTTCGTCAGCTTTTTATGTCACAGTTTTATCTCCCTTTCTAGAACCATAAAGATACGTATTTAAAATTGATTGATAATCTACAGCCTTAGATAAATGTGAGATCTGTAAAAGTTTACATTCCTTTAAAATTTTCGTAATTCTTCGACTGATTTAGATTTAGGGAAGTTTATAATAGCTGTTATGTTATACTTCGAAGGTTTTATACCAGAGCCAGAAACATCAAAACCTAAAAATTAGATTTTATTTAATCCAAAACAACATTTAGATGCATTAATAGGTATACTATATTCATCGAAATGCTTGAGTATTCGTTCTAAGCGCAACTTGTGAGAAGACATTTAATCGTTACGAATAATTAGATCGTCAATATAGCAAAAACGTTATCTAAACCTTTTAGTACATTATGAACAAAAAGTTTTTAAAATGTTGTGCTGCATTTCACAATACAACGTCACACGTGGACATTCATACAGTCTAAACGAAATTATAGCTGTTTTTTCAATATCTTCCTCGATTAACAGGAATACAATGATATTCACGAATTGCATAAATTCTAGGAAATAAACATTTACCAGCTAATAAATATGTAAAGTCTTGTAACCTTTGAATATGATATATATTTGATTTAGTGATAGAGTTTAATTTTCGGTAATAACCATACGGTCGTAGGCCACCAATTTTTTCCAGTAACGGATTAGCGCGCACGGTATCTTTGATCACCTGCATATTTCCATTTCAAGCATGACGCGAAATTCTTTTTTGACTCTACTATATCTATGAGGAGGTAAAGATCTCGCGTTTTCATGAACAAATGAGCCCGTTGTATTTTTATAATGGTGTACATTGATAAGGGGTCTCCTTAAAATTTACTAGCTTTGAAATATTTGGGTACTTACATAATAATTCTGAAAATATAGGGTTATCGTCAAACGTTTGTATCGAAGGTTGAACTAGCTTCACAACTGAATCAATAACATTTAAATTAGTTTCTCGGTCAATTAATTTACGAACGCTTTCACGTGAATATTATTTTTATTTTCCATCGAAACTTCGTTTCATATAGTTTTCTTTTTCAATTTCATTCACAGTCATTTCAATCTAAAGTCAGTGTAGTTAACGTTATAGTACCTAACATAAATAATAATTATGGCAATCATACATAAGTCGGTCGTATGCAAGGTTTGTACCCGCCACCTCTCAGTTATTGTCTTTACGCTTCGAGGTATGTATTTGTGTACGCACCTTTGCAAAGGCATAAAATACTATTTAGTCTACATATGTCCTCTTGTATTAGCCTGTGAACTAAATACTAGGATATTGGAATCGTTTCACTAGTTATCAAGTGTTCAATTGTAAAAAATACTGCTGAATAATGAAAGAAATATGTCAGCAATAATTAAATGTAATTGTTTAAATCAATATCAGCTTATTAATCGACTCTGTAATATGATATTCTTTGTTATTACATCGAAAGCTCTATAAAATAGATAAATTAAACAGTACATTAATTATGATACGCCAGTGTATCATAATACGATATTAATTAACGATGTATGCAGTGAGCCGGCTTAATAACATCACCTGTATTTAAGCTTCATGATTTACTGGTTATTAATACATACAGAGCAATTTACAATGTTTCCAATTTAATATGTTCTCTGAGTAACATGTTACTGCTAACAAAATATTTATATGTCATCTACGATCAAAGAATAACCCAACTGCTGTCTAATTATTTTATATTAGTGGGCGCCCAGAGGTCGACATTCGACCATAGTTCATTGTTTTTTAAAGTTTGAATTTTATTAGGGTTCTTTTGTTATTATTATGTTATAATATCATTGTAGAATGTAGAATTAAAAAGGGTAATTGGAACGTAAGAGTAAAATAATACATACAGTCGAGCATAGCAACCTCCTTCACAACCTTTTTTGCTGTCCTTTATTGACAGATCTCAAAATGTCTTTTTTATTTACATGTATGTATATGTTGTGTAAAATTGAAGCAGTAGTGTGAGTAATGCACATTTTAATTAATTTAATGTACTTATAATGCATTTTATATAAAATAAATAGGTTTCTGCACTTCTCCTCCATATAAACTTTAACTATGCCAAGTTTCACGTTCATCCGTTCGCGCATTTCTCTCAAAAAGGGATACAAAGTTTGGGCTTCACGTATTAATATATGGATATACAAGACATGATCGTTCAACGTCATTTGACTATCCTCGGAGATATTAATATTAGTCCTTGACTATCCTCGGAGATATTAATATTAGTAAGACGTAAATTTACTTTTATATCACTATATATATGTTATGTACGCATATATACAGCATGCATATGTCGTACTATATTCGTGTATGTTCGCTCGCTCGGTTAATCACTTTAAATTCGCAGGATTTGCATGCATGGAAACAGTCCAAGCCCGGTTCGGCCACTTGGGCACTCTTACGTTAGTTGCGTTTTCGACAGTGTGCCTTCTGTAAAAAAAACTGTAAAGACTCCGTAGCGTGTAGTCAATTTGAAAAAAAATAACATTCTTATTCTTATCATCGGCACATCCACATCTATACAGAGCTATCGTGTGATTTGTCTAAGGATAATAAACATGGTACCGCCTTTCTTTCTTTATTCCACCGCCATCAACAGTGATAACCTGCTACTTAATTTATATTAGAAGGCGTTTTATTTGATGACGCCAAAAGATTTAAATACTCTCACAGCTCGATTAGCTTTTTTATCATAAATTAAAGGTATGTAAATCACTAAACAAAATAGAATACGCTAAGGTGTACCCACTTCCCTTATGAGCACTCAAACGGTGTTAGTATTTATCGAAATCAGATATACTAACACACGTTTTATATACATATAGATTTTTTATCTATTTACCTATCTAATACCTTAGATGTTTAGAAAATCCCTGGATAGATAACTAATTTTATATATTTGTTATAGGGGTGCGGGCGGAGGAGGAATGTTTGGAGACGTCAACATCTCTGCGATTTTGGATTCTCTAAGTGTAAGCTATGATAAAAGAGTGAGGCCAAATTATGGAGGTTAGTATTTATTTACATAATTATTAGATATTATAAAACAAAGTCCTCTGCCACATCTGCCTGCCTGTTTGCGATAAGCTCAAAAACTACGAAACGGATTTTCATACGGTTTTCGCCAGTAGATAAAGTGATTCATGAGGAAGATTTAGGTATATAGTTTGTCAAGGTTTTTTTGATTATCAGGGCGGGATAACGTCCGCCGGGTTCACTAGTATTATTTAAATAGTGATGAAAATGAAGCGTAACATTCTCGATAGTAAATAAAGATAATACAACATTTTAGTACATGCGTACTGTAACAATTAAATCGTATCAAAAGCAGCTTTTGTGATCATGAATATCGAATATTTGCATTTAATTTTATGCAAGAACACTCCAATTTATGAGTATGTATATTTTGGCAAATATCGATCAATTGCCGCATTACTGTAATAATTTGTTAATTTTAATATTTACTCTCTCTTCATAATAAATCAGAGAACAGTTGAAATAATAAAGCTAATCACAATTGTACAATTATTTATTATTACTATCAAGAAAATAATAACTATTTCTACGTAAATCGTTTAAAACTAACGTATATCATTATTGGTATTTGGCTTTAAATGTAGGCTATATAATATTTAAAAATATATTAAAGACGCGATTTGTGTAATGAGTTATGTGTACTTAAAAAATGAAAAATACGAATCGAAATCTTTAAATAAATTGTCGTAAATCAAGATATATAATATAATATAGATAACAAGATATATAATAATATAAGTATCCTTATATCATCATTACATAGTATAAAGCAATGTCCCCTATCGCGTCTGTCTGTCTATCTGTTAGCGATAAACTCAAAAACTACTAAACGGATTTTTATGCAGTTTGAATCAGTAGATTAAGTGATTAATGAGGAAGCTTTTGGTATATAATTTGTCAAACATTTTTTTAATAATCAGGACGGGACAACGTCGGGCAGCCTTGCTAGTTCTTATATAAGAAATAAATAATATTAAAGTTGTTATTAATAAGAGTCTGTAGGTAACAGACTGCGTTAACATGGAGGTACTTCTATCACACAACTTCAGGTAATGTAAAGCCGTGTAATATTTCAGGACCGCCTGTGGATGTGGGAGTCACCATGTACGTGCTCTCCATCAGCTCCTTATCTGAAGTGAAAATGGTATTTAATAATAAAACCTACTTTTAAGTATATTGTCATTTAGAGCGAGATTCGTCAGCAGTACTAGGGTACTCTCGGTCGAGCGAATGACTGCTGTATCTGATATTGTACAGTATATGCCAGTCAACGTTCGATCGTGGGACGACGGGCGTCACGTCATCGTCATCTGGTTTGGTTTTCACGGCGCGATATACACGCGCTTCTCACAATTGGGCTTGATTGCAGGTCCGCCAGTGGAGGTGGGCGTCACCATGTTTGTTCTCTCTATCGGCTCCGTCTCCGAAGTGCTCATGGTACTCGCCACTGTCAGCTCACGCTTGAGTCGGTCGCGACGACCACGAGCCACTGCGACCGAGCAGCCCTAGACACGAGGCTGTGAGCATGCCGGCGTTGTGGAGCGGACCACCCGAACGGCGCTGCACCACTTTCCATATCACCATTTAATATTCAAATTATTTCTATATTATAACATATCGTATAAGTGGTGCGCACCTATGGGTGTGGTTTCTAAAACAAGACATACTGAAATGTACTACGCCATTAAGCATTCCTCCAAGCGAGACATTCTCGTAAATTTGCTCCATTGTTGTTTTTGTTTCAAGCTTTTTATGTTTTCGTGCAGGAATTTGTTGTATGTTTACTTCTCTATCATCGGCTCTATATTTATTCCTAAATTTATGTAGATTTGCTATGCGTGTTTTTATATTTTTTATATTAACATCAGTTTTCAAATATATATAATACGTTGTGTTCTTCTATTTTTATTAATATTTATACTATATTGATCTACATTATAATATTTTGGCGAGGGGTTTATTACATCTTTTCTTTCTTAATTTATTTTATAGGTTTGAATATTTTTCATCCATTCATCCATATATTCCTTATTTAAATAAACCGCTAATATTATGAGAAGTTAACATTATGATAGTTCGATATAAAACTACCTTTGATAACGGTTTCAAATTACACGTTTCATGTTAAGATCAGGGTGTATGACCCCTAGTGGAAACCAAATCAGGACGAGTGTTAAAGTCACTTCAGGACGTGACCCTGATCGGGCTTTAGATTTAGAATCTAGTTATAAAAACTGCGATACAACGACATTTGAACATTGCACTAATGTGGATGATTCTAATGAAATCTTAGAAAAATTACTCTTCCGAATACACTTAAAGTGAATCGTGCATAGTTCAACTAAACGTTTATTGAAATAATTTGAACTTTTTATATCATGCTCCTAAACGTTTATACGCTTTTGTAAAATAACTGTTTCTGGTGGTTTATTAAGTAAATAATAGTTATCATAAAATTTAAAAATAACTGGCTTAGGCCTAAGCACAGATTGTTTAATTACGTATTATAATTTGTGTGAATATTTCAGGACTTTACATTGGATTTCTACTTCAGACAGTTTTGGACTGATCCAAGACTTGCATACAAAAAGAGAACTGGGGTTGAAACACTCTCAGTTGGATCTGAATTTATTAGAAACATATGGGTACCTGATACATTCTTTGTAAATGAGAAACAATCTTATTTTCATATTGCGACTACAAGCAACGAATTCATTCGTATTCATCATTCCGGATCTATAACACGAAGTATAAGGTAGGAGAAATAACATGATATCTAGACATCCTTGAATATAATACATACACCAAATAGACTCGAAAAGTACATACAATAATTCTGAATTATTTTTGTTTTGTAATGTTTGATTATTATTATTAATTAAATTATGTTTTCTTTTTATAGATTGACTATTACTGCGTCATGCCCTATGGATTTGCAATACTTTCCCATGGACCGACAATTATGCAACATTGAAATTGAAAGTTGTGAGTTAATCTTTTATATAAAATTTTTCAAGCAATCATAAACTGGTTAAAAAATTATGCGCGATTCCTATTTTGAAAATATATTTTTGTATTTGGCTTTTTAAGAAACCGAATAAAGTAATTAAAATAATTACTTTCTATTCTAAGAGCTGCTGACCCATAAAGCTTACACATTTGGTAGTTAAAAATAGGGTTTGAAAGCGCTTTTTGAACTTTGAACGTCCGATATACTCGACGCCGCTATTATTACAACATTTCACTTATATTGGTAGATCGGTAGATTGACCAATTCATTCACTTTTACAAATGTATATATTATAAAAAAACCCAGTGCGATGGGTGCTTATATTATCGTTCCATATCTCTGCATGGTACAGTCGGCTACACCATGCGGGACATCCGATACAAGTGGAACGAGGGGCCCAACTCTGTGGGTGTATCCAGCGAGGTGTCACTGCCCCAGTTCAAAGTGTTGGGCCACCGTCAACGAGCCATGGAGATTTCGCTCACAACAGGTATCGAGCACTAATGCATTTCACTTAGAGCACGTCTTTGACTTCTCTCATTGACTTCTCGGGTATAACAACTTAACGAATGACACCTGCATGCTTTCGCTTAAATAACGACAATTTATCCTATGACTTCCAATTTGTAACTACAATTTGGAGACTCGCTTGATTGATAGCACACTGTGCAGTAAATTGGCTTTAAAGTGTATTAAATAGATATTTGAACGTATTTAGTTAGCTATTGGTACTGAATTGTCTGTGCTGTTTACAACAATGTAATTTTGTTTTCAGGAAACTATTCACGTTTAGCTTGTGAAATTCAGTTTGTGCGGTCAATGGGTTATTATCTAATCCAAATTTATATTCCTTCTGGGCTTATTGTAATCATATCTTGGGTATCATTTTGGTTGAATCGAAACGCTACGCCCGCGAGAGTATCACTTGGTGTCACCACTGTGTTGACAATGACGACGCTTATGTCTTCAACAAATGCTGCTTTACCTAAGATCTCATATGTAAAATCTATAGATGTCTACCTTGGAACTTGCTTCGTGATGGTCTTCGCCAGTTTATTAGGTAAGAAAATTAAAAATAATAGATTATTATAATGGTTCTTAAAACTATGTAAGAAATTTATAACATTTTAATCGTTTTAAATAAGGCTAGTTTGTAGTCGCTACTTCGTTCCTGTTGTTTTCGATATGAAACGACTTACGCGCCATCTTTTGTCAAGGAAAACTACTATGAAAGTTTTATTGCCATCGGATCAATGGTATAGGAATGCATAGTGGCAAAGAAAAAAACATTTATCTGTGTATATTAATTCATTCGTATTTCTGTTTATGTATATAATAATTTTTCAAATAAATGTTCTAAAATAAAAAATATTATCTTCGACCGATTATAATTAAATTTTGTAGGCAAGAAATACATTTCATTCTTACATTAATAACCTACAATAATTACCAATAATGATCTTAAAAATAATGCAATGTAGTTAAAAATGCGGAACGAGAATCGTTAACTCGCTGTCGTTATCGTGCGGAGTTTCGTGCTAGTTTCTATATACAGTTTCTATATATATCCATAGAGTACGCCACTGTCGGTTACATGGCAAAGAGAATACAAATGAGGAAGCAGCGATTCACTGCTGTTCAAAAAATGGCAGCCGAGAAGAAGATGCAGTTAGAAGGACCACCGGGAACATCAGAACCGATACCTCCGCCCAGGACCAATACCCTAAACAGATCCGTTCCAACGAGCAGATCTTCAGTAAGTATATAGTTAGTGTATATTGTTTAGTAATGCTTATTATCTACACATATACATATAATAAAACTGTAACGAGGCCAAATTACAAGTACAAAATTGTACATTACATTAATGTCTTTTAGTTTTAGTAAAGTCAATTACAGTGTGGTCACTTACGGTTACTCCAGCATCTAATCTAATCTAATAATAATGACATTAATTTATATATTACATTATATGTCAAGTAATATATATGTATATACTAGCAGTACCCGCAGCTCCGCACGCGTTTTTTTAAATCGTATTAAAGAATTATATAATTATGAGACTATGTACAGTTACAGAAACACTCTTTAAAGACAATTATAAGTACGACGCGCACGCCACTAAAAGAAACATGTAACGTGTACATTAGAAATAAAAATATAAAGAGCGTGCCAAATGAGGTTTGTCATCAGCAACACATTTGGAACCTTAACCAACCATATAACTACCTCAGTGCTCACTTACACTGTATAAGGAACTATTGAAACAACAACTTAAAATTTTATAATTAAGATTTACATTTACATTACATTTAATATACATTTCCATTATTATAATTAAGATTTTGTGACTATACAAAAAATATACCCTTATCTGTTCCGCAAGAAATTTTATTATGAGACAGTTTACGTAATACGTTTATAATCTAAGATCTTTTTAGGAAGACCTCTCTATGATTAATGTTATTAATAATGTCGAATTCTAAACAATAAGCTGATAATGATTTCTCTTATTAAAATAGAATAACCTCAATTACTTTTTATAAGGTCCGCTATCTACTAGTGAAAATCCCGTGAAAATCGATGTAACCGTTTTGGCGATAGCACAGCGGGCGAATCCACGGTTAATAGCTAGTATAATCTAAAATTGCTTAAATTACTTTTTGTAAAGTCAGCTATCTGCCAGTGAAAGTTTCGTGAAAACTGGTCGAACTGTTTTGGAGATAGCATTGCGGGCGAAACCACGGTTAACAGCTAGTATAAACTAAAATTGCTTGAATTACTTTTTATAAGATCAGCTATCTGCCAGTAAAAGTTATCTGAAGATCGATCGAACCGTTCTGAAGATAGCACTGCGTGCGAAGCCACGGTTAACAGCTAGTATAAACTAAAATTGCTTCAATTATAAAAAAATATATAAATTATAAAAAGTTATAAGGTCAGCTATCTGCCAGTGAAAGTTTCGTGAAGATCCGTTGAACTGTTTTGAAGATAGTACTGCGGGCGAAGCCACGGGTAATAGCTAGTCTAAATTAAAATAGACTAAATTATTTGAAATGATGTCCGCTATCTGCTGGTAAAAGTTTGGTAAAAATCGGTCCAGTCGTTTTGGAGATAGCATTGTAGACGACACCTAGTACCTTAATACCTAGTCTAATTTAAAGTAGTCTAAGAAACCCGCTGTAATTTCAGCTATCTGTTAGTGAAATTCCTGTCAAAATCGGTTTAGCCGTTTCGGAGATTACCCGGAACAAACAGACAGACAGACAGACCGAAATTAAAAACTGCATTTTTTATCAGTAGCGTGTATACTTTCGTACCCAAGCAGCAAAAAAAATATTTTGATATTACATACATACACTTCATTTTTATTATATGTATAGAATAGATTATAATCCATACATACTTTGTTATCGACATAGAAGCCAAAAATAACCCTTTTACAATATTTGTCTGTCTGTCCCTGTGATCACGTATCACTCTGAAAGAACTGAACCAATTTGACGAAAGTTGACACAGTTATAACTAATACTATAAAGGTACATCTAGGATATTTTTTGTCCCATAAAACGCAAAGGGTTCTCCAGGACAACGGACGAAAGTCAAAAAATTGTAGTTAATGTAATACTTGGCGGATTTTGGTAAATTTTCTTTGTGCTATATGTAGCAGACAGATAAGCTAAAAAATTAAGCTATATTTCATCGCCCTATGCTTCTTAAAAAAAAACAAATAATATAAAAAACAACCGTTGGACTCCGAACTGACGTCTTCGTCGGTCCGTATAATGTACATGGGACAGTAAATACATTATATTTGCGCTACGGCAATATGACGCTTCTTTGCGTAATTATCAATCAGTTGAATTAGAAGTATAAAATGGCAAATATATATTTCCAATAATTAAACACAAGAAATGTAATTGAAATCGACAAAAATTATATAATAAGGCGGTTAAACTGTTTGAAATTTCAAAAATATTCATTATACAACAAATATTCATCTTACAAAAAAGTCCGTGACACTCTATATATCTATGTTTAATATCTCAGCCAAAAAGGTGGTTTGTATATCAAAAGTAAAATAAACTTGACAAGATTAAATTTGGGTGTAGATTTCACGTATACTTTACAAATTCTTATAAAACAAACAACTAAATCAAAATGGAAATTTAATGTAGATAAAGTTTAGTTTTTACAGTATGTTAATTGATGAAGTTAGTATGAAGTGAATACGAAATATAAACAGTAAAAACGCGAATCATGAACGGGTGCGGAGGTAAGTGGCACAGGAACAACCCAAGGGGTACTGGAAAGACATTTATCGGCCTAATTTAAAAAAAGATTTCTCACATACCAACTGGGTATATGTTTGAGTGAGTCCGTGGATAGTTTGAATTCACAAGTGGAAACGGTACTTTGAGATTTTCTGCGTTTAGAAATAAAATTAAAATCAGTAATAACCGTTTTGGTGCAGAATAAGTTGCACGGGTCAGCTAATTTTTAATATCTATAAATGGATATCACTAATCTAAAATTATGTTATGTAAAAAATAGATGGATTTTCCATGTCTTATATTCTGAAATTAGTGATGAAATTTCCTAACCACACTGTAATTGATACATATTTAGAGTATAAATAAATACAGATGAAGATACCTTTTTAGATAATCATTTTATATATTTTTAAAATAGCCTCTATAGGTCAGATAACATTACTTGACTAGGAGGGCAATACATAGATAGCGCTTTAACGTCATAGTGTGCTTTTCTCACGATGTTTTATATCACTGAATGATGGGCCTATTGTAGTTTTCCCATCTCGCTGCCAACTAAACAAGCATCCCTTTAATATGAATTATTGTAAAACAGAATACCTAATCTTCTCTCTGTGTGTTCCCTGGGTTTTTTTTTAATTGTAGCAAGGAAAAATCAAATCAAATCAAAATATCTTTATTTCAATAAAAACCTTTACATAATATAGCCTTAACTATGGCCCCAAACTAGGCTATGCCTGTCTCATGGAAGCCTGTTTACAAATTGCCTTTAATTGATGGTGGCGCGTATTGTGTTTATAATATTTAGTGGAAATTACATTTTATAAAAATTAAAGTTAAGACAAGAAGAAACAGAAAACATATAATAGCTTAAAAAAATGTGTGTGTATGTTAATAAAAGCGTGAGAGAGGGTGTGTGTAGTTGTGGTGAGTGTGAATGTAAAAGTGAGTGAGTATACATGTCTGTGCTCGTACGATAGTTGTGTATAGTTTTTGGAAAGCTAATAGAGTACTTTGAGTAAATTTTCTTTCTGGTCAAATGACTACACTGTGCCTGATGGTAAGCAAAGTGCAATCCAAAAACAATGGCGACCACCGAGTGACACACAGCATCCATCGCCAGTCGCCGCTGTCATGCCGGCCTGCGTAAAGCTGGATATGCACAGGCTGATCCTGAAACGCGACCCGCAGAAGCGAATCACTATGACGGACTTTTTCGCCATATACGTGGTGGTTGCGACCCAGTCAGGCTGTAAAACCCTACCACCCCGCTTTTGCCATCGCCTCGTTCGTTATTCAGCAGGGTCACCACGTGCAGGTGAGGTTGGCTTGGATGTCTCAAGTCTTCGATAATATTCGACACCCCTTACACCCCAAAAGCCACACAAATAATTATGATATGGTTTTCAATATTATTTGAAGAATATCTATTTTATATTTGTAGGATGTACACAAAAATCTATGTGCCTTAAACATTGGTGTAAAAAATATTTTTAGGGCGCTTACATTACTAATGCTGCTTTAAACCTTACGAAATATGACATCGTCTGTATTAAAAAGACATATATAAAAGTTATTATTATAGGTTACGATAGTTACGTATCTCCTAAGGATAATAATAGGTAGTAGCCATTTATATCTTTTACACATGGTTGAAAAATATTGCGTTATTTGCTAACATATTCTGAGCAATAGAGTACTAATCTTTGTCCAATTGAATATGTTAGTAGCTATTGATGGTTAATATGCATCAGATTTCGGCCTTTCATTTCAATGGATGGTATTTAAAAAAAATACTTATAAAAAAACCAGCTTAAAAAAAAGTACGGGTGACGAGACTTATAGATTCTTAACTTAAAGTATCAAACCACACTTATGACACCACATTGTACTCGTTTAAATAACTATAAAAAATCGTATATCAATAGAAAAAGAAACTAAAATATACTTGTTTGTCACTTTTTATTTTATATACATTTTATATGTACAGGAGATCCGATACAAGGTTCACGATCCAAAGGCATATTCGAAAGGCGGTTCGCTCGAGAACACCATCAACGGTTCTCGGGGAGCATCGGCACCGCCGCCGGCACCACAACCTGACGAGGAAGCCGGACCGCCGCCTCATCTAATTCACGCTTCAAAGGTACCTGTGCAACTAAATAATAAAAATCGGTAAATTCGTCTTTCAACGTGCTATATTCTGCTGAGCAATGCGAATATTACGAATTACCGCACCGCGATATATTCATTACTGAGCGACATATTGTTAATTCAATATAATTTAGTAAGTTTAGACGATACTAACGTTGTTTACAGGGTATCAACAAGCTACTCGGCACCACACCATCGGACATCGACAAGTATTCTCGCATTGTATTCCCCGTCTGCTTCGTCTGCTTCAATCTCATGTACTGGATAATATATTTACATGTTTCTGACGTCGTCGCCGATGATTTAGTGTTACTTGGTGAAGAAAACTGAGTTCTATATTGTATTAGTATGCCACTATTTATTTTGACAGTGTTCGATGTCAATAGATCATTTTTTAAATCTGTCACGCATATATAAATATATCCACACAATAATATTATAAATGCGAAAGTAAGCCTATATGTTTGTTCGTCAACGACTAACAAGTAAATCTCTCAAACGATTGCTGTGACATTTACCATAGAAATAGCTTGAGACCTGTGGAAGGATATAGCTTAATTTTTATTCTGAATATACCAACACACCCGAAGATATATATACATATATATATATAACATAGTTACGTGCATTTATAATCTATTACAATATAACTAATCGCAATAATATATAGTACGTATCAATTCTGTTTAAGTACCTAATCCATAAGTCATTGAACTGTTAGAGAGTTTGAATACTATAGCTACTTAGATCTCATATTAGTCGGTTCCGGAAAGCAATATTAGAATTAATAGGTACATCAAGTAATAGCGTGTGTTCGTTTATACCATTATATCTGACTTCGATCATGCACTTATATATTTTTCTAATAGTCACAGAAATAAATGCTAATTTTTCAGATAAATATATTTTGTAAAACACATTTTATTTCGGTAGAATAAGCATTATTGGTATTATTATATAATATAGGTATTCTGCAGTAGTTATCTTAGAAAGTTGTCTAGAGAAAAATTAACAATCTATACACTACACAATAATACAATTTTATTCGCATACTTTTTATCTAATAAGTAGTGATTATTAACACATTTTAGTATCAATATTTAAAAACGAAATGAAACTTAGTACAATTGTAACTGTCGAAATAAAACATAGCCAACAGTGCCCTTAGAGAATCAAAAATGGAAACTAAATATCTCATTACCATGCCTATATAAACAATATAAATATTAAAATTATAGATTAAAATAAACATATAAAGTATATATATAACAATATTCATACCATTATATAACAGATAAACATATTTATATCATAATAATAATGCATAATTAAATAGTTGTTTTTGTTTGACGCCAACCAGCGTGTCAAATGATAGTGCCTATTGCAGTAATTTAATTAAAATCGAGTAACGTCAGGAGTAAGACACTAGTTCCTTTAACCAGTGAAGTAATCTATAGTATTATTAAAAATTAGTAAACGAGAATAGATCAATTAATGACGGCATACGTAAAGGTCTCGACGAAGTCACCACAAACCAGGGGCTTACAATTTGAGGGAGTGTAAATATTTATATAATTAGTATATTCCTACGATTAGAAAATATAGTTAACCGGAGTCACTTAAATCAATCAATTATTTAAAAAGAAGTATCATCGTTTAGCAAACAACACCGCTAAGTCGAAAATGGCGCTTTTTATTTGAAACTTCATTGGAAGGGTATTCTCATGACGCGTCATACTCTATGCCATATATTGAACGTTTCAACCAATAAGAGACCGGTATTGATATCACTAATTACTGCATGACAATAAATGCGTTAAAAAGTACACTTTTTTCACTCCCCTCTAAAATGAGTCATATTGGCTTGCGCGGTGTTGTTTGCTAATCAACGTTAAGTAAAGAATCAGAACACTCTGCAGGTACTATTTTAATACTAAAGTACTTATAATATTATTTAGTAACTGTTAAAGTTTACGCATAATCGCGATATGTTGAAGTAAATAGATTTTCCCATAGTAAACTTGTATTATAATAACACATATTTAATAATGTGTTAATGTTATGTTCTGATATTATTAAACAAAATTACACTAATAAGTGATAAATAAATATTGTGTGTGATAAATGGCTCAGTTATAAAAATATTACATATTATATGATAAATTAATTTACACGATGCTGAATAGCAACGTGCAATAAAATATTGCTGTTAACTAAACGAGTTAGTTAAATACGACTTATGTTTTAACTTTTATATTCTATTACTGTTTACTTAATACGTTTAATTATTGTTTAGATAAAAGAAGTCATGTTTAAAGTTTAATAAAATTCAGTAATTTCCCTTTATTTTGAGCAGTGATCTTATTTGGTGACTACTTTTAAGTATTGTTTTTAAGCGTCATGCAATAAAATAAAAATACTTTGTATAAATACATAACAATAATGCAATTAATTTAATAAAATTGCCTATTTTCTTTTTCATCGTGTCAATTTTCTATTTCATGAGTAACTTTTTAAAACACGGTTACTTACTATTGACATTTATTATTCAATTTTATTCCTGAATTTGCTCAATGTTTAAATAAACTATTTATAATTGATAATGGAGTGCAAATAAATAATTTAAGATTTGTAATAATTAATCTCGTTTTAAATTACTATGTTTTACGATTAACATTGTTTGCTTCAAATATATTATGATTTTAACTGTACTTTGTAAATTGTAATATGTAACTAAAATAATGTCTAATTGTATAACAACAAATTAATTATAATCCGCAAAGTTTCATCATTGATACCTACATAATTAATTCTCTTTTATACTAGGTCACTGTTTAGACACTCGCAGTATCCCAGGATATGACACTTCACGGTCACATTTTACATATAAAATAATAATACAAATACTAATAAACAACCAAGAAAACCTAAGTTAAAGTTTGTTCTAAGACTTTCAAAAGTATAGCTACAAGCGTGTAAATAAAATAATAAACCTAAGTCCAATGACCGGTGCCAAAAGCTACAATGGGTGACCCGGAGTTAATAACTTTCTATAGTAAAACGAGTAATAAACCCTTTTGTTCCCTTTCAAATGAAAGTGAAATCACCCGATGATCACTGACACTATGTTTAACATAGACGTGTAGAGGATTGTGTATAATTTCTGTATTTTTTTAGATGATTAGGTCCAATATTAAGCACCTATGTTTTTTAATGAGAACGAGAATCGGGTGCAGAGTGTCCTCCAGAAATATTGCTACTGTCTAAACAGTTACATTGGTAGAATGGAAAGTTGTTTTTTTCCCAAAATGGTTTTCAATACACATGCAATTTTGACAATTAGTACCCGAAGGACGTGTAATAAAACAAATCATAATTATATGTTATTAGTAATCAGATTTTATTATCAAAAATATTAAGTTTCAATATTGGAAGAGATTATTTGTAGTTATTTTATGAGAGTAGTGAAATGTTAAGCCAAGAATATTACTTTGTACTAGTAAATTAAATTGAGTATAAATTAGTCGGTAAATGTACATTACGAGATCGGTATAAATATGTAAGATGTCGAGTTCGCATTATATTGCACCTAGATGGTAAGAATGTAGCGTAGCATAGCGTATGAGGTGACGGGCGAGGCGTGTAAATTAACAATTGGAACTATTAATAGCGAAAAACAAAACTACTGCATGAATATTGAAACTTTCTCTAGTAATATTAATGAACTATAAGTTACCCGGAACTCCGCATACGTCCTTTAAGTTGTATTAGAGATATGTAAAATTCTGAGAAGACGTAGAATTACAGTGATGCTCTTTCAAAAATATCTGTAAGTACGACACGCACACCACCTACTGTAACATTTTTTTCTCGGTCTGACTACGCTATTGGCCCATTAAGGCCTTAACAGCTTCAACGGACTACGTTCTGTAACCAGTAACGTGTACATTAGATAATTCTAAAAAAAATAACAGTGTGCCGAAAGGGATTTATCATCAGCAACATATTTAAAACTTTAACTCACTATATAACCCCCTCAGTGCTCACATATACTATATATGAAGGTAATGAAATTTTCGTTTTTGCGACCATACCAAAAGTAATCGCTTGTCTGTTTCTCAGGAAATTTTATTATGGAACTCTTGAGGTACCTTATTTATGTTTACGTTTATGATCTAATATATTGTTCGAAAGACTTCATCTATCTTCAAAATTACTATTAATTATAATGTTGAATTGTAAAGAATAAGTTGGTTATTATTTTTGTAATTAAAAATACATTGAAGTATTAAAATTTTGCATTAATATAAATCAAGATATAAAACTGATACATATATATATATATATATATATATATCTATCTGTATATATATATCTGTAAGCAGTTTTTAATATTTCACAAATAAAATAGTGCTCATTGAACTTGAAGCAACATTCTTAACATTGCTATGGTTACTGAGTTGTTTAGATGCAAGGGCGGTAAATAAAACAAAATAATCGCCAAACTACCTAAAATATAATATAGTTCAAATTACATACATATACGGACGTGTTTACAGTAAACAACATATTTTTACTAAATTCCAGGCGGACGAATTCGCGGGTAACCGTTGGTTTAAAATAAAACAGCCTATTAGCTAGTCCTTATAATTTTAGTTATCTGCCAGTGACAGTTCTGTGAAAATTGGTCAAACCGCTTCAGATATTCCACGAGTATATAAAGTCGCGAGTAACGGCTAGTGCCGAAAATATAATAGCTCTGTTACTCTTTATAAAGTCAGATATGTGCCCGTAAAAGTTCCATGAAAATCGATCTAATCGGAAGATCGCACTGCGGACGAAGTTACGAAGTAAGTCTAAAAGAAAATAGCCTAAGTTACTCTTTATAAAGTCAGCTATCTACCAATAAAAGTAGCATGAAAATTGGTCCAAGTATTTCGGATATTCGACTGTGGCGGAAGTCCGGTAGACAGAAAAAAATATTTTTTCAATTAGATTTCGTTATCAGTAGCGTGTATACTTTCATATTCAGTCGGTAAAAAGTTGTTATTTTGATATTTCATACAAACACTTCATTTTATATGTATAGATGATTTATTCACAACGTCTAATATACACATTTAGTCTAGTACATTTTCGTAAAACTGTCAGGTACAAAACTAGAGATGAGTAATAAACAAAGTATTATATATGAACAGTAGCGTAGCAATTATATAAATGTTAAAATTAGGCTTTGTAATTTCTAAGTACGAAATGGACATACCTGAATATCTATTCGAAAAAATGACCTAATACCTAATACTATAAATACATATTAATTTACTCGTATCGCCCGTCAAAGTCACACGTGTAACAAAATTCTAAATCACATTTAAATAAACCTAGTTATACTAAACAAATTATATTATGATTATAAAATCAATTTAGACGGACTAAGATTATTTAATGTAATAAAAATCCGATAAAATCTCACTATACCCTAATAATCTAAACCCTATATAGAAATATTTCCGTTGTCGAAACACAATATATAACCTATTGCACTTATAATAAAATATATTATTAATTAATAGTTACAAATAAATTATACGGGCTGTCTTAGAACTGTAATATCAGGTATATTATATAAGATATTATAGTCAGACATGAATTTAGTGAGTTATAACGCTTAGGTAAATAAAAATTAAATTTCGTGATGAAATAAATACACATGAGTATTCGGAATGAGAGTATTCCTTTCATCACAATAATGTACTAAAGGATATTCGAATGGATTCATCATGCAAGCCGTTTTTGGTCTTTCAAAGAGGAACGGATAGTATTAATGGGATATTTCGGTTTTAGCCTGCAAAGAGCACACATGTATCGAAATGAGAATCTTATAAAAATACATACATTTTTTGCTCATATAGATTGAAATGTGCCAAAATTAGGTCTACATATACTTTTTTTTCTCATATATATGATGTCATATAATAATTAAATATTTAAAGATACACATGTTACAAAACTACGCTTCTGTTATTAAATGATTTGATTGTTTATAATTTACGGATTTAAAATCCAACAAATAATAAAAATCATTCATATATTAGACACGACGATAACCTTTTCATTTAATCGAATATCAACTAAGTTTACAAGTTATTAGATTTATTTATTGTATTTCTGTTGATTACAGGACGATTGACATCAGGTGTTAGGACAAAAAATCACGTATTTTTTCATAATGTAAATCGTATTGTAACAAAAAATGCGACCAATTTAAAGGGCCAATTCAAAACATTCTTGCTCTAATATCCCAAATTGTAGAGGCGTCATGAAAATTTTAATAACAAATCATGTGTGTTTTAAAATACTTTCAAAATACGAACGATACGTGAAGTAAAATTACTGTAACACAACTACTACAAACTAACAGTCACTTAAGGCAACAAAACAGTACATAAAAACAGGTTAGGATTAAATCTATACATATAGATCAAGAAGGCCAAATGTGTGTTAAAATCATAAAATGATATAACTATATTATGTGATCGAGTTGTATAATTTATCTTCAATACACCCATAGAATATCGATTCAATATGCGTACCTGCTATTCCAATATACTTTTTTTCGAACTGACTACGCTATTGACCAAGCAAGGTCTTAACAGCTTCACCGGACTACTCGATCGGATATACAATTCGAAATTAACCGGCGATTGATGACGCATCTTTCGGTAGTCGCCATTGTTTTTGGATTGTACTGTGCTCACCATTAGGCACAGTGCAGTCACTTTGCTGTGCTACAATGAAAAAAATAATACTTAGCACTAAATGAATAAATTCAACAAACATCCGAAATTTCAATGGGCAGTTATGAAATACACCGTCCTTCTAATACCCGAGAAATGTTCATAATATGATTAAAGAAAACCAAAGTAGCTTTAACTAGGTAATTAAAATAGACTTATTGTTTTTCTAACAACGTATTGACACCCATTTTAAATACAATAAATGTGTTTGTAA
The DNA here is from genome assembly GCA_015888305.1 of Antheraea pernyi. Classification (NCBI taxonomy): domain Eukaryota; kingdom Metazoa; phylum Arthropoda; class Insecta; order Lepidoptera; family Saturniidae; genus Antheraea; species Antheraea pernyi. The sequence goes on along the minus strand of MU158877.1, from coordinate 693,410 downwards.
TTTTAACGTATATGAAGGACGATCGAAGCAATGTAATGCCACTTAAACTGTATTTATCAAAGATTTTTTTTATAAATTTTGGTGTATTAAATATAATCAGCCATAAATATAGTAGTTTAAATAAATATATATATATAAAGAAATATATTTAAAACATATTTTTATATCGTACAATATAAGATTAGCTAATGATTTTGAACGTGGAGAATTTAAAATGTAGATATATAATATTAATATACATATAAAGATAAAAAACATGTACCTGGACACTATAGGACTTCCAATAAATGTGTATTTAAAAGTTCGTTTAGTTTCTGGGATTTTTATAATTTAATATTTACAATTAATTTGATTTCATATAACATTCGATTCTCAATTTCATACTTTATAAGTTAAAACTATATTATGATTAAAAATGCTCTCATTTAAGTTACATTTTCTACAAGCATTAAGCCAAGAGAAGCATCGATTTCTTTCATCAGTTATATTTCTCTACATAACTGTTAGCATAAGATTATCTAGCTACTAAATGCGTGATAGTTAATAATAATGGAATTGAAATTTAACCTCATACATGGCACATTGCTTCGTTTGTCCACGTACCTTTAAAAATGTGAACAATATTTATTTTTAGAACATTAGTTGAAGAGTCGCAGAACAAAACCGGCTGTTTGCAAATTTGACGAACAATCGTAAAATACGTGTACCTTATGTATAAGCACATTATGAGATGACATTAATAAGTAGTTAACAAAATAAGTGGGTTTAAGTTTTAAAAGTAATTTAACCACCTTCGATTTGATAGATTTTGTAAATCGATGAGGCAGTTGTTGAAATTAAGAATTTAAAAAACATTTCAACCGCAAATTGAATGAAAGGTTTTATTCTGTGGTTCTTTAGTCACTATAATATTTATAATGTGCTATTTGCAGGGCTCTTCATTAATTCTTTTAATGTAAAAATAAAATTAAAAAATACAAAAAATGTTATATATTTGTCTTTTATTCTTTATTATAAACAATATATTTCTTGATTTAATTGTAATAATTTGTTATTCTGTATGTTATCTGCGTTAAATTGACATGTTTATAATAATATATAATAATTATATTCTGAATTAATTAAGTTTGAACTCTTCCAATCCTCGAAGCATACCTGAAATGTCGTGGTATTCGTGTGGTTATTGATATTGCTCAAACTGATTAACTTTAAAGTAGTAACACTGTACGAAATTTAGTTCTGTGATCCAATAAAATGTGTGATCTTGTACGTTTGTTTTATTTATTTAACTTGCATTCCATTATAGGGTGTCCGTTATTTACCAAGTTGATCTTTTTTCATGTGACGCGTCCTAAATTTTTAGTTTATCGCCTAAGAAAATGTCAGAGCAAAAAGCCCTTAATATTCGTAATAAACCTAGTCATTAATACGACACATATCCTTTTTAAAGTATAATAGAATAGGGTCGCAACCACCATGTATATTTGATTGAAGAAGGCGTTTCTTTGCGGAAATCCATCATTATATTAGAATAGACGCTACTTTGCATTTCCGCCTGGAATCGATGGAACACTACTACGTCTGACTTCAACATAAAACAAATCAATTAATCAATTTTTGATTGCAGTCAGACGTAGTAGTATTCCATCGATTCCAGGCGGAAATGCATTGATTAATTGATTTGTTTTATGTTGCAGTCAGACGTAGTAGTGTTCCATCGATTCCAGGCGGAAATGATGTTTCTCATGTTGTGGTATATGATTTGGCTTAATTTTTACGATCGGCCGCCTGCCTGACATCAACCCTCCTTGGGATTATTTTGTTGTACCACTCTATTTATGATTATTATTATATAGTTACGAAGTCTGATGGGCTCTTTTAGCCTTACAATTGTTCGTTCCGGTTAAAAACAAAGTTGTTGAAGATTATGGTTTGCTTGTTATATTGCCATTTTTATGTAACGGAAAACTATCCAACTTTAGACTATTCCCGAGGACTGCATTTTTTTTCAGGGTTCGTGGTTTCAGAGTTTTCTCACTAATAGAAATACAATATTAGATATAATACTCCATTATAAAAATATAAAATAGGAAAACTATAATAGAAATATAAATGCAAATAAAATTATATGTCAGTAAATGAAATGAAATGCAAAGTAGCGTCTATTCTAATACCATGTATATGGCGAAAAAGCCCGTCATAGTGATTCGCTTCTGCGGCTCGCGTTTCGGGATCAGCCTGTGCATATCCAGCTTCTTGCAGGCCGGCATGATAGTGGTGACCGGCGATGGATAGTGTGTCACTCGGTGGTCGCCATTGTTTTTGGGTTGTACTGTGCTTACCATCAGGCATAGTGCAGTCATTGTGCCATCCTACAATAAAAAAAAATGGATTTTGTAACTTTTTACAATCAATTTTCTTTTTCTTCAACGAAATGGCTTACAGCTGTGAGATATACATATATTTATAGAAAATTGAACGCCCTACAAAAAATAGCCACGCTTTTAGTTAAAATGATCCAAGTAGGAATATCTTGCGGGTACCGTTTTAATAAAGCAGGCAAAATTACTTCGGAGAAATATATAGGTGGTGGTAGAGTCAAGCCATTACTGGTTGGTTTCAGCATGATTGGGTCGGCTCGCCCAGGGTACTACCACTCTCTCACAGAAAACAGACGTGAAGTAACAGTGCTTGCATTGTTGCGTTTCGCTCGGTCAGTGAGAGAGCCGGAGGCCCACCTTCCTTTACCTCCCTCCCCCTATGCCCTCACCCTTTCCTTCCCCTTCCCACTTTAAAGGTCTGCAATGCACTTGCGACTCCCCTGGTGTTATTAGTGCCTATGAACGGCGGTGATCACTTATCATCAGGTGACCCGCCTGTTCGTTTGCCCCCTATAATATAAAAATATCATTACATAGTATAAAGCAAAGTCCCCCAACGCGTGTGTCTGTCTGTTCGCGATAAACTCAAAAACTACTAAAAGGATTTTCATGCGGTTTTTACCAGTGGATACAGCGATTCATGAGGAAGGTTTAGTATATAATTTGTCAAGGTTTTTTTATAGTCAGGGTGGGACAACGTCTACTGGGCCCGCTGGTATATATATTTATATTATTGGGGGCTATGGGAGTCTTTCTAAATTTATCCTACTTACGAGTTACTAAACCGATGGCGAAACAGGTTCTTAAATATAGAACTGAAAGACATTCATTCTAAATCAAGCGACACGAGAAAAAATAACTAAGTATGTTAGATGGAGAGAGGCATTTAATTTTGTAATATGTTATACACTAGCTGAAGGGGCTGGTGGGACCGTGTAAATAGGCCCCACCAGGATATGCGGTAAAATAATTAGGAAGCGTGGGAGCGGTTGGTAGTGGCCTTGCCTATAAATAAATAAAATAGCAAGAACCCCAAATAACAGCGTGGACTGACCTGCAACTCAGCACCTCGTACGGAGAAGCGGCGTCCCAAGCGAAATATGCGAACTGCGAGTTATTCTCCAATCTCCTCAAGCGGGCGGCGTCAATATATGTCACAGTGACATCCAAAAAGTTTGTAACTAAGGCGTCTGCATGCTCCGTACTTGATCAATGAGATCCAGGCCATAAACACATCTCATTATCTGGAGCGCAGTTATTAAATGTATTTATAAGGGGCCAACCACTAGCTGTGCCCGCGACTCCGCTCGCGTGGAACCTAATGTAAAAAAAACAGTGACTAATAAAATCATCTGAATGCATTAAGTCCATTTACTTATCTGCTTTTCTCTCGTACTTAAGTCGCGTCGTCATTAAAATTACAATAACTTTTGATAGAATGAACCGATTTTAATGAAACCAAGACTAAATGTTACTCGACATTATACTTTATGATTTTCTTGGTTTTATCGTGAACATTGTATTTTATCAGTGATACGTGTTCAAACAAAGAGGCATACATTTCCAAAAATGCTTGAAATATATTTTATTATTCCTAGACACCTGAAACAATTTTTTTTTCGCAAAAAATCTAAAAAATACAGACAAGTTAAATTTACATTTCATTACATAGTATAAAACAAAGTCCTCTATCGAGTCTGTCTGTCTGTTCGCGATAAACTCAAAACCTACTGAACAGATTTTCATGCGGTCTTCACCAGTGAATAAAGTGATTCACGAGGAAGGTTTTGGTATATAACTTGTCAAGGATTTTTTTATATTCATGACGGGACAGCGTCTGCCGGGCCCGCTAGTTTATTATATGTATAGAAGTTACGTAATCTTAAACAGCTAAAATCAGTTTTATTCATATAAACAACATTTGTTGCAATTTCATATACAATAGTTATTATTCAAGTATATCTGCTTACTCTAAGTTCAAATTAGTTATTTAAATAATACGGAACTGTCAGTTTTAAATACTTCTCTCTGTTTAAACATTTAAATTTGTAAAGATAGTGAGCACTGTATGAAAATGCTATATGCGGTTTAAAAAAACTAAGGAGACACACAGCAGATGCAAGACACGACCTTTTTTATAATATTTATATTAATACTGACAAGTTGTCTATCCCGGCTTAGTGCCGTAAACTACGACTACACTATGTAATGAAATAAAATGGCAACTGGACAAATGTCAATCTGTCAATATTTTTGAAGATCTTCCTCCTCTTCTGATTCATCTACTTATTTTATAAAATATAACTTCTTATGGGAGAACTTTGAAATTTTGTTCGTCAATGTTTTGTGTGACGAAAAGTAGTGGATTAAACACTGTGTCGGGTAGAGTATTATAAACACCGATTCTCGTCCGATTACCGAAGTTAAGCAGCGTCGGGTGCGGCCAATACTTGGAAGGTAAACCGCCTGGGAACACTGCATGACGTTGGGTTTGTTATGTATTTTATAAATTAAAATGTTTCCCTGTAATACAAAAGTTTTACTTCTATCTATATCGAGATTTTTTACCCATTTATTACTCTTACGTATGAATTTTAAAACATTTCCGTTTACACAATATTGTCCTGACAAATACAAACGCAACAATAGAAAAGAATTGGCCAGCTAGGTGCAACCGTTCTGAAGTGCATACATTCGGCAATTGCTTTTATCTTCTAGAGGTTGAAATTCGACCAAGTTAAAAAAATCATAACCCTAAAGCTCGTTAATATGTACTAAATAGAAAAGGAATAAGGAAGATCTGTTCAGAAAGACAGGATGAAGATAATTTGAACTGTTTTCACTTTGCCTATTTATATATAGAAGTAGATTATTGATGATTCAGTTGTTTCGAGTTACTTTTTAAAACTTGAATCGTTTTGCTCATTTATGGCATCTAGTAATTAAAACAGATACTATTTAAATAAATTACTTTCGGTCGTAATTCATTTAATACATACAGTGTTGTATGTAGTTTATTTCTCTGTTCATAGATGTCACTAAATTTTATAATACAAGTTCAAAATCCAGGTTGATTTAAAGATAAAAGTAAAATATACATTTATATAGAACATATTAGTTGTTTGTATAATTATTAAACGGAGTTTTACATAACCTATACTAATATTATAAAGAGGTAAAATTTGTGAGTTTGTGACTTTGTAGGGGGTAGGGTAATCTCACAAACAAATGGTCCGATTTTAAAAGAAAATGTTTCACTGTTATATACCTCATTTATTGAGGAAGACTATAGGCTATATATCATCACGCTATGACCAATAGGAGCGGAGCACTAATGAAGAATATTTCACAGTCGGGGGTTTTTTCCTCTTGATAGCTTCCGCTGCGTGTTAGCGTTAGCCCAAAGTAACTATTCCACGCGGACGAAGTCGCGGGCAGAGTATAGTATTAAATTATTTAGAATTCTGTATAAGATAACAGTCAACAGTACGAAGAAAAATAAGCTAAAAATGATACGAACGAGCATACTAGACTACAGACCTAAAACGCTTTATCACATGTAGTCCGGTGAAGTTGTTAAGCCCTTGCTAGGTCAATAGCGTAGTCAGTTCGAGAAAAAAAATCTATATCACATTGATAAAATTTACACTATTAACAATATTGAAAAAAATATCATATGAACAACAAGAAAAAATTAAAAAGTGAAAATGATTTCATCTACAAAAAGTAAAATTAAACTACATAAAGGAAAACAAGATGGCAAATATAAAACAGAATTTTGTAATATATATAATGTAATATATAAATTAATGACATTATTATTAGACAGATTAGATGCCGGAGTAACCGTAAGTGACCACACTGTAATTGACTTTACTAAAACTAACAGACGGTCACCTTATTTGTAAGAAAAAACTGCATTATCTTCCAAATATAGATTTAACCTAACCTTAACTCGCCGAATTAAATGGAAATCTACTTTCATGGTATGTACTGTATAGTGTATCAGCATTTTTATAAGTAAACTAGCTGACCCGTGCCCACTTCGTTGGGCGGTAAACATTTATAAAAAACTACTTTGTGACTTAAATATAAAGGTTAGACATATGCTGTCGTTGACTTTTTTTTAGGCATTATCAAGCTCTACAACTTTTCTCTGGAATACAATCATATATCTCTCATCGTTAAGGCAGCGTTCGTAAGAAAAGTTTTCGTTCGATCGTTTTCCCTCCGACTTTGCAAATCTGATTTCTACAAAAAAGTCTTTTAATTTTTTAGGTTAATATATAGCATATGACACTCACAAATAACGTGGCTTTCCATTGGTAAAATAATTTCGGTTTAGTAGATCCAGATATTACCCCCTACAATGTCACAAACTCACAAGCTTTACCTCGTTATAATATTATAGTAATATAGTATATACTAGCTGGCCTGGCTGACGCTGTCCCGCCCTGAATATAAAAAAATCATTGACAAATTATATACCAAAACCTTCCTCATGAATCGCTTTGTCCAATGGTGAAAACCGCATGAAAATCCGTTCAGTAGATTTTGATTTTATCGCGAACAGACAGACAGACAGACGCGGTAGGAGACTTTGTTTTATACTATATAAATAATAATAATAATGCTATAGTATAAGTATAGATGTATAAATTTGAACATTATAAGTCTCTGTGAAGATGATAAAATGGGTACAAAATAAATTAGTTGGTTCAGAGTGTATTTATAGTAATGTGTCCTCATCGCAAACGTCGGAATGAGTTGATGTTGAACGCGAACCGAAAGTTCCGTTTGACTGTTACTGAATTTCATTATAATGACGTCACGAAGCGACGCGGCCGTCTGCCGGCATTTTTCCGCTCCGATTTGACGACGGTATTTAGTACTTTATATAAATGCGACATATTTTTGTGTTAATGTGCTCTATCTTGTTGGTCCCAGAATAAATAAATTGATAGTTGCTACCTCTACGTTCACAGTTATAAATGTATGTAAGAGTGTTTTTTTTTTGGCGTGAATACTTCTTTAGGTGCTTTGAGTGGTATTTTTGGCTGGAGATAAATTTGTAATTTCGCATCATGATATGCTAGGAAGCGTGACCGGCCGTATTGCGCTTGCGTCAGACTAACGTAATATAGCGGTCTGTGTACCTAAATGTAATATTGATACTTTGCGGCTCATCATACGTTTGATTGATTAATAGACTTTATAAATATGTATATATTTATTGTTCCGAGTGCCAATAAATATGAAAACCACACTAATGTCAATAATTTCGATAAACAGATTCTAAAATTTAAATATTGTCATTCAGAATATAGTTAATTTAAAAATCCAAAAGGGAACACATTTATTTCATTGTTTTGCACTTGCACTTCTGTCGGCAATCCTGCTTGCAATGACTTTTTTTTAAAAGTATTTTGGTAAGTACTAAACCTGGAATGCCTTTGAAACACAAGGGGATGGTTTATAAAACTATGATAAGACCAGTCATGCTATATGCATCTAAGTGCTGGGCTATGAAAGAGACGGATGAGAGAAAATTACATGGGGCAGAGATGCGAGTGTTAAGGTGTGGTGTGTGGTGTGACTAGAATGGATAAAATTAAGAATAAGTATATCAGAGGAAGTTTGAAAATAGCACCAGTGACAGAGAAGTTGAGGAGTAATAGGTTAGCATGGTATGGGCATGTCACGAGGAGAGATGAAAACCATGTAACTAGAAAAGTGTTGAGTATGTTTGTGAACGGATATACGAGTAGAGGAAGACCGAAAAAGGTATGGATGGACGGCGTGAAAAATGATATGTGCGTGAAAGTTGTGAAAACTGAGATGACATTTGACAGGAGAGAGTGGAAAAAGAAAACATGTTGTGCCGAACCTACTTAGGTGGGATAAGGATAACGATGATGATGATGACTAAACCTGGGATGGGAGATTGAGATTCGTCGTTATTCGTTCGATTTTCTATCGCTTTTGTCATATTGTGTCATAAGTAATTACTTATAATACCTCCAGTAAGTGAAACATATTTTTGATAAAATTAACAAACGCGTAATAAGTTGCAGATAAAAATTATAGTTTCGAAACGAATACCAGCATATTTATATTATAAAAACAAGCAGTTCGAGCTATATATAACATGGGACGTCGGAAATCGTTAACAACGAAGTTCCAGGAATTCGGTATCCTAACTCTACTCTCCGAATACATTCTTGATAATTAAATGTATGTCCATAAAAACTTTGAAAACCTGCATTTTACAAAGAACCGGCATGCTCTAAATAGTAGAAACTGTAACAAACTGGTCGTCCCATGTTTCAGACTTAGCAAAACCAGTAATAGTTTCTTAGGTAATAGTGTTAGGTTTTACAATAAAGTTCCAAAATATATTACCGATTTGCCTGACTGTAAAGTTAAGCGCCATGTCAAGCGGGTTTTAGTGTCGAAAGGCTATTATAGAGTGGAACGATGGTGACGTCTGGAATTGACTCCTCTCTGTGGATCCACTAAAAACGGTATTGTAACGTATAATGTATTCGATATACATATACATATGAGGCATATAGAATCAAAGACAGCTAAGTGCCACAAGTTCTAAAAATGAACTAAGTATGGAGCCATATAGTCTTATTGGTTGCAAATCACCATTTAATTCCTACAAGAAATAAAATACAGCTAAATTTTTTCACCTTTTAATTTTTGTTTTAAAATTGATTTTGGGATCAAATACACTGAAGTACAACCAAGTCATCAAATAAGAAGTAAAGTAAGAATAAAATACAGTTAAGGAATTATCGCATTTTTTAATTTCTTGAACTTCTCTTTTAGAGCTGATGGCCATAGGCAGGCAAAATCAAAAGCATATGCCACTCTCTAAAATTGAAACTTTGAATATAAGTAAAACTCCAACTCTGAGAATAGATAAACATTTTTTTCGTTTCCTGCAAATTTGGTCTCTATGCACTTAGCTGTTTTTGATTTTATATGCCTCATATGTTAAAAAGATGTACCAGATCGATTTTTTTGCCGGTTCTTGTCGATGACTGGGTTATTTTCCGAACGGGTGGTATTATAGTTTTAACGTTCATAAGCTCCTTATTAGGGCCTAAGCTGAATAAAGGGGTTTCGGGAGTAAGGGGTTTCGAATAACATCATAAGACTTGAGACACCGAAGCCAACCTCACCTGCACGTGGTACACGGTACACCCTGCTGAATAACGAACGAGGTAATGGCGAAAGCGGGGTGGTAGAGTTTTACAGCCTGACTGGGTCGCAACCACCATGAATACGGCGAAAAAGCCCGTCATGGTGATTCGCTTCTGCGGGTAGCGTTTCGGGATCAGCCTGTACATATCCAGCTTTTTGCAGGCCGGTATGACAGCAGCGACCAGCGATGGATAGTGTGTCACTCGGTGGTCGACATTGTTTTTGGACTGTACTGTGCTTACCATCAGGCATGGATCAGTCATTTTGCCGTGCTACTATAAAAAAAAAGTATTTTTGATTTGATTTGAAAAAAACCTACAAATATTAGCCGATCGTAATTATAAGTAGAGACATGGGATTAAAAAAATAAAACAACTTATTCAGTCCCCGATTAATATGTATTGTTTAATATACCTTGCGCAAAATTGTATCGATTATGCTATGTCATTTAATGGAAAAATAAATAGCATTTTAATTTTTTCAATCGATTCACAGCTCATATTAGCTTTGATGAATACTTTGTCTTCGCTCCGATTATGCTGGTGAAATTATTACTATATATAACGAGGTGTCCACATCAGGCTTAAATATAATAAATAGGTGAAGCAATATTTAGATATAGTCTAAATATTTCTAACATTTAAGAGAATAAAAAGTCTTTTCCTTTTGGCATAAGTCATTGTACCTATGAATCGAAATTGTACATAAATAAAGTATTAATTTAATTATTTACTGTAACTAAAACAAAAAGACAAGTGATTTAACCACTTACTGAGGAGAAATGATTAGCAGCCTCTCGTGGTGTGTATTGTGTTGCCTTTTACTACATAATACCATTGTATGCGAAATATCGGGAACCACATTGTGCATAAAATATTAATTTTTACATAGAAGGAAGACATATTTAAAGAAATAATATATAAAAGTTGAAAACTAAATGAAATTACTCGACTGGGTTTACATGTTGGGTTAGTACCGAGACATATGAATCCAAAACTAATACCAAAATCTAAATTATTCCATGGAATATTAGCATATGTGATTGGGGTAGATGTACCAAGAATATATCTATATAAATTACTGAAGATCCTCGTTTCGTTAAGAGCCACCATATGCCATTAGTTAGATATTATCAAATAAAGAAAGACAGGAAGAGAAGCGTGTTTAGTAAAGATGAGCGATAATACGCAACATATGCAGACCTTAAACCACACATGTCTTGTAAAACTATTGCACTGGGTCCGGGTATTTTGCCTTGCAATAAAATCACGGAATGTTAAGAATTTCGCCTCGAAAGTACCTTAGGCCGTTTTTATCTAAAACTAAATCACGAGATGAGATATTTCTCTTAACGAATACGTAAGCAATTCATCGAGAAATAGAAAATGTTAATTACGATACGAGTTTGTTAAAATATCCATTATACCAGTTATTACCAATTTATAAACTTGTGGACACCTCTATTAATGCACAATGTATAAACTATTTACAATTGATTATACTTGATATAATAAATTACACGTATACTTGCTACAATAACTGTCAACTAAAATAGTATTGCTTAAGCAACGGCAGCTAATGGTTCTACCAACTTTACACTATATAGAATTACAAGGTGCTCTCAGAAATATCTGTACAACCACTTACGCGATATAAATAGCTAAAAATATACAAATATAGCTGATTAAGCATCATATATCTATAATACTTAATAGTTAATACAATTTTATGAGAATTTCAAGAGAACAGGGTTTCAGACCGAAAGGATTTTTACATTTTTGCTTTCCTTTATAATGCTTATGAAAATAATTCATTGATATACACTAACCATAGGATTGCATAGAAAATTAAACAGAATTCTACTTTTAAGGATATTTGATTACTATAGAATATAGAAACTATATTATTATACTATAGTATGAAATGTGAAATAAAATTTACAAACACACACCAATTATTTTTTTATATATGTCATCTCTATTTAAATAATCACATATATTTATTATATAGGTAGATAAATCATTCTCTGATTATGTACACAGTCTATTTGAATGGTATTAATTTCATTACATATCTGCAGGTTTTATTATGTATTACCTATACCTACTTACAGATTACATATACAGTATTCTATGGAGATAGAATAACTATAACGCATTAATGTCATATTAATTCTACATGCTGTACATATATAGCTTATGCCATAATATAATATATTGAAAAAAAGGGTGTATGTACTTATGTACACGCGTTGGAAGTTACACTTCTTTGGCGTAACAAGATAAAAATCTCTTCAAATTTTTATCTTTCGCCTTAGTCTACTGCGTTTGTAGAAAAAACGACACTAACAATAGAAAAAAGGTATTTAATACATCGTAAGTTTTAATACAAAGAAACAAAATGTTGACTATAGCTAACTTCAGGGTGTCGGTTTTTCGTGACGGTGTGCACGCGCATCCTAAAAATTTACTCTCATCATTTTCCCTAACGCGCCAAAAGAAGTATAACTTCTAAAAGAAACGTGAAAACATAGAAATAAATAAAAAGTTTAAATCACTTTTCAACAGGCTCTCGTGATAGTAAATGAGTATAACTTCACCACATCAAACGTTTTTGCAATATTATAACTAAAAACTGTAGATACGTTACCTACGTGATATTTTGACAAAACAAATGGCATGACAACGCACACACACGTAAGATAATACTACAACGCCACCCTGTCTTAGATAAAATGTGAGAGTAAGACGGCATATTCTCAATATCGGTGGTGAAAGGGAAATAGTTACATGTTAGTTAGATACGGGTTTTAATAAGGCGCTGTCGAAGCGCTAATTAATAATTCTATAGCTTTTTAATTATAATATTGCGTTTTTGACGTTTTGAATATATATAATGATTTTATCCATAAAGTAGCTTAGTATTGACTCCAAATCCCCTACACATATTGAGGAAGTCATAAGATTATGATTTCTTATCACAGAGGTGAGATTCGAAGTTATATTCCATCACAACTGGTAGTGTAATATTACACGAGTATTTATTGCTTAAGTATTTTGGTTTTACTGAAAACTACAAGCCTTATCTTGCTATATGGTTATGTCCATACGTGTTCTAATATACTTACTTATATTGTAAATCCTATTCAGATTATAATATAATCATAATAATATATAAGAAAATAATAATTATTATAATAAATTAATAATAAAACATTTCATTAAAAAAATAGGTTTTTTTGACAACCTTTACAGTTAAGTATCAACATTATAGCCTAAAAAAAAGGCAAATTGCCTAAACATTCATAGCAAAAACGGAAAAGTCCTTGCTTTACTAATAAATGTGGCAAAGGTTTTTAGCCAACTAACTAAACGGTATCTAAATTTTACATATAGATATACATTATAACAGTAAATATGTAGTATACTTTCAATGTTATTAGTTTTCTGTAAATGACGTAAAGTTACTGGACTTTGCCGCCTTTGTTATTATACCCCTGGTATTTACTTTGTTAAATACACGAAAGAAAAACAAGAATATAATAGCGTAAGACCAACCCAACCCAATATACTAATTGTTTAATAAATAGCAAAATGAAATTTTGAGGGGTAAATGCTTTTAATTTGTTATGACTTCGCTTTATTAATTAAATAAATATTTGAATAATGTTACAAAGTACCATACAAAAGTATTCTTGCTAGTATAAATAGGGAAATGGATCCCCACGTGTTCTTTACTCGTGTTATCTAAGTATAATACAGTAGAAAATCTAAATATATCTTCGTGATATCATTTTTACAAATGAAACACTAATTTTCCTGTTACTATATACACTATGAATCGCGTAACAACGTTAATGGTATGCGCTATTTATAGCACATGTTAATTATGCCATTTTCATATAGCAACTCTTAAAATTAGTAATGTAAAATTCATATTTATTGAATTAATGACGATTATATGGTAAGTTTTTTTACAAATTTAAAATTTAATAATCTCTCTCTTTGATAATAATTATGTTGGCGGTAAAGAAAAATAATATTAATCTATACAAGATTAATGTATTTGCGAGAGGTTATAACTGTGATATGTCACCATTTTAACGAATAATAACTTCCCATGATAGTGAAAGCAAACCGCGTCTAGCTGTAGTATGTTAGTGCTAAAGTGAAGAAATTAGTTATTTTAGAGATAATCTAGGTAATGTGCAGATTGACTAGAGTGATCTATTAAAGTATCGAAGGTTACTTCATTTATAACTCCAACGATGTTGAAATATACTGATGAGTGTTTAATCCTATAATTCATGTCGTGAGTTTTGGTGATTGGTAATGTGCTAGATATTTAGATTTAATATATAATGGGGTGAAACAGTGACGAGGTACTTGTATCCATGATCTGCAAGGGGTAGAATCAGAGGCGTGAATAGCTCCTGTTAGGAGAGTTTTAGCCTGTTCCCAGGACCGTCAGTCTATGGGGAAGAGCCACATCCTACACGAGGTAACACTGTGGATCTAGACTAGAGAGCCGATAGGCACTCTTTACTCGCGGTACCTCTTTACTTATCACAGGGTTTAGGGGACGAGGATAATACAAGCCTGCTTCGTCACGCTCGTTAGAGACTAGAGGGAGAAAACCTTAAGAAGTTACCGTGAAGAAAACCATTTTCAAAATTACAGAAGGTGAGGAGACAGCATCGTTAAAACACTGATAGGGTAGCGGTTGGAGGAGGCGACTCCTTCGCTGCCAGACCGGACCAAGAGGGCAAGGGCTGGGGACTTAACCTTCCATTGCACTGGTTCAGCGGACGGGGAGACTGTTTGACCGGGCTGTCTCGCAGTGCATGATCCCATGATTCCAATTAGCGCAGCAGACGACTCACCGTGAGCGGGATTTTAGTCAGTAGTCACTACCCACCTCTCCCCCAAGGGAGCTGGTATCCTATGTAGAAAAGGTTTGATCTATAATAAAAATAAACGGGAGTCGGACGAAATAGTCGCACCGGCTAGGAACTTCAGTACATTCTTGATGCCCACATGAACGGAACTAACCAGTGAATCTACAGATTACCTAAACTTTATTAGGCTTTATAATTTAATTAACAGCTTCCGATATTTAGCCATAAAATATATAAGAATTGGATTATTTATCTTGTATTATTTTGCAAAATAAATTCATACAAACCGCATACACTTACTTACCGACTAATGTATTCATACTTATAAGTTAAACGATCAATTATTTCTTGTACATATCATATATGTACAATATATCGCACACGACTAAAATACGGTATAGATACAACGATCTTACATACCTGAACTATATATTCAAAATATATGATTTTTTATATTGTCTAAATTCATGAGATTACCCTCAGGCTAGGCTCAGTCCGGAATGTATTATAATACAAAAGTACGGAGATATTTGAATTCTATTATTAATTACTACTGAATCCAAAAATACACAAAATCGTTTATCTATTTGCAATAAGTGATACTTTTAATACATTTAAGTGCTTCGCTATATAAAATTCTTAAAATATAAGGCTTATTGTTACCGATACATTTTTTTAAACGAATATAACGTTGATGCTTTTGTGGTGAATAAAATAAGGCGGTTTGCGTCTATAGCGATCGATAGTAATATGTTCAAAGATCGGATGATTATCGCAGGCATGAAGCGTAGTTGTTACTTTATCACCACCTATGTTTTAATATACACTTAAAAGTATGTTGAAATGAGTTCTAAATTTATGAGCAACATTTTAATTTAATATATTGATTAAATATGAGGTAGTAATTACTTTATTAATAATTAATTTCTTGTAATGTTTGTTGTCAATTGTCTGAAGGTAATTTAAATTTGATGTTTGGGGTTAAGATTATCTTTTATTTTTTAATACATACATAAATGTAATACATTCTTTTATAGGTATGTGTAGATATACAATATTCTATTGATCATAGAGTGTTACAAATTTATTTACTCAGTATTGTCTTTATGGAATTACTAGATACTGTTAGCTGTTCCGGCAGATGATTAACCTTTTCAGAATCATAAACTTCTACATTTCAACACAGTTTTTTTTTACAATATCAAACGCAATCATACTTGAAAGTAGTAACTTTAAAAGAAGAGCAGACCTATAATGTTGGAAAGTGATGACAATACTAATCATTAATAGGGTAGTGGTTAGATTAGCTTGCATTTTTTTATTATGTTTAATGTTAACAAACCTACGCTTACAGCCTGTGACACCGAATCTTTGTTGTAAAACCGGTTTTTTGTTCTCCTATTCAATATAAATGTCCTCGATAGGGTATGCTGTCTCAATAAATTTCTGATAGAATCTCTGGAACGCTCTTCTGAAAACCAGAAATTATTAATTTGTATCAATTATTATTAGTGCTAAATGAACTATTTTTTAATTATTGTAACATAATATATCATCATCATTATCATCCAGTGATTATGGTGATGCTGCTGAACATAATATATAATAGGGCCTCGCGAATCATTAAGAGCCCAGTTTCAGGTATTCGGTATCTTAACTTTGTCCTCCCAATACATTCTTGATAATTTAAGTTATGTTCGCGAAAACTTCGAAAAGATGGTGATAGTAAAAGATTAACATCATTTAATTACTAGATATCTTGAATCAACAATAACTAGATAAAGGGTCGGCGCGAAAAATACGTCTCGGTAAATAAGAGCTCACTTGAAATTTTGTTTAGTTTGTTTGAAACACAGCCAATGTAAGCCCGTTCGTTTCACATGCCGCAGTGTATTCAAAAGATGCAAAAATAATACCCGAAAAATCAATTTAACGGCTGGAGTATCTTACTTTCCCTAAATAAATGTTGAATAAGTTATATTTTAAGCTTTAAACTAACAAATAATATCAAATTTTGAACAAAATTACCGATTTTAAACCTGTGATACAAATGTTGGGCTTCGCCCCTCACAAACACGCACAATAACGGGAAAACGTATTTTATTCATTACGTGTTAAGGTTGAATTCACACTAAACGTTGTTTATGTTGTCTTTTCATTTGTGAGGGGAGTAATTTATTGCTTTGCTCGTTTTATCGTAAGTATTAGATAATATTTTGAACGTTTTTGACTTTATTACTAGGTGGTATGGTTGTAATTAGGTTGAACTTAAAACTGTTTTGAAACTTTTTTTCTCCCTTTAGTAAACAAATAGCTACACATAAGTATATATTTAAGCGGACAGTTTTTAGCATCGATTTTGTACGTGACCCTTTATTTAGTTATCGTTGATCGAAGCTAGATATAGTAACAATTTCACCATCCTTTGTTTCAGGTTCAATAAAACCAGTAATTGTTTGTTAGGTAATAATGTTACGTTTTACAACAAAGTACCAAAACACATTACCGATTTTCGCTAATACTAAGTTGAAGCACTAATTCAAACGGATATTGATGTTGAATATCAATAGATTAATATGTGAACGATAGTAATGTCTGGAAATAACATCCATTTCTGTGCACCCGTCAAAGACGAGTCTAACTATAATGTATTTTTGTAAAAATATGAACGATGAAAAAAATAAACCAGATCGAGTTTCTTGCTGGTTCTTCTCATTGAGTGGGTTTTTCTCCGAACCGGTTGTAGTTTTGTTCATGAATGTCTTATTCAAGCCTAAACTGAATAAAGTATGTATGTTTCGACTTAGAATAATGTTAGTTTACAAACAACAAGAGAAGAAACGATCGAGTGGTATTATCTTTATATTGTATAACAATAGTACATTACCCGACAGCCTCTGCGACTGGTCGCGTTGACTCCTGCCCTCTAAAGACATGACAAGCGAACCGTTGCAATGTAGGATGTTTTGTAATAAAGCCTAAATAGCGGTGATCACGCGGATGAAATGCGCAGAAGGAAACGTTCTTCAAGGAATAAAAATAATCGATGCAGGGCCCGTTGCGATTTCTCTGTAAGCAGTTTATTGTTTTTTAATACTATACTGAACAAAGTATTAAGTAGAAAAAAATCTATACTGTATTTCTCTTATAAGATTCCAAGAACGTACGAGGAATATTTATGCAGGGTTCGTTTCCAATATGTCTTGTAAGCCACATTAACAATTGCGATAACATGTACATCGAATAGACATTCCACCAATCAACTCACTCAACAACGTCTTTTTGCGGTTTGCCTTTTGTTTTAATTGTAATCTTAGTAATACTTTTTAATCCACACGAATCCACTACCTATATTAAATTACCTTCGTTAAATTTATTATAATCGCTTAGCACCTATAGGAAAGCATAATGATATGTATTATAAAGAATACAGAGATACCTCTATCGGTCACTATAAATCTATAACGATTTGAATTGATCACATTGAAAACACAAGATTCATATGTCTAAATAATAAAGCAAAGTCTTATTGGTAACATTCTGGAATATACTAATTGCATTTATTTATAGATAGTCCAGGATCCACGGTCCATTTTTGCACGTTATTACTTTCAAGCTAATTTTTGTGAGTAGCTTCGTTTCGATAAGACGCTCAACAATTTCCTGTGCGAACATATTCGATTGTGGTAGCTAACACAGGTAGCAACTATAAAGTATGATAAAATTATCATGAGATTATACAAAAAAAAATTTTTGAGAATCATGAAGTTGCCATATTTTATTGGCCGTCTCATCGAAACGAAGCTACTCAAGGAAAATTAGCTTCATAGTAATGAAGTGCAAAAGTGGACCGTGGATCCTGGACTAACATGTTTTAGTAATGACATTTGCGTGTGCTATATTTTGACCGGGCGTCCATATGATTGGCATATTTGAAATTTATGGCAGTACTAGTTCAAAACGATAAACAAAGTTGATTCAATCGACCAAAGAAACAAACCGAAATGCTTATTTTCTGAGTCATATTAGTACAGATGTAAATACACAATACGGTCGAGTGAGGAAATTAGTTCTAATTATTGGTATTGTTGTTTAACAGCTAAAATTGTGCATCGACTGAAATACTACTTATTGTTTTCTAAACAGAGTATACACATACTTCAGTTACTCTTTAAGTATTCCTTCATGTCGGAATATCATATTAATTTAGTATTGTTGCACGTAATAATAAATCTGTGATATCTTTTAAGGTATTTATTAAAATGATATGCTATAAAGGTCAACTTTTATCCATATTAGCTTTTCCACGTAACTATAAAATTAATTAGGTAAGAATTAATATTATATTGTTCAAAATATCGTCGGAAAAATCACTGTTATTTTTAAACAATAAGTAAAAGATAAAAGTGATTTATTGGGAATTAATTTATATATGTTAGGAGATAGAACATATATGATAGGCTTTTCGATAGGCATTTTTAAGATACATAATTATGTAGTACATCAATTCTATGTATCTCATAAGGTCTGACTAAACTTTACGTATGAGAATCCTTTGCATAGTTTGAAAGAATTAAGGGAACACACAGGCAGAAACGAAAATCGACTTTGTTATAATATTCATAGGCACTTCATTCCTATGAGACTTTACCATTTCGATTGAGCTCTGTTAAATTTATCATTATTAATTAACAACCGTGTTACACAGTCTAGGTAATAAGACCTCTATGTTTCAGTTAAAGTGTCGTCAAAATAGGTTTAGCCTTTTCATAAATGAGTATAGACTTAGAACATACTTTTCAATTTTCTTTATATGTATAGATTAATATTATCAAATAAATCGTCTGGAAGGAGTTACATGTAAATTTGGAGTTCAGATAAATTAACATAAGGTGGCTTACGTATGTCACTAGGCCTTGATAATTGTTATTGATAACGGTCTCTGAATACGTCTAATATGTATTTGATAGATCTGATGACAGAAGATACTGTAAGTGATCCGATAACAAAGATAAGATGAGATGAATCGTACGATAAGACGATTATCGATTCCAAACAAAGAGCGCTCAAAACTGGTGTCAAAAAGTGATTGATAAATGAAAAACACCAGAGCATTGAATGTTAACATAAAAAATACATTCAATACTGTTTCATTCATCGATTAATATCCAGACCGACGACAGATATAGTGCGTATTTCGAATGGGTACTCGTAAATGTATTTAAATGTATTTACGATCTATTTTAAATATTTTAAAAGGATTCTTGTATAAGTTACAAAATATTTTTTCTAGTAATATGTATATATATATATATATAAATGAATAACTAACAAGGCAAAGTTATTTTAGAAATATTGATCTTATAAACACAGCTATGTACACATTGTAGCCGTCATTTTCATATTTCGTGAAGTGCACATAAAATATTCGATTGATTGTTAGAATCTTCAACATATCCGGTACCTTTAAACGGTGTTTATAAATTAAAAAGATTGTTTTGATTTAACTAGGCTGGATATTCTGTACGGATAATATGAATTTTAGTAATTTCAGCTTATAGACGAGATCAAAAATTGAATAGTTTTATTAATAAAGTAGTTGTGCTCGCGACTCCGTCCGCGTGGAATCTAATGTAAAAAACAATGACTAATAAAATCGTCTAAACGTATTAAGTCCATTTACTTGTCTCATTCTCGTACTTATGTCGCGGTGTCATTAAAATAAGTTTTGATAGAGTGAACCGATTTTAACGAAACTAAGAGGTGAGGTTTTATTGTGAACGCAGTACTTTAGCAGTAATGCGTGTTCAAACAGACAGGCAAACTGACAGATATATTATATAGACAGTATTTTATTACTTATTCCAAGACAACTGAAACAATTTTTATCACCAAAAATCAAAAACGGACAGCCGCGTTAGATTTAAATTCTTATTATTTGTATAGATAAAAATAAATATATGAAGCCCAATTTCAACTATAAAAATCCTAATTAATATATATATGAATGTGAGTATGTTTTGGTTGTTTGTTACGGTGTCACTCTTTAACCATTCAACCGTGTATCATGAAATTTTACATACACGTTGCCAGGGGTACAGAAAAGTACGTGGGATAAGATAAAGAGTACTGTTAACGAAGTATAGGTCAAATCTACAGTAACGCGAGCAAAGGCTAGTAAATCATGATTGTACCTAAATAAAAACTTAAAGGTGTAATGAATAAGTGATAAAATACATTTCATTCATTTTTAGAAATATCTGTCTATCTGTTTGTATGATGACGCATCACTTCTAAAGTACTGAGTTCACAATAATACCTCACAAAGAAAGTTATAAAACATACCCTCGAGAGTAACTTAGTTTTTGTTTCATTAACATCTCCGGTGAAGCAGTGAAGACCCTGCAGGGTCAATAGAGTAGTCAGTTCGAGAAAAAAAAATAAAAAAAAATCGGTCCACTCTTTCAAAAGTTATTGTAATTTGAATGACGGGTCGAGTTAAGTACGAGATAAGAGTAATCTATACTAATATTATAAAGCCGGAGGGTTTGTTTGGATGAACGCACCAATTTCAGGATCGAATGGTCTGATTTAAAAAAATCTTTCAGTGTTAGATAAGTCATTTATCGAGGAAGGCTATAGATTATATAACATCACGTTAAGACCAATAGCAGCGGAGCACCAAGGTATAATGTTTCAAAATTGTTTTTTTTTTCCTTTTGGGATTTTCCGCTGCGTGTTAACGTTATTCCAACATTTACAACAAGTACATAACGAAGAAGTCACAGACAGAAGCTAGTTTATAATAAATGTATGCAGTAAACCTAAATACATCTTTTTATAAAAACAACTTACGTCTGGTTTCGATCGATCAACCATACGAAGGCCCTGATCTGAAACTTCCAAAATGCAAGGTTGTATAGTCGCTTCCCCGTTGCATTCCCCGATAATTTTTTTTACTGCTTGACATACAACTCCTGTGCCCTTGTGTGCCAATGTCTCTACGGAGCCCATATATCTGTACATGGAATTATTAATATAAATATTATGAATAACCTTCAACAACCTTCTAGGTGGTAGAGCCACGCTGAAGCTATTATTGGTTTCAGCATGAATGGGTCGGCTCGTCCGGGGTAGTACCACCCGACCCACAGAAAACCGACGTGAAGTAACATTGATGGCATTGTTGCGTTTCGTTCGGTGAGTGAGAGCGCCGGATACCCAACTCCCCTTCCCCTCTCTCCACTACCCCTCTTCCTACTTCCCTTCTTCCCACTCCCCCTTCTCCCAAACACAGGTTGGCACTCCTCTTGCGAC
Organism: Antheraea pernyi; assembly: GCA_015888305.1. Classification (NCBI taxonomy): domain Eukaryota; kingdom Metazoa; phylum Arthropoda; class Insecta; order Lepidoptera; family Saturniidae; genus Antheraea; species Antheraea pernyi. Next base: position 671,600 of record MU158877.1, on the reverse strand, counting down.
TCCTCTGATGTTGCAAGTATCTATGGACGGTGGTAATCACTTTACATCAGGCGACGCACCTGTTCGTTTGCCACCTATGATATAAAAAAAATAATCTTTGTAACATCTTTAGCTCAAAGTTAAGTTTACCCTAATAAATATCGTTCCCTTTTGACTTTCGCATTTGTTGGGTCAAGATCATTATAGTCCATATCAACTGCGTAGGCTGATGGAAATATCCCCTGTTGACCAGTCCTTAGGTTTACACCTACAACAAATAACTTAATTAGTTTCAATTGTTAAAATAAAACATAATCAAGTATATGAACTACTATAATGCCATGATAATTCGTTTCTTACGAATCAATGAAATAAAATTAAACATATGCTGCTAAATTACTACCTTCACACCATAAATCATCTGCTTCTTTCTGTACGTAAATGGGATCGCCTATTTCTACTTCAATCTCATCGTGATGTCTTGGATTGAATTTGTGTAAACCTCTGTGAGTTGCTTCTAGCATTTCCAATTGACTATGAGGAACCGTTGTCATATTTCCTGTGAAATTGATACCGCTAATACTGCAACTGGACGATGGGGATACTGGAAAACAACAAAACATATGACTGATCATGTCCCTAGTTGATAATACTTTCATATATCTCTCAATTACTAAAATAATTGATGAACTATCAAAAATTTCGATAGCTCTAATTCTTATTAAGGTAATTAAATCATGTTTTTTTTTGTATTTCAAATACAAGAATCTATCTGATACTAAAGACATTCTAATAATGCTTTATTTAATAATAACTAATCACAAACCATTTTGCTGTAGCGGTGTTGGAGAAATACTTTTAGGGCCCGTATCAATAGGGGAATGAGCAGTACTGTGGCCACTGTCGACATCTCCCAAGCTCTGCAGTCTTTCTGAATCGGGACTCGAATCTTCATCGAGCAGATAACCGCATTTGAGCACCAAAAGAGGTCTGCCATGGCACCCTGGTCGGATGAGAAGACCCGTCAGTGCTCCCAACTCATCAGCTAAAGATGTTGGTTGGCCACAAGACAATAGGGCTGCTGTAAAATGAGGAGATTTTTAAAATCTTAAAGCTTTCCAGAATATTTTGTTGTTTATGAACTGTATAAGAGTTACAGATGAAGAGAAGACTGATAATAGGTATATTTAATATACATATATAGCTTCTCCGCACCTTCTTTAATATTACGTTATTCCCCTTTTGTTAATATTAATATTGGTGGTTCAATCTAAGTTTAAATAGAGTACCACAAAATAGGGTGATTAGGTACAATCTTTAACTTGTACACTATATATCTTATATATATTTTTTGCAATTTATTATAATACAATTATGTTATTATCAGTCTTGATATGTTTCCTGAAATAATATTACGTTCAAAGTATTTTAATATTTTGCTTATTTATGTTTATTATTCTAATGTGGTTTAGATTTATAAATGACTTTCTGAGGATTTAAATGATATTATTTAAGATTGAAATAGCTTTTAGGTATTTCCTTTAAAGTCTAAATTAATAGAAAGGGCTAACTCTTTTCAATTACTCTAAAACTGGTATTTCTATAAACTCCTCTCTCGTTACTATTGAACACTCACATATTTGTATTCCTTTCTTTATTAATATTAACCCTAAGGCATTTGTTTATTTTTCCCTCGTATTTACTAACTATGGATTTAAGTCGGATCGAAGAAGTATCTGTGTACTTGGATGTCGAATAACGTTCAAGACAAATTAATTGAATATTGCTATTTCTCTATTTATATGCAAATTAATATGTCAAAAGAATGAATTGTTCAAATAACCGAATTCACAATAAAAACACAACAGTCAACTTATTGAGTAAAGAAAGTTTTTAGAAGTGCCAAATGACCTTAGCGAATATGACCACTTTAACCGCTTATTTGTACCAATAATATTAATTTTGAGTTTATTTATGTATAGCCGTAATGCAGAAAACGGTTGCAGTATAAAAAATAGCAACATTTAAATATATCAATCAACTAGATACAAACTGATTTTTTTTAAATCAGATTTCGTCTATTTTTCCATTCATCCCCTCTTACGGTAATGTTTAATTAAGTATTCATGCTAATATTTGTCATTGCTACATTTTCTTTTATAACCATAATATATCTCCTAAGGTTGATTTTAATCATCGTGCACTTCTTTCCCTTATTCCAATTAAGTAAGGTCACTTAATAGATTTGAATCAATTAATCCATGTCTACATCAGTTTTCCTCTGCTCCTATATTTTTCCACCTTCTTGCAATCCTCTTCAGGTTACATCACTTCCGTTCCTCATCATGACGTCCTCATTCCATGCTAACCTACCACTCTGCAACTTCTGCACTCTCTGTCACTAGTGCTATTTTCATATTGCCTCTAAAATATTTATTCCTATATTTTATCTACTCCAATTATACCATAAACTCATTTTAACTCATTGTTTCTCTACCACAAGAAATCTTCTTCCATCCGTCTCTATCGAATCCTAGTAGGCAAATCCACACGTCGTTAAAGGTCTTGTAATTGTTATATATAATTTTATTTTAGTAACACGCTTATGTTACATGAATTTAATTCCCTAGGTTGTAAGACCGTGAACTGAGGTATCGTAAATGTCAAATGTACAAAGATGTCAAAATCAAAATATCCTTTATTCAATTTAGGCCATGAGAAGGCGCTTATGAACGTCAAATCTACCACCGGTTTGGAAAACAACTCAGTCATCGTGAGGAACCGGCAAGAAACTCGATCTGGTTTATCTCTGCATGTTATATATTTTTACAAAACATAAATAGTTACATTTTTTTATTAGTGGATGCACAGTGAGGGACATCATTTCCAGACGTCACAATCGTTCACATATTGATCCACCCTATAATTAGCCTTTAGATATTAAAACCCGCTTGACATGGTCCTTGAACTCTCACCATTCGGCAAATCGGTAATGTGCTTTGAAACTTTGTTATAAAACCTAACTCTATTACCTAAAAAACTGAACATATGAACTGAACATATATTCTATATAAATACAGTTATTCCAAATACTGTCAGTTCAGTAATGGCTTTACTAACATTATTGTCCTTAGCATATTGATGATTTCAATTAAATATATGTCTTTTTTATATATCAGAAACGATTTCTTTTGCTCTTTAGATTCGTTAGAAGCCACAGATATTATTTTTAACTTTAAAATTCATTTTAAAATCATCGATAATATCATAACTTATAGTAGACATAAAATGTAGACTGAAGGTTATATCTACATAAATAATAACAATTGCTAAATGTACGTAAGCACATCACTTCATAATAGCTGCACCTATTTGTATGACAGGGCAAGGTTTGTATGTAGGAACATTCTTGAAAAATCGTACGGTAAAGTAAAAAGATTGGTTTAAAAAATCTCCATATAAGACGAAAATGAAACGGATAACAATAGTGAGACCTTCGATAAAACAGACCAACGGTCAAAGACCCTTTTATTTTATTATATCTTTTTACTGTAAAGAAAATATTTGGTCTGTTTTTTTTTTTGTTAGTGGCTGTGTGAAGCCGAGAGTCGGTTAAATGATGTGAAGAGTTGGTTAAATATGATTATTTAATCTCATGAAGTAATATGATCAAGGAAGGTCACTGGCATTGTTCTTTTTTGGTATATTTTGTCATGTTATAGTTTGGTAAATTTATTTCCTTCTACGATTAATTAATTTAGGTAATTATTTGTTAATATTTCGGCTAAGGAATAAGCTTTAGCCATTTTTCAATTAATTTTGTGCTACTTGGATTCAATTACTATTATCATTTTTATTTTGTGAGTTCAAAAGGTAAATATACCTTTAACCTATTATGAAGAAAACCATTGTGTATAATGTAATGGAAAACAGAAATTCCCTCGGATCCCACTCAAAATCGATTTTTCTAAACGCAACAGCTCAATGACCTTTAATATTGTCTGTGTAATTCGCACAAGCGCACTTGCAATACCTGTAAAGTTAACGCCAGCCTATATTTAGATTTACCATTGGTTGAATGAATATTATATTAAGTCCGCACAATCATATAAATAGTACTTACATTTCTTATTTTTTGGTATTTCAGGTAATTTTCTTCTTCTTCTTTCACCACTAGTGAACGTTTGATGGCGAAGGTTTGGTTGGGAATCTGTTGAATCTATCGGAGGTGGGGGTGATTCGACAGTTTCTGGGCCTGTTTCTGCCGTGTCAGCATCTCCAATGCATCCTTTATCATCTTCTGGTGTATCTTCGCTCTTAGATGATGGAGACTCATCTTCTAATCCTACGTTTGGCACTAACCTTTAAATAGAAATGTATTTTGAGAAGAACATAATTTTTATTAACGCCTACGACAGCGAACTTTTTCAAGACTCACTTTACATGTTTATACATTGATAGAATTTTAACAGACAGAGCCACAGCAGTGCATCGAATTATATCTCAATTTTTGTACTTACGAATAAAACGGTGTAGGGGCTTTTATGTGCTGCGGTAATCTATCGAATACACGGCGAAATTCTTCAAATTCGCTATCGGCCATGTCGCTACACCTGATTGTTGAGTTAAGAGTCTGTCGCATGCGCGAATAGCACCCGCCGGCTTATTGATCGTTGTTATGGCCGACGACAATACACGGCGCATGTGGAGTTTATGCGCGCGCACCCTAAATCGTATAAAGCGGTAGTGCGTATGTGTCACCCCATCGCTAGTTAAGTCATACAATGAGTTTAATGCAGCCCTGGGAAAACCATTTTATTAAATAAATTACAATGATGGTTCCTTTTGACTTTTAAAATACCAGCACAAATGCTATTAATTTAGCCAGCGTTTTATATATGAACACCAAAATACGATTTACCTAAAAAATCTATTTGATAATATCTTATCGACATTAAATTATTCCAGAAACATTGCCATTTATTTTGTTCCCATTTTATAAAGTCGTTGAAAGTTTTCTTTTTATAATTTTTCCTTTTTAAGAAGCGTTAAGTAGATGTACCCAATTTGGAAGAACTTTATAAGTATATCAAATTCTAACTAGCCCGCCGGAACGACACTGAGCCAGACAGTCGCGTCAGCATCACTGTTCTTGAAACTAGGAGGGCCGCTATCGTGTTTTATATATGCAAACCGATATAAATATTGAATGGTAAGCAGCATTCATAACTGATTGATAATCTATTCTTCATTTACAAACACTATCAATAGCCGTATCTATAGTTTAACATGTAAGCTAAATTAGTTATCGTTCAAGTTATTTTTGAAGTTTAATAATTCATTTTTGTTAAACATTTTTGTTATATCTTAAAATAACGTATTACTTAGCGTTTTCGACGAAAGATCTTAAGCGGCTTGATTTTTTCCGACACATCCAAGATTTATAGTTATATTTAAACTATTTTACAAACTACTAACTTAATTACTAAACCTTCCACGTGAATCACTCTATCTATTAATGAAAACCGCATGAAAATCCGGTAAATAGTTTTTGAGTTTATCGCGAACAGACAGACAAATCCAGCGGAGGAATTTGTTTTACAATAGGTAGTGATATGTAGTAGATTTAGAGAATACCATCCACGCATGTACGTACGTATATAGATTTAAACGAAATGCACAATAAATAAGTTCACTAATGTTATTCACATTACAAAACGATAACATAAAACAAATATAGAACACAATTGAAATACGCGCGTATTACATAGTGTATTTACTTTTTATACTGTAATCCATTAAATGTAATCTTTTTGATTAATGTAACCAAAATTGTTCAACTGCCGCTTTTACAAATCGATTTATGTTTGTAGATCTAAACAACTCAATGGTACAACAATCGTTTGGAGTGCTACTCGACGAGTATGAGGTCGCTTACGTCAACAGAGGCCGGCAGAGAAGCTTATGTTGTTGACTTTACTCTTCGAACGTGCTCAGGCCGAGCGCTTCGGGATAAGAGATGACCGAACTCTGCAAATAGACAATTATCATTTCTCTCGCTGTAATAATGTATTTTGAACTGATATATATATATAAATAGAAAACTGGAAATTATATTTCTCAAACGCACTGAATGCATAGAAGACTATTTCAAATTAGATAAAGTTTATGAAAGGTGCAACGGTGATTATATAAAAATAAAGATAATCTAAGTTTTGTCTAACGTTTTAATGTTTTTTTTTTAATGGAACACAAATTATTTCCATATAAAATAATACAAGTTAAATAAATTACTGATAAACTCGAGGAACGCTGTATGAAAAGTAGTTTATATATTATGTATCATTTTTTCATAGAAAAGATTTTTATTTAAATCATTTTGATACGTATAATTATTCTGTTCGTATATGTGTGTGTGTCACTAAACTATTAAACGGCTGGGCAGATGTTTGATGATAAAATTATCTACAATATTAAAGCCCGTATCAATATCTACAAAAAACGTTGTAGTCTGGTAAAGTTGTAAAGGCCCTACAAGGTAAATAAGTCAGGCCGAAAAAAAAAACAAACTTTGCGAAACCATATGTCCAATTATTGTAATATTATGCCACTATAACTACTTTTTACATTTTAATAATTGATAGTAACGCCGACCACAATCAGACCACGTTTTCCATACCTTTGTATTAACCGTTATCTAAGTAAATCATTTTGTATTCAATACCTATAGATTCCCTTTTTAATTATTTAAATCGGATGTTCCATTCAAAAGATATTACGAATTGGAAATGTAAATGTAAACAAAATACTAATAGAAAAATAAAAGCCGCCACGCTGTGGGTGCGCTGCCTCGGCGTATCTCTCAATTTGCGTACAAAGTAATGAGTTGCGTTGAAGTAATTAGTACGGTTCTAATTTCTTACAAAAATACTTATACTTGGAGACGGAAAATTACGATCTTCAATTGTTAATAAGTTGCAAGCATTGTTGGATAATGAATTGGCTTAAGTTGTTCACAGTCTAGAAATCCTTGTAGACACAATCCATCTAGACGTCGAAAATCTTACAAAAAGAAATTTCAATTGGCTCTGTTTGAAGGCGATAGTGTCACCGAGAAACGACTCAGTAAATAAGACGAACAAAATGATTATAGAGAAAATATCCGGTGATTTTAAACGTCACAAATCTATTGACACCGTGTGTATTATGAAAATACAGTGTTACTACATAGCAGAGTTTTTAAATTCCCTCAATCCTGCCGGCTTGCAACCCCACGAACTGAAATTAAAAGTAAATAATTCCCATTATGCTATTGAGCAATTTATGTCCTCTCAACATGTGTAATAGCACTAGACTTTTGATAAAGGAATTACGAGACAATGTGTTTGTAGTAGCAATCATCACCGGCATCGAGACCGGACAGTTCGCTCACATTCCACGAATCTTGATGATACCGAAGGATTTATCTATCTTTACGGCTTCTTGCAAATATATCGTTTGCCCTCCAATAAATAAGTCCCGGAGACAAACTTTATCGATAGTTGACATTGATTTTGTGATGTTTCCGGTGAAGCTGTTAAGACCTTGCTTAGTCAATAGCGTAGTCAGTTTGAAAAAAAAAATGTGATTTTGTTATGTGTATGTATTTATATATTGTGATAGTAAATAGGTTAAACATAATTTTATAAAGACCTCACGTTTTACACCTACCAACATTTATCTCTGCATCACCTAATGGTTGACTGGTAGAGAATGCTTTCGGCATTAAGTCCGGCATTACGTATTTAACGCATAATGTGTAAATAAATAAATAAATTTAAAAATAAAGGTTAAGTAACTGGTTAACTGAGAACAAATGCCTTGTGATATTAAGCTCTCTAGTACGTATAATAAGAAGTATAGTAAAGTATTAATTTATTCTAAACGAAACTAAGACATTAGAATTAAACCTTTATGAAAATTATGATTGGAAATAAACCTAATCATGTATGTTAGTCCGTCCCTTAATACCATAACAAATATCGTCAGAATCCATCCAGTATTTTCTACATGATGCGCCTACAAATGACAGACAGACAGACAGACAAAAATTCTAAAAACCATGGAAATGTGTTCTGTTCTTGATTCTAAACCCTGGACTATTTTTTCTTGGATATATTCTATACATAACTTGGCGCTGTATTCTTTTATTTCAAGAGAAACCTAATTAATTTTTTTTTTAATGCCATTGGAGGCAAACTAACAGGTGGGTCACCTGATGTTAAGTGATTACCACCGTCCATAGACACTTGCAACACCAAGGGAGTCGCAAGTGCGTTGCCAGCCTGTTTGGGGGAGGGGGAGTAGGGTAGGGGATGGAGACAGGAGGGGATGGGGAAGGGTAGGTGGGTAACCGGCGCTCTCACTGACCGAACGAAACGCAACAATGCAAACACTGTTACTTCACGTCGGTTTTCTGTGAAAGGGTACTACAACCCCGGGCGAACCGAGCCATTCATGCTGGAACCAAAATAGCTTCAGCGAGGCTCTACCACTTACAAAATAAGCACAGTTGTATCAAGGGAAGGCTATAGGCTATATACCATCACGCTAAAACCAACAGGAGCTGAGCACCAATGAAGAATGTTTCAAAATGTTTTTTCTTTTCGTTTGAGAGTTTCCGCTGCGTGTTAATGTTATCTCAAAGTTATTCGAGATTCAAAGTTATTATTCTAAGACGAAGTCGCGGGCTAAAGCTAGTTTCATATAAATTTGTTAAAGTTTTAAATTACGACGTTTTTTTTTTCAAACTGGCTACTTTACTAGCCTAGCAAGTCCTTTAACAGCTTCACCGGACTATTAAGGCGAGCGCTTAAAGTACTCAGTCGATTTTATTTTGACAACTAGCTCAAGGGTGCACGGCATACATCGGCTTGAGCTGCTGCCTAGTTCATGCAATTCGCGATCTAACTGAGCTAATCTTAGCTAAGCTACATTTTCATACGTATATAAGATACTGAGATATATATGTGTACGAAGCATTTGTATCTCAATAACTCATATATGTATTTTTTTTTCTGAACTAATTCAGTTCGATAAGAGAAAAAAATAAAACTATTCCACTTTCATATGTAAGTATGACGTTGTGTGCGTGCACGTGTGTGGAGGTGATAAGTGTAATGGCGATTTTATAAGTATTATAAGCGTTGAGCAATGTATTAAGTTAGTTATGTTATGTAAATGTTAGTTAGTTATGTAAATGTGTTAAGATAATAAACAACAAATACGAAGTCGCAGGTAGCAGCTAGTTTTTAATAAAATCTGTGAAAACTACCAAGCCGACATAACGTAAGCCAAAATTTCAAGATAAAAATAGATGTTATGTAATTTGCCTTTGATAACTGCTGTGAAAAAGTTTTGTGTAGTTTGCGCATACCTAAGGCCGTACGTGAATTGTGTTTTATTCATCTGTTTTGTCTTATACATCACTGAAGATTACTATGCGAATTTTACAAAGTATCTAATAACAACTAAGTGGGGTCTTTGGTTTTTCCCGCCCTAGGTTCCCCACACCACTGGCCGCGCCTCGTAGCCTGCTCGCTTACTTTGTTTTTACTTTCTATACGTTCTGACCTTACCCTCAATAAAGACTCAAAGAGTAAAAGAAAAATCAGATCTGACAGGCAGTTACGGAGATTAGTTTTTAAAGAAACAAAAAAAAAATCTAATTACCTTAGTTGCTTGTTTATATTTATACTAGCGGGCCCGGCAGACGTTGTCCCGCCCTGATTATACAAAAAAATCCTGGATATATTATATACTAAAACATTCCTTATGAATCACTTTATCGATTGGTGAAAACAGCATGAAAATTCGTTTAGTTGTTTTTGAGTTTATCGCGAACAGACAGACAGACGCGATGGGGGACTTTGTTTATACTATGTAATAATGATGATTACAAATCCCCAAGGACGTTTGTGTGAATGTCTGTCGATTAATCAAATTTTAATACAATTTTACATACAAGTCGATGTTCTGGTTGAACTGAATATACGACAATTCTTTATTACAATACTAAATGACATTCGCAAATTCGTCTGTGCTGTTTATTATTGTTAATAATATATATTTTAGTAACATTAAATGGGAAAAAAATATACTAGACCCTTTTATTTTAGATTATTTATATATATAAGAAGCTTTCCTAATCGGTGAAGCTGTAAGATAACTGCTAACAAAGAGTTGATAGCTCGAAGAAAAAAAGAATATAAACAAAGAATTTTTTTTAAATTATAGTAGGCAAACGAATAAACGGGTCACCCGATGGTAAGTGATCACCGCCGTCCATAGACACTAGCAACACCGGGGGAGTCACAAGTGCGTTGCCGGTAGTGTATTACATATACATATATAT
>MU158877.1:642983-661173 GCA_015888305.1 Antheraea pernyi | reverse complement strand
TATATATACGTATATATAATATATAGTGTATTATATATACGGTAGTGTGACTATTTATACACTTAACAAAACAATTATAAAATATTTATTCAAGTATTTCAAGGAATCGTTATTTTTTTTCATTCATAACAAGATAAATATTTATTTTTAGTAAAGAATTGATCACTTGTAGAATTAGATATAATACAGGCGGGAGTCTCCGAGGAAATTGAATTGGAAGCATTGCTTACATTAACAAAAGATACTAATATTTGCTGCGATTTGTGATAAAATATATTTGCGTATTCTGTTTATATACAGTGTGTGTTTTTAATGAAAATCATTGAGTTTGCGTTCCAAAATAAACTGAAATGACAGTTTTATATTCGTCCCGATAGAATATTATACAAAAAAATTGAGCAAAGAATCTGAGTTGATATTTCACTGTCAGCAGGTTGAGTTTCTCACCAAAATCCCAGTCCAGCTCTATATCTGTGCAGTGACGTATATTAATTCTAAATATAAGATGAATAGAGATTGCCTGGTTTAATTTTCTAGTCTAACGAGGCGTGAATGACATTAGATAATATGAGATCTCGACCAAAGCTTTTGTGATAGTCATGTTGCGCTCACATGCGGGTGAAATGAGTTATGGCTTTATATTATCTGTGTGCGCGACTTCACATGACTTTGTTTTCTTTCTATTACTATTTGTTAAGATCTGTCGTAATATATAATTGAGTTACAGCAAAATCAATATTGGGTACATATCCTATATCGATGAAGTTGATATACTATAGAGTTATAGTAAAAATAGTATAAACAGGCGCGACAACTGTCGTTGCGATCGTTCTAACGATGTTAGTGTTTTAGCTAATAGCCAACTGTATGTATAACCAGCGGGCTCGGCGGAAGTTGTCTCACCCTGGTAATAAAAAAAAGCCTTGAAATTATATACCTAAACCTTCCTCGTGAATCACTTTATCTTTAACTTTTTTTTTATATCATATAAGGCAAACTAATGGGTGGGTCACCTAATGTAAGTGATCACCACCGTCCATAGACACCTGCAACACCAGGGGAGTCGCAAGTGCGTTGCCAGCCTGTGTTGGGGGGGAGGAAAGTAAGGGAAAGTGGAGTGGAGGTGGGTCTCCGGCGCTCTCACTGACCGAACGAAACGCAACAATGCAAGCACTGTTACTTCACGTCGGTTTTCTATGAGACGGTGGTACTACCCCGGGCGAGCCGACCCATTCATCCTGAAACCAGTAATAGCTTCAGCGTGGCTCTACCACTGTAAGCTTATACTGTATCTACTGGTGAAAACCTCATGAAAATTCATTCAGTAGTTTTCGAGTTTATCACCAGCAGACAAACAAACGTGGTAGAGGACTTTGTTTTATAATGTGATTTATTCTGTCCACGGTTTGAAATTTAGTTAGCTCTTACGAAATTCAAATGAATAGCCATCAATAATTTTTGATAATTTCTGTACTGTACTATAAAGTAAATGACTAAATACTGCAGCTTGTTATTCTAATAATTCATGTTTAAATAATTTATTTATAGAACTATAGTTTTAAGCTTAGCTATGTTTACAAGGATTCCGAGACATAGAAAGATATGTTACTACGTTAAGTACTTACCAAAGTTTAGCACTTTTCCAGAAATATATAAGACACTCCAGTGTCGTCATTTTATTAAAAAAATATATACATGAACACGCACCAATATATAACAATTAGATTCCGATTGATTAGTAATTACATTACGGTTTTCGAGGAAATAAGCAATATGAATTGAAAATTTTGATGAGATCAAAATAAACACTATCAACAGATTTTTTTTTCGAACTGACTACGCTATTGACCTCGCAAGGTCTTAGCAGCTTCACCGCACTACTAAGGCGAGCGCTTAAGACACTCAGCCGATTTTATTTGGGCAACTTGCTCAAGGGTGCGCGGCACACCTCGGCTTGGGCTGTCGCCTGATACATGCAATTCGCGACGTATCTGAGCAAACCTAAGCTAAGCTAACTATTCGTACATATATGAGTTGTTGAAACATATATGTCTACCAAGCCTAAATACCTCAACAACTCTTATATATATTTCGTATCGGATAATCTATCAAACAGATATTAAGTTACTCTTACTCAGTTGCCGTAAGTATGATAAAATAGTAAAAACTTTTCTTAATAATTTATTAGTAGCACAATGAGCGATTGGATCTCATTAAAGCTTTTACAAGTTAATACATAATGACAACTATCGCTAGATATATATCTATATCTATTTATATTTTAAAAACGATTATACTAATAATAAAAATTCTGTACATCATATTTTATATCATTGTTATGTTCTTGATAGAATATGTTCGATCCGAAACCAAGGTAACCGTGTATACAAGGGTTTGCTAGATAAATGATAAGGGATGCTCCTTTCACTAAACAATGGTAATAAATACAGCGACTAGATCGCTTAACACCCGTCAGGATGGTTGGAGGACTCGAAAATACCTCCCACGTTGGCCGCTCTCACACAGCGAACTGTTTGTATGAGCTTTCTATAGTTAACGTATTTGTTAGATTTTTGTTCGCGTTTACACCGGATTTTATTTGATAAATCGCTAAAATAAAAGTAGGTTCACAATGATTTTCAAAAGTTAATTTTTGAGATGTATGAATATTTATTGTCCTCTTTGTTCTTATAATTATCTATTCGGATAAAAGGATGCCCATTTATTTATGCAGAACAGATTGGAGGTAAACAGAAATTATCCTTGAAGGTTTCCTATAAAATCCTATATTTCATTTACCCACCTATAACGTTTATCTGACTAAATTAGAAGAATATTATTTAAGTGCTCTATGCTTCTATTAAATTTAAAGAAATAATTTGAAGCAACATTGATATCGAAATAATACTAGTAATATTAAAAGTCGAAATGATATAAACAGAGAGTAAAACATTGTTTTAATTGTAATTAATACGTATAAATTAAATATATGTGTTGTAAACACTATAATATTTCAATAATTTATCGAATCCGTTATACATTACATAAAATTAAATAAAATCGATCAGATAATTTTCAATATTAGGTTATTGTCTCCGCGCCTAATTGAACACAGATTTCAAATAAGAATAAGTTTCAATAATTTTTCTTTTAATAGATTAAATATAAATGTGAATAAAGGGCCAAAAGTGTGATTAGACCTTTACGGTGTAAAATGAGAACGTTTCCAAGTTGCTCCGAACACTTGATTCAGCCAATCAAATATACCCACCCTCCGGCGATCTCCCGCGCCTCTTCTCTTTATAAACGAACAGAGGACGAGTAAGGCCACAGTTTGTTCCAGGCATTGCAGTAGCGCATTCAAAATCTCCTCTTTGGACGACCTCCAATATTAAGCAAACTTTTGCCTAAGTTTAAACTTCGGTAATTTCAACAAACTTGTACTGCCTCGTTTATTAGTTTCGAAGTTTGTAAATCTATTTCAGAATTTTCATTTCAGTCATTATGAGTGGTTCGGGGAAAGGACTCCTAGGACTTTGGTTGTATAAGAACGGCTCCGAGTGGCAGGTGAAGAATGTGTCTTCGCACCCTCCTAAGCTTGGAGAACTACAAACAGCTAGGCAACAAACTGAACATTCTGAGAGTGAAAGGATTTCTGTGATTTTTACCTTGAAGAACCAAGTCGGGGGACTGGTGCAGGCTTTGACCGTTTTTCAAGATTTGGGTATAAATGTTCTTCATATTGAGTCAAGAAAATCTATGAATGAGTTGTCTTCTGTAAGTTTTTTTTAGATTAATGGTAATATATATATGTGCCTCTATTATCATTGACGAAAATATGATGGCTTTTGTCCATCGTTTCTATTACTCAGGCCGATATTCTGGTGGATGTCGAGTGTGATCCCCAAAGGATGGAGGAACTGAAACGAATGTTGAAACGTGAAGTTCAGAACTTTGAAGTGGTACCACCGCAAATGGGAGATGACTTTCCACCTCCGACCCCCTTATCGGCAGCTGCTAGTTTTGGTAAGTGGCTTTGGTATTTAAAATTTAACATGTTCTATGTTACAAATTGGAATAATATATTGTAAAAAACTGTAAATAATAAGAATTCACAGTTCGTGACACAAAACAAACTTCACAAATATATTAAATTACAATATATGTAATTATAAATTATTATATGCCAGTACTTTAAAAATATTTTAACAAACAGTAATATTTATATAAAAACGTATGTCTTGTTATAGTTATCTATATACTTATCATAGTTTAAAGTTTTATGATTCAATTTAATTTGAATACTAATTTTCTAAATAATTATGCATCTTTTCTAAATAATTTGATGTTTTGGCTTGTATTTTATCCTATTCAATAAAATATAATAAATTGATTTCGTAATAAATCACTTTATATTATCTAGGGAACGCCTTAAGCCTATTAACTTCTAAAAATTTGTTCCTTTAGTACAAACATTCCCCGGATTCAATTTACGGTCGAGATTTTATTGTATTGACACGAGTAACAAGAAAACTTTCTTAGAAGATAAACTCAACTACAAAGTTCAACTGAACATTTGTCTCAATAGATATTTTATGACGACAACTTTTTCATTTCATTGATTCACTATTGCTTGTTATATTAATATTAATATCTGTGTGGTTGTCTGAAGAACCTTGATACGAAATTTTGATTACATGTACATAACTAATAAGAATAAATATAATATAATAGTTCTGCTACATAAACTTGGCTTTTGTAGAAACTAAAACGTTGTTTCGTAGTTTGAGAATTTATTTCTCATATTTAAGTCACTTTTATTGATAAATTATAGGTAATAGTAAAGTATAAGTGTATAAAAGGTGACAACTACGTTTAAAAAATCATATTTTTGCTAAGCCTTCTATGTTTAAATTGACTTTTCATATCAAGCCCAGGACGTAATCTCCCATCATCCCATTACCGTATACTGCACCTGTTAATGACGCTTAAAATTCATGACATCTTAGAGAAATTGTTCTATTTCTAAATAGGAAACACATTATCCTCGAATTTGTCAATGTTAGCATGTAACATATATACTTTCAAGACCGTTCTGCAGTCCATTAGTTGAAAGCTTAAGAGACTTTATAATTCGCCGTGGAATTGATTCCCAGAAATATCTAAACTATTGTTTTAGTAACTGTTATAAGTTTTTTTTTATCTGTATAATCATATTCAGTAATAGTGTACATTCAACACTTATCGTTTTCTTTTTACTACTGATGCAACGAAAAGATCCACTATTACTTTTGCTTTGGATAATTTCAGCGAAAACTTTATAATAATAATAATTCGTTTATCAATATATATCAATAGTTTTCTATAATTTTCTATAAATAACGTTTATCAATAGTTTTCTAGTTTTCTATGTATAAAGTACCTATACTTCTATAATACATACTTAGGTTCTATAGCTAGTTCGCATTTGGTATTATGTATCACACGGTGTTAACACTATTCAAACAAAACTTTTAGACTTCTTTGTCAATGTAATAAAAATAAAAGCATTATTTATAATTAATTGTTTCTTGAATTGAATAAAATATTATTATTGAGAATAATTATAGTACTATTTCCATGGACATAGTGGATATGCCTTTATTATGACTCGCTCGGACACGTATCGTCTCTATCTAGTTTGTATAATATAATCCTATGTAGTAACTTTTTTGTTATAATATAATACTGATAGCAATATTTACAGTACTGTTAGTCTTTCAGGTATCGTGGTAATGTTTATTAAAAACGCAATATTAATGCCAGAAAACGTTATTGTATTAGTATTGCATAAGGTATTATAAGACTTGCTTTCCGAGAACTTATTTGTAGCTCATTGTACTTGAGTTCGCTTTGAGAAGAAATTCCTTAGAGTAAACACTCTAATACTTTCATTGGATGAAATAATTTACATCGAATAACATTTCAATCCATCTTGCCGCGTTACTGTTTATTGACTTCCAATTGAAAATAATAATTCAAAGGTCAAGTGTCAAAACTAATATGAATTAAAAATCATAATGAAAAATCGGAAATGTTACAATTTACTAATATTCTGGATACTATAGTTTGTTTCATGCAACTTAATTGTTCCTAGATTTCGGTGAGATGCCATGGTTTCCACGTAAGATTTCTGATTTGGACCGAGCACAGAATGTTTTAATGTACGGCTCGGAACTGGATGCTGATCATCCTGGCTTTAAAGACCCCGTTTATCGGAAAAGACGTGAACAATTCGCGGCTATCGCCAACAATTACAAATAGTATGTATCGTTTTGTTAACACAATTCTTTCATTTATTATTTTATTTAGTTGCTAACATCGAGGTTGTATATGAAAATAAGTGAAATAAAAATCATAACATCATAGTTGAAAAAAAATTAGTTCGTATATATGTATAGATATTTAAAAAATATTTTAGAGCTTAAATCTCGAATTAGCTTATAGTTCGAACTGAAGTAGAATTAATTTTAGTGAATCATTTATATGTCGTGAATTATAGTTTAAAATGGTCGACCGGTGGAATATTATTTCGATGTCCGCAGGGTCGGACCCCAGACCAACCAACGAATTTTTCGGAATTCGCGTACATTTACTAATCTAAATTGGTAACACTATCGGCTGACGGTGAAGGAAAACATCGTGAGGAAACATGAATCTGAGAAATGTCCTTGTAGTACTATTATATGTAGGAATAATATAGACCGGTGGATTTCTAAGAGTTTGAAATCGCCAATAAATACGTCGTGGGCTGGCGTGGTGATTATGCCCAAACCTTCTTTCGGGAAGAGGCCTATGGCCCTGCAGTGGGTCTCTTACAGGCTGATGATGATGAATTATAGCTCAAAGTATAGTGTACTATAATTTAACATGTATTGCTGTTGATAATTATATAAAACTATATGTTCATATAAATACGCGGAGTATCCCAGGTACATCGTCATAAAATATAATAGCTACATTCATTTCAATCACGTCTATATTTCGAACAGATTACAGTTACATTGTACTTGGTTTTTCAATAGTCAAAGGGATAAATAAAATGTATGCAGTTCTCACGAAGCAAAGGTGAAACTTTAAAAAAATTATTAATGTTTGAGTTTAGTTTTTAATATAGTAAGTATTATAAACGATACATCACGTTGGTTGTGACGCCTCCAGAGCTTCGTAATATGCAAACGCACACACAAAAGTACAAACACACACACGTACAATGCTCGGATTAGTATTAGATAGTGCAATATTCAAAGAGAAGACCGCGAATATACGAAACACTTTATAATGTGTTCTATCTCATTCTCTCGCACGTTAAACCCAAAAGACGTATAAGTTGGTCTCTTTTTAATGTCGCTTTTACGTTTCATCGAGTGTCTAAACGATTGAACTTTTCACAACTCTTGTAGTTATTAAAGATGTATAAACAACTATGCGTCTACATTACTATAAATGCATTTTATTAATGTTACTATTATATTTTAAAGTTAATTCCTTAATATACACTTTAATACTACACGTTAGTTCTAATAATGTACACATTATTCAAAATATATTTTTTCCTTATAGTGGAAATCCAATTCCTAAGGTACAATACACTGAAACTGAAATTAAGACGTGGTAAGTATGAGCAATCTTAAATTTCTCTATATACATGTTATTTACTTAGAATTAGCTCAGCGAATTTTTAATATGAGCCTGCGTTCATTAATCATTTTTTTGCTTCGCGACTATTCTTCTTTGTCCAATTATGTTGATAATTCGAGTTCCAAGGGAAAGAAACACGAATAACCGGTAGTATGCAATATATGTTTATTATTTTTAGACTAAATTGCTTTTAAATAAATACGTCCCAGAAATAATAATTACATATGTCAGCCAAAAATTTTTTATTGCCTTTATTAACCTACTGCATGCAACTTTGTATCCTTCTTACGTATACATGAGGAAGTAATTGATCTGTAAGTTTACCTTCATTTCAGGGGAATCGTGTTCCGTGAACTCCACAAACTCTATCTGAAACACGCTTGTTCCGAATACTTGGAAAACTGGCCCCAACTTGTCAAATACTGCGGTTACAGGGAGGACAATCTTCCTCAGGTGCTTCCATAGTTGATAGTTTTACCATAAATCTAGTCTGTGACGTTGTTCCGGTGACCTAATTTAGCTTCAACGTGTAAACTTTTTTCATTAAAACTTTTCTTAACACTAGGCGTACTCTACTGTGATTTTTCGCAATAGCTTCAGAATGGAACGTGGTTATTTCAGAGATTTAGTTTTTCTTTCTTCAAATTGTCTTTCTTAAATATCTTCTATTTAATTCTCTTTAATTGCTATATTTTGAACTATAAATATATATTATTTATTTACATTGCTAAATTTAATACTTTAATATTGTTGACAGTTGGAAGACGTTAGCGCGTTTCTTAAACGCAAGACTGGTTTCCAACTCCGCCCTGTTGCTGGTTACTTATCGCCAAGGGATTTTCTCTCTGGACTAGCTTTTAGAGTGTTCCATTGTACTCAATATATTCGTCACTCATCTGATCCATTCTACACTCCGGAACCGTAAGTATAATATATAAAGGTATTTTCTATCTCAAATCTGTAAGTATTATTAAAGTCACTTCTTAGTTAGGATATTTTGAGGTTATAATAAATTATCAGTTAATTCAAAGGTTTACCTAATCACTATAATAGTTTAAAAACAACTTTGTATTACCGATATAAAATTTAATATTTACAGCGATTGCTGCCACGAACTTCTTGGACACATGCCCCTACTTGCCAACCCTAGCTTTGCGCAATTTTCTCAAGAACTTGGCTTGGCATCTCTCGGTGCTTCCGATGAAGATGTTGATAAATTGGCTACGGTACGAATTAGTAATCATATGATATAAGTTCTATTTTACGCTTGTTTTATTAAATGTACATATATTCATAGTAAGCTTATAGGTGATATAAATAATATGTCAGTAGATAACATAAAGTGGTATCTATGTTTTAAGAGTCATCAAATTTTAATACAATCCGTGTTATTACAAAAAAGTTAAATGCGTGTTAAATACTTTGTTTAAATAGGTTTCGTAATAAATGCACCGCGCTCGCCCGAGACAGATTCGTGTTATCCTTTTTCACAAGTCGAACCTTTTTTTTCTTAACGTGGAGAGAAAACCCATTATGGACTGTCAGGCCTCCGGGGGAGAGCCTGAGCTGAACCGACCACCAGCGTTTGTGATAGTCACGCAGGGGTGGTACCGTTCGGCGACTTCAACCGGCTAATACTCCAAGACAACCAACGCCGCACTATGGGTGGTGTCATGGGGTGCGCGAACAGGTTCCGCAACACCCTCCGGCGTCATGCGTTTCCCACGCCACACACGACTGAGGCAGCCCGGTTGCGAGGCTGCCTCCCAGCCCGCCGAACCCGGGCAATGGGAGTCCAGGGCACCCGCCCCTTCTTCCCTGAGTTCGGTTGGCAGCGGAAAAGCTAAGCCGCTCCGCCGCCACTCCACCGTTGATTTTTTACCGAGGTTTACTCCCTCCGATCCTGACCCTACCCTACCTCAAGCCCTACCTACGCCTGCCAATCCCCTGAACTTACCTACCCACTACGTAGGTAGGTAGTAGGTACAAGCCAGAGGTTACCAACTCCAAGACAACCACAAGTCTAACCTAACGTAACCAAAGCGAGACAAAAGAGCTAGATGGCAAACATTCAGCGACCGCGGTGCATTTAATACGAGACCTTTTTAAAGCCAGGGTTCAATGCGTATTTAACTTTTTTTGTAATAACACGGATAATGTTAAATATAACATAATTATTAGGAAACACTAATATAAACTATTCTTATCAGAAATAAATGTTACTACAGCTTTACTTTTTTACTGTCGAGTTCGGACTGTGCCGTCAATCTGATGGCTCTTTCCGGGTGTATGGTGCCGGTCTACTTTCATCAGTAGCTGAGTTACAACATGCCTTAACTACCCCTGACAAGATTAAACGTTTCGATCCTGATGTAACTGTTAATGAAGAGTGCATTATCACTTCCTATCAAAATGCTTATTATTACACCGAGTCATTCGAGGAAGCTAAGGAGAAAATGAGGTTTGTTCTATATATCTCAATATATTAATAAAAATTATCGTCTGGATTTGACTTAGTTACTCTTTGAATGTAGTTAGGTAGGTGTAGAATATAATACATTTATATTATAGTGGCCACTACTTTACACTTGCGCCTGGAATTGATTGAATACTACTACGTCTAACTGCAACAAAAAGCGAATCAATTAATCAATATATGGTATATCTAATGATGCTCCGTGAAGGAGCGAAACACGTGTTATCGATTGTCGTGATCACACGTCAATCTACAACATATTTTAATTAGTTTATTGATAATTATTATATTTATATTAATTATATATTGTATAATTAGACGTAGTAGTGTTCAATAAATCCCAGGGGGAAGTGCAAAGTAGAGTTCACTATAACATTAATGATGGATTTAACGGAATAAGTAACGCCTTCTTCAATTAAATATAGTATATTATTAGCGGGCCCGCAAGACGTTGTCCCGCCCTGATTAAAAAAAAATCCTAGACAACTTATATACCAAAACGTTCCTCGTGAATCACTTTATCCACTGATGAAAACCACATAAAGATTTGTTCAGTAGTTTTTGAGTTTATCGCGAACAGACAGACAGACAGACGCGGTAGGGGACTTTGTTTTAATACTATGTAATGATTAGCTTCTATTATTTAATTTCATTAGTAATACAGAGAAGGAAAATTCTAAGTTTATGAATATGTATGTCGAAGGCTATTCGACATATCGAGCTCTTGAAATTAGCTTCCATAACATTAATTTTATTGTTATTCAATATTTTGTATTTTAAGATAAATATATTCTAGCCGGATTATTACGTATTTTATGAACATATTTTATGAACGAGGAATCGAGGATTTTGATAATGCAAGATATAAAAAATATTGTCTTATGTAAACATTTGGGAAAGTTTGCTAAATATTATAAACCCATAGAAATAAAATATACATATCTATATTTATAACAAGATTCTAAAATCTTAAGCGAAGGTCAACTATTTAGAACAAAATGTGAATTGAAACAGCGGGGCGCTGTTATGAAGATTTACATTACTATTAAATTTACTCAGGTCTCTAATGTATCAGGAATAACCTATAAATTTATTTTAGGGTGTCTTGCTACATCGAATGAAGCATAAAATGTTCGTCAGTGATCCTAATTTATGCACATCTAAATAGATTCTCTTTAGAATCATATTTATTTAACAAAATAATTTTCAGTTTTTATGTATTTATTTTTTATGGATTACCATTAGCCGATTTTATTTCTTTAAGTGTATGTATCAAAATTACTTAACCTGTTATTCGAAAGACGTTAGCTCGTACGCTTGGGGGTTATTTATTTATACAAAAATGATAGTTGGCGTAAGTGAGTTCAATAAGTTCGAATACTGTTTGACAGTGTAACATGAAAATTGCCACGTCCAAGTGTTTTTTCATGGAAACGGTTTTTGAGCTATCCATTTTAGTGTAATTCATTACTCGACAGATGCGATCTAATAAATATTGATATTATTCAACTGATCGCCATTAAAATTGGTTTGCGTAGATGTTTGAACATGGAGATTTGATGTATAATAAAGATTTCTTTGTTGGGTTATTACTTTGTATGTATCATACAAAATAATTTACTCTAATTTCCTTTAGTGCTTATTGTATGTATTATTAGCTGATACCCGCGACTTTGCGTCGTTTATTATCTCAATTGTTTTGTTATATGTCAAAGACATTTTCGACGAAAGATTTCAAGCGGTTTGACTTTTTTCGATACTTCTAACAATTATCGTTATACTTCAACCAATTTACAAAAAATCTTATCAAATTATATACTTAAACCTTCATCGTGAATCGCTTTATCTATTAATGAAAACTGTATGAAAATTCGCTCAGTAGTTTTTGAGTTTATCGTGAACAGACGGACAGACAGATAGACGGACGCGGCAGAGGACTTTGTTTTAGAATATGTAGTAATTACTATATCAAAAACAAGTACAGTAATTCTCAAATGACTATAAGATGATTGCAAGTCTATTAGAAATGTTTACTAATGATTTTTCCCATTAGTTTGTGTTACATAAATCGTATCTGGTAGGAAGACAGACTAATCCTTCCCCGTATAGATAGTGCAATAATTTGGTTGGACATAATATTCTCAGATCAGAATCGTTAGAAAAAGTTATTCAATTCTAGTGGCTCTACAAAGAATATTGAACACTCGGATTATATTTCAGAGCATTTGCAGAAAGCATTCAGCGTCCATTTGGAGTGCGTTACAATCCTTACACACAGAGTGTTGAAGTGCTTAGCAATGCACAAAAGATAACCGCTTTGGTTTCCGAATTACGAGGTGATCTGTGCATCGTATCTTCAGCTATTAAAAAGATATCAGCTCAAGATTCAACTTTGGATGTGGAGACTATTGCTAATATGTTGCACACTGGACTACAGGTGAGGTTTTTATACACTTACAAGTTTAGGTAACAATTTTGCGATCATCGTATATGATGTGATAGTTTTTCATAATTAACTCTTTGCAATGCTGCAGTTTGGGAACAGCCTGTATAACTGCTGCGAATTATATAAACCTATTGTTGTGATATTTGCAAGCAGGTGATTTTGAAAATTTACCGTTATATTTTTTTTACTTTTTGATGCCGTTTTGAGAATGAAATGAATATATTGATTATAAAAGTTATATTATAATGTGTGTAGTGTTCTTAGTTCTCCTATATAGTTTTACTAGTCCTTACTAGAAATGGGAATGTGAGTTTGTTTATTTTTTACGCTTCCACGCCTTAAACACACAACCGATCATCATGTCAATTTACATATATATTTCATACGATAAAAAAGGGCATACGGTACCTTTTTTCCAGAAAATGATATTATTCCCGAGGTATAAGTCAATTTTACATTAACGGGAGCGAAGATGCGGACAAAAACCAGTTCTAATAATAATATATTCTTGAAATACTCGAATGGTAACTTTTAAACAATTATATGAGTGTATACTTATGAATAACTGAAATAACTAAGATCAGTGCTATTAGTACCAAATTATGCCCTAGTTTTTCTTGTACTTCAAAATCCTTAATTAACGATAAATATCCCGATTATTTACATAAAGTTACTAATATATACTTTAAAGGGTGTCGAATAACATCTAAGACTTGAGACGTCCAAGCCAGCCTCACCTGCACGTGGTGCACCCTGCTGAATAACGAACGAGGCAATGGCGAAAGCGGGGTGGTAGGGTTTTACAGCCTGACTGGGTCGCAACCACCATGTATGTGACGAAAAAGCCCGTCATAGTGATTCGTTTTTGCGGGCCGCATTTCAGTATTAGCCTGTGCATATTCAGCTTTTCGCAGGCCGGCATGACAGCGGCGACCGGCGATGGATAGTGTGTTACGCGGTGGTCGTTGTTGTTTTTGGATTGTACTGTACTTAGCTATCAGGCACAGTTCAGTCACTATGCCGTGCTACAATAAAAAAAATAAAAAAACTAATTAATTCTTAAAAAAGATTGGTTTAAGATCTTTTTCCTCGTGCAAAAACGTATATGAGAAGGAATCTTTCAATGACTTAATATAATATATCAGTTTATAAGAGATTATCAATTAAAATCTGTATACTCATCAATGTTATGATTTTTTTAAAGACATCTATTAACACGATTATAGTATTCGACTGATTAAATAATCATTTATAATTATATAATAAAAATAACACTGCATAAATCGATAAAATTTAATTTTAGGTTCGATCACATGTCTTGGCCAAATTTTAAACAACATCAGAACAAGCAGTATATTGGAACCCACGTAAAGTGGCCGACATTTGTGGTATATTTAGATTAATGAGTCTGTAGGTTTATTCATTGCCCTGGCAATCTCAGCTGGTATGAAGTGTGGCAAATAAAGTCTTTGACCTTTAAAAGTAAATAAAACTGCATTTTAAATACCATATTATGAAATCTCAAGGCAGTAAGTAACATACAAAAAAATAGAAACATTTACTCGCAATTGTCAAGTTCCATTCAAATTATAACAATCGCATAAAATGTGAAATTGAATAGTGTTCTCAGTTTGACATAATCGGTTATAAAATTAAATGAAACAAAAACCAGCCAGTAATGTTATGAAAAACGTTTTTCGAGTATTTTCTATGTTCTCCTAAATTTGTTGATGTGATTGTATTCCTTACTTATATTATAACCACGGAAGTAAGTTTGTGTGGTATATAATTTGTTAAGGATTTATTTTTAATCAGGGCGGGACAACGTCTGCCGGGCCCGCTAGTTATCTATAAAACAACATTCCGTTGTTAGTTTCGTTTAAATTGTTAACGTATCTAATGTACATTCCATGGCATATACAAACAACGCTTGTTTATATTATTACGTTCCTCAGGCAGCTTTGATCATTTGATCAAAGATTCTTTTAATGTATTTTTAGATATTAAACATTAATTGAGTACAGTCGTTATCAGAATAACATTAGTAAACCACAAAAAACTTTAAGATATAGGGCACGTAATGCATCAAGGAATTATAGTATTACCAGATGGTTTACTCATGTGGTATGTAGAGAACAGAAGTATTGCAGAAGCGTCTGTTTTAATATTGAACTGAGGCGAGAACGTGGCTTATAAATATTTACGCGATCATTTTGTATATTATACTAAAGTGAATTTACAGTGTTCAGTGTATGAATTGCAATCAATCATAATAAGTAAACATGATAAAGTAAGGTTGAAATTAAACGTGACCAACAGTAGCTGTCTAGACTACTTAATTTTAATATTTTAAAATAGCTACATTGTGGTTAAAACCATTCATCAATGAGGTAGAAATACGTTGAAGTTTTATGATGGTAGTTACAGTTACAGTAGGGAAATGATTATTTTCATAACTTAAATAAAATATGATTCTTATTTCAAAACAGTAACGTGACTTTCTAGAATGTAATTTTCCGTTGTGATATTTTTAATAGCCTGTTTTAGTCCAACTACTTTGGTTAAGAAAAAAATTTAATAATATATTTTTATTCTACAATAGTAATGTTATTTTTTCAACGTAGACATTAAGATTCAAATATTATGCGTGAGTTATATGAAAGATTAATGAGTTTTCATTATTTAATTTGTGCTTACATTTATATGTATTAACAAACGGCATCCCTTTTATAATATAAGTAAAAGACTTATTAATATGAGCATGCAATATCCCCTTAAACCCTGCATAAGAATATACATTCCATATAAATACTACTAGTCATCGGTGTAAAAATTACATTAACGTTTCCTAAACAGTCTATCGAAAATTCTAAATTTCAAAGTCACAAAATTATCAGTCAGTACTGAACTCAACTGTGCCCAGTGTAAATTAAAATATTGTTCAGATTTAATGTAAAATCCTTCCTGTATATAATACTAACATTTATTATTATTACTATCATATTATTCGAATAAAGGATATGAAAGATTTAGAACATTGACGCATTGCGGATGTATCTGTCATAAATTATAATTAATGATTTATTAAAATCTCACTTTTTTCCTGTAGATCTATCAACAAAAATATTCGTAAATATACTCCGAACTAGAAAATATTTTAAGTAGTTCTTTTTATCGCCATTATCTCATTCGTTATTCAGCAGGGTGCACCACGTGCAGGTGAGGTTGGCTTGAGTGTCTCAAGTCTTGGATGTTATAAAAAGAACTACTTAAAATATTTTCTAGTTCGGAGTATATTTACGAATATTTTTGTCCGTCATAGTGATTTGCTTCTGCGGCTCGCGTTTCGGGATCAGCTTGTACATATCCAGCTTTTCGCAGGCCAGCATGACAGCGGCGACCGGCGATGGAGATTGCTGATCTCCGGGCGGCCTGCTCCGCGGCCCGGCGGCTGTTTGGGCGCAGCCGCCGACGCCGGCATAGGGACCCGGAGGCGGAGGCCCGGCTGTATGGCAGTTACAGGGAGTGCAGGAAGACCCTACAGGCTGCCATCAGCCGGGCGAAGGAAGCAGCATGGGAGGAGCTACTCCAAACGCTGGAGGGGGATCCTTGGGGGCGCCCGTACAGGGTCGTACGAAAGAAGTTACGGTCCTGGGCGCCCCCGGCGACGGAGAACCTCCGGCCGGAGGTGGTGGCGAGGGTCGTGGGAGAACTTTTCCCCGACCCTCCGATGCTACCAGCTCCTCCCATGCCTCCGCCTCGGGAGGTAGTCGAGGAGGTGCTCGGCGGGCCTCCCCCTCCAATAACGGAGGAGGAGATGGGGAGAGCCGTGGAACGCCTCCTCAACCGGCGAAGAGCGCCCGGCCCTGATGGGGTCCCGGGTCGGGTGCTCGGCCTTGCCTTGGGTCACATAGGGGGGTGGCTTCGGGAGCTGTTCGACCAGTGCCTTACGGTCGGACAGTTCCCGAAGCCCTGGAAGCTTGGGCGGCTTTGCCTCATAGAAAAGGCGGGCCGCCCTCTGGACTGCGCGTCCGCGTATCGGCCCCTCGTTCTGCTGGACGACGCCGGTAAGGTGCTGGAGAGGGTTATCTCCTCCCGGGTAGTCCAGCACCTAGAGGGTGTGGGGCCGAACCTGGCGGACGCGCAGTATGGCTTCCGGACAGGGCGTTCCACTGTGGACGCCCTGTGCCTCCTGAAGTCGCTGTCTGCAGAGGCGACCTCCCAGGGGGAGAGGGTTTTGGCGGTGTCACTTGACATTGCCAACGCCTTCAACACCCTGCCGCATGGGGTCATACGGGAGGCACTCCTATATTTCGGAGTGCCCCCGTACCTGCGGCGGGTGCTGGAGGCGTACCTCAATGGTAGAGAGGTCGCCTATGTGGACGGCGACGGGCGGATGGTCCAGCGGGCCACAGGGCGGGGGGTTCCACAGGGGTCGGCCCTGGGACCGCTCCTGTGGAACATGGGCTACGACTGGGTGCTCCGCGGCGTGCTCCCATATGGAGCACGCCTCATCTGTTACGCGGACGACACCCTAGTCGTAGCCCGGGGGGGAGACTGGAGGGAGGTGGAGCGCCTGGCCACGATGGCCACAACCCTCGTGGTCAGGCGCATAAAGAGGTTGGGCCTCAGGGTGGCCCTCGAGAAGACCGAGGCCTTACTCTTTCATGGGCCTCGGCAAGGGCCACCACCTGGGGCCCACATAGTGGTGGAGGGCGCCCGGATCAGGGTGGGGACCCGGATGAAATATCTGGGCCTCACCCTGGACGGGCGCTGGCGGTTCGGGCCCCATTTTACGGGGCTCGGACCGCGAATTGCTGGGGCGGCTGCGGCACTCGGCCGGTTGCTCCCCAACGTAGGGGGACCGGGTGCCGGGTGCCGCAAACTCTATATGGGAGTCGTGCGAGCGATGGCCGCCTACGGGGCTCCGGTCTGGGCCAACGCCCTCAGTGCCGCCAACGGGCGCGCGCTGCGAAGTGCGCAGCGCACGGTGGCACTGAGGGCGATCCGGGCGTACCGGACGGTGTCCTCGGCGGCGGCCTGTGTGCTCGCCGGCTCCCTACCCTGGGAGCTGGAGGCAGGAGTTCTCGCCGCCGTGTACGAGTTCACGGCGGCGAGGAAAAGAAGGGGGGAGCCTCCGGCTCCCAGGGAGGTAGAGGCGGAGAGACGGCGTCTCAGAGGAGACGCCGTCGAAAGGTGGCAGCAGCCTCCCTGGGAGCCGGAGGCTTCCCCCTTCTTTTCCTCGCCGCCGTGAACTCGTACACGGCGGCGAGAACTCCTGCCTCCAGCTCCCAGGGTAGGGAGCCGGCGAGCACACAGGCCGCCGCCGAGGACACCGTCCGGTACGCCCGACCGACGGGCCGACCCCTGTGGAACCCCCCGCCCTGTGGCCCGCTGGACCATCCGCCCGTCGCCGTCCACATAGACGACCTCTCTACCATTGAGGTACGCCTCCAGCACCCGCCGCAGGTACGGGGGCACTCCGAAATATAGGAGTGCCTCCCGTATGACCCCATGCGGCAGGGTGTTGAAGGCGTTATCTGAGCTAACCTAAGCTAAGCTAACTATTCATACATATATGAGTTGTT
>MU158877.1:583952-642928 GCA_015888305.1 Antheraea pernyi | reverse complement strand
AAAAAAAAAAAAAAAGCGGCGACCGGCGATGGATAGTGTGTCACTCGGTGGTTGCCATTGTTTTTGGATTTTACTGTGCTTAACATCAGGCACAGTTCAGTCATTTTGCCGTGCTATAATAAACATAAAAAAAAAATTAGAACTCGAATATATTTTTAACTCCATCTTTCCACAAATGTGTAATATTTTTCCATTAGTATTACATCATAATCTTATGCTTATCCCACTGAGTAGGATTAGCACAACATGTTTCTCTTTTCCACTCCGCTCTGTATACATATAATTCTTCACACAATCCATCCATACATTCTTCGGTCGGTCGGTTATTTTCATGTCTTCTCTTGACATGGGCATACCATGCTAACCTAATACTCTTTGACTTTTTTGTTCTTGCCACTATTTTCTTCTATTGCCACTATTAAATTCCTCTAATATACTAATTCTGACTCTTATCCATTTTAGTCCTTCCACACATCTATCTTAATATTTACACCTCTGTCACATATTATTTCCTTGCATCCGTCTCTCTCTTATGTTGAGTTTTAAGGATATTCGTAAATCACGAGTAAACCAAAATACCTTTTACCACTTTATCTAGTCTTTATTTATCCTAATACTCATTTTCTGGGTAATGCAACCGTCGCTTTGATCAATTAACCGATGTACCGAACTAAGTCCCAGAAAAAAAGTTTAATTTTTGTTCTATTTACCTTCAGCCAAGTTCTCTAGTTTTTCACGACATTTGCCCACCCTTCTTTGGATCTTGTTAGTATTTACCCAATATGAACGATGTCATTGGTGAACTATATACGCAACGACGCCTTCTTCTCTATGACTAATGGATAGTTCGCCCATAACAAGAAGGAATAAGTGCGATTTTAAAGCTGAACCCTGTTTTTTTTTATGTCATAGCTGGCAAACTCACTGGTGGGTCACCTGATGTTAAGTGATCACCACCGTCTATAGACACTAACAACACCAGGGGAGTTTGCAAGTGCGTTGCCAGCCTGTGTATGGGGGAGGGGTAGGAAAAAGAGAAAGGGGAAGGGAAAGTGTAAAAGGAGGTGGGTCTCCGGCGCTCTCACTGACCGAAAGAAACGCAACAATGCAAGCATAGTTACTTCACGTCGGTGTTCTGTGAGAGGATGGTACTACCCCGGACGAGTCGACCCATTCATGGTGAAACTAGTAATACCTACAGCGTGGCTCTACCACCTTCCCTAACTTATTTCTATTTAAATTAAATATGTTACTGATTATGTTCACATTTGTATGGTAGCTTCTGCTATAATAAAGTGTTTCAATGATGATGGTAATAATAACTAGAATATTTAAAATGATATTTTATAACATTTATGTAAATATGTGTTTTATTCCACTAGGTTCATGAAAGAAGCCCGCAAAGTACATCAGGCGCGAGCACACCTAATTCAGAACGCGGCGCTTCGCCCAAACCGTCTCATGCTCCAGCCAAATCTAACGATGAACTAAAACCAGATGACACTGCATTTAACCTAGATACGACTGTTTAAGCGATATCATCTATTGGAACTGTATATCGGAATATTCATTATCTAGTCTCAAAATATATGATAATATTTATATGTAATCATTAAATTTAAAATTCTATTATCTATTACATAATTCAAATCTTTATGTACATCACTATTATGTATTTATTGTTATAATATACATATGAAGAAAATGTAATCTTATATAACGGAATTATCATGTGTATTATTAACCATATCTATGAAATGTTTAATATTTAATAACTTAAATTTTTTATCTTATTAAACTTACGAATATATGTGTAGTTGAAGTTGAGCATAATTAGAATCATTATTTATAAAAAAAAACTTTATATTAAATAGTACAATAAGATATAAAAAAAAATTAATCCTCGATATATGTATACGTAAAATGAATATTGTATTTTCAATGTGTGGATATTATATTTGATCTATTAGTATTTTTTATTTATTTCTACCACAAGTCTATAGTAATATTCATTCCCTTTCTTTTCCTGAATGAACACTGAGTATTGCATACAAACGGGATGCTCTCTAATGCGCAGGTCGGACTGCATTATAACACTGATATGGATTGGAGTTGTTCCTGATGTTTTAGTATATCAAGTATTGTTTTTTTTATCGCTTTCCGTTATATGATTACTTAATATTGTTTAATATTTGTGAACTTTTTGTAATATAGTTTCGTTACTGAGCAAAATTGAAATGCGTTAGAATTAATAACATGAAATATGAATTTTGAGATTTTATAAAACCTCCCTGCATATTTGTAAAATTGTAACCAGAAAGCTATCATATAGTTAAAATAATGAACTCAACACAAGTCTTGGTAATATAATTAATATTGTCAGTAATAATGTGACCTTTATTAAGACGGATAAGTTGCCAAAATAAAGAAGAAAAGGAATCGCTTTACGTTTTGTTTGAACTTCATGTGTTTCATCGGTTTTCGTAGTTTCATTGTGCGTCACTGTAGTCGATTTTCTCCATTGGCGAACTGCCTAAGGCGTGACCGAAATACAGCCCGGCATTATTACTTTCTTTCCTAATTAGTGTATTTTCTGACATCTGCTTTGTAAACCATGTAACGAGAAAAGATTTGAGTATGATGGTGGACGCGGGTATAGAAGAGAGGAAGGCAGAAGAAAGTGTGAATACTAAGATGACATCTGACAGGGGGGAGTGCAAAACATGTTGTGCCAACACTACTTAGATGGGATATTAGATTAGATGGGAGATTAGATGATGATCAGGATGAAGACTTTGTAAACAAATTGCGTTGCTTAACCATATCCAGTTATAACTATTCTCAATAAAATTAATACAAAATACGAAAAAGATTTTTCAAATCTGTTTAATAGTTCCAGAAGATTAGCACTTCAAAATAATTTTAGGTATTATAATTATAGTTTTATTGGAATCATCAACATATAGTGGGTATTTATAAAACAAAGGGGTACTGGTAAGTACTCAGTCTTAAGTAAGGGGATCTCCCTATTACTTTTTGGAGCTGCGTTGAAATTAACAAAAGATATGTGAAGTCCGTGCGAGCATTTGCGTTTCTTTTCGCTGTTTTTTTATATACAGTAGACATGTGTTTTGGGATTGTTACAATGCCGAGATAAACGACAACATTACACATATCACCTCCACACACGTGCACGCATACACGCTTACACATGCAAGTGGAAGGGTTTTATTTTTTTCCCTTATCAAACTGAAATAGTTTAGAATATTATCCGATACGAAATATATATAAGAGTTGTTGAGGTATGTATGCTTGGTACACATATATGTTTCAACAACTCATATATGTATGAATAGTTATTTTAGCTTAGGTTAGCTCACATAGGTCGCGAATTGCATGTATCAGGCAACAGCCCAAGCCGAGGTGTGCCGTGCACCCTTGAGCTAGTTGTCAAATAAAATCGGCTGAGTTCCTTAAGCGCTCGCCTTAGTAGTCCGGTAAAGCTGTTAAGACCTTACTAGGTCAATAGCGTAGTCATTTCGAAAAAAAAATAAAACCGAGATAAAACAACCCAAATTTGCAATACGCTGACCATGTACAATGAAAATTGCTAACGTAATAAACTCAGATTTATCACTCCCGCGGCACATGTCAGGATCCTACTCGAGTTCTTCTCTAATAATAAGTGCCACTTGGATTACAATTAATTCAAACTTCAAACTTTCTAGTTTAGTTGTTAATTTATAAGATGAAGGTTGGAAACAATTTTGGTTTAGTGGCAGCGTGTAGAGACATCGAGTCGATCGAGGTAGTTTCGAATCTCTACAATGAGCTTGAACTTACTCTGAAGGAAAATATCGTGATAAAACTATGGCTTGGTGGCAAAGGCTGGCTACATATCACCCTCAATTGGAAAATCTGTCGCCAAACACATGTAGGTATATTCTGGCCGTTGCATTTCAGAGCGAGTTCACTGTAAGCTTAATGTGTTACTACTACATTGGGCCTCTTCGTTATTTAAGATTAGGAGGGATTGTATCTAAAACTTATAAACTGTCAAGGAAGCATTCTATACGACTATTTGATCCTATTTCCTTTTGTGGTCATGTCTTGTACGGTAGATCTTGTCTAAGACTATTCGGTATTACCTCGATGGTTAGGCATACCTTTTTTACCCTACATAATTTGATGACATAATCAAAGTCGATATTTTAGCGAATTACATTCATTGGCTTTGTAATTGAGAACCGAATCTCTAAGTTACCGACCAAATTATTAGGTTATCGAGATTGCCAGGTTTTTGTATCGAAGCATTAGTCGGGATATTATATGTAATGTGTAGGTAGTACTGAAGTCATTTAGTTATTTCGCTGTTTATTATTATACTGTTCAGAGTTTACGCATAAAATGTGTAAAATATAATACGTAAAACGGTTTCGGTAAAACGTCAAAGGATTGAGTTGAATAAATTTATATATTCTGTAGGAATGTTAAGTATAAAAACAAACTATATTGTAGGATTTTCTAGATGTTGAACTCATTTACATACATTACAATTTTATCTTATCTTTAAGTTGCAATATACGTATTATACGTTCGTGATATATATACTAGCTGTACACACAGCTCCTAACGCGTTTTTTTAAAATGTATAAAAGACATATAAAATTGTGAGATCATGTACAATTATAGAAATGCTCTTTAAAAACAATTGTAAGTATGGCGCGAACGCCACTCACAGTAACATAACATTACATGCATAAATATAATTACTAACAGTGTGTCAAATGAGATTTAACATCAGCAACATATTTGGAACCTTAACCTACCATATAACTACCTCAGTGCTCACTTATACTATATAAAGAACTAATGATGCAATGAATAATATGCCCAAAGTCGGTCAAACCATTTTGGAAATAGCACTGCGGGCGAAGCAACGTTTAACAGCTAGTATAAATTTATATTGCCTAAATTACTTGTTATGACGTCCGCTATCTGACGGTGATAGTCCCGTGAAAATCGATCCAACCTTTTTGGAGATAACATTGCGAACAAAGCCGCGGTTAACAGCTAGTATAATTTAGAGTAGCCTGAGTAACTCGCTGTAATTTCAGCTATCTGCCTAAAATCGGTCCATCCGAAATTCCATTTTTGTTATGAGAAGCACACGTTTCAAATTATACACGTACTTTCATACCTAATTAGTATTTTTTTTATATATAAGGACACTATAGATTAAGGTAATGATATATATTCATGGAGTTATGCAATAAATACTCAAGTTTTATTTTTTCGTCATTGCCTACAGAATTAATGAAAATTGACGGATTGAATTACAGAATGATTGTTAAGCTGTATGTTATAACAGCTTCTATTATTATATATTGGAGGTAATTATTGTATACAACATTTATTATCTAAACATTGAGACCGAATTGGATGGTATAAAGGGCTAATATAGTTAATTAGAATGTTGAAATTATTTAACCCGATTAATATAAAAGTTTACAGTGCTATACGCTTTTAGTGTACTTTATATACGTAAAGGGCAGGTAATGAAGATTGGAGCAAGTTGATAAAAATACATAACTCAACATTATTTTAGAAAAACTGGGAGGAAAATCTAAATCACACAACAAGCATTCAGTTTTTTTCTACTAATCTTCGTCCTCTAGTTTTCGTTCTCTAGTTTTTCTCGAGATTTTCCCAGCCAACTTTGTACCTTGATCTTCGATCAACAATAACTAGATAAAGGGTCACGTACAAATCGAAGCTAAAACCCGTCCGCGTAAATATATATTTATGTGTAGCTATTTGTTTACTAAGAAAAGGAGAAAAAAAGTGTTAAAACTGTTTTAAGATCAACCTAATTACAACCATAACACCTTGTAATAAAGTCACAAATGTTCTAAATATTATGTAATACTTACGATAGAACGATCAAAGTAATAAATTACCTCTCACAAATGAAAAGATAACATAAACAACGTTTCGTCTGAATTCAACCTTAACACGTAATGAATAAAGTACTTTTTCCCGTTATTGTGCGTGTTTGTGTCTGGTGAGGCCAAACATTTGTATCACAGGTTTAAAATCGGTAATTTTGTTCAAAATTTGAAATTATTAGTTAGTTTAAAGCTTAAAATATAACTTATTCAACATGTTTTTAGCGAAAGTAAGATACTCCGTTAAATTGCTTTTTCGGGTATTATTTTTGCATATTTTGAATACACTGCGGCATGTGAAACGGGGTTACATTGGCTGTATTACAAACAAAATAAGGGTACACATTTCAAGTGCGCTCTTATTTACCTAGACGTATTTTTCGCGCCGACCCATTATCTAGTTATTTTAGATCGAAGACCTTGATAGTATTTTCTCCAACAAGAATTATGTCATCGATATAGAGCATATACCACGGTGCCTCCTCGTGTATATCTGGTGTTAGTGTACTCATAACAAAAGGGAAGAAATAAGGGCTTGACGTTTGATACCTAGTCTAAGCAACTCGAACTCTAGCCTCGGACCTAACGTGTATCTTGATCGCATATAGAACGGATAAGTCTGAGGTACTTCGCAAGAATTATTTGCTTTTTCAGAGCTCACACCAGACTCTATCGGGGTACTGGATCCCTTCTCTTCTCCAAATCAACAAATACCATATGGAATGTTTTATTTACACGTTTTTATTATTTGCATAGGTAGCGAAGAGTGAAAACGGAATTTACTATCGTACTTCCAGATATCAATCTGAATTGATTTTAAATAACCTTAGTCGCCACTCTCATTCGTCTTGCTATAACAGGGTTGTTTATATGCAGTTAGTTATTTCTCGACTGACGTCATCTTTCACGACATATCACGACGTGAACAGTGTTTGCATTGTTGCGTTTCGTTCGGTCAGTGAGAGCGCCGGTTACCCCCCCCCTCCCTCACTTTTTTTTTTCTCCATGGTGGAATCCCTAACGGATATCCATCTCGCCGGGCAGCAGAGGATGGATATGCTCGAGTCGCACGGACTAAAACCCCATGGTACCTTCTTACACCTTTTGGCCGGAGGAGCAGGGCCTGTCTAATCGACACTACATCTGCTCCTCCAATAGGTATTGTCCCCTCCTAAGGGACCCAAACTGTGGCCTGAGGGGTCAAGATGGTGGACCCCTCAAGGGGAAATGGGTGTTACTCCCCCTAACGAACTGTGGGAGCAACAGCATAATGCACCTCCACCACATGGACCTGTGCAGTTTAACTGCCCGGAGCAACGGACATGCATGTGTCTGTCCCTATACCCCCCTCCCCCTCCCTCAACCAGGCTGGCAACGCACTTGCAACTCCCTTGGTGTTGCGAATGTCTATGGACGGTGTTGATCACTTAACATCAGGTTACCCTACTGTTCGTTTCCCTCCAATGATATATAAAAAAAAGGTTATAAAATACTTGTACATAGAATAACAAATGTAACATTAATATTAAGGATGGAAATGTAACACGGAAATAAAAACCAGACGTAGAAAACGACACAATATAACAAGAATACACCACATAATAGAGAATATAAGGTACACGGTACAAGGAAAACCAAAGTCTCGGATTACGTCCGAGGAAAGAGGGGACAAAAAAAAAAGCAAAAAATACTTTGACTGCTACGTTGATCATATATGTACAGTCACTGTTCCTCTTGTGACGCCATGGTGGTAATTGATGTCCGGAGCGCTAGATTTTTTTACAATTGCAGCGTTTATCCCTACCGTCCTAAAATAAACATGTCATTACGGCGTGGAAATCTAAGGGCTAAAGGGTGTAAGCAAGTTTTTGATAATACCACGCAACTAAATCCCAACAGTTTCTTCTTAATATCCTATATATTAGCCGGCTATCTGCAACCACCATCGAGTATTAAACCACTAAGAGTTTTATTTATGTTATTATTACCTACTAAATGTTAAGTGATCACTAGAGCCAATGGCTGATAAATCTTAGTGACTTTTTATATAATGCTCACGAAACGCGTCAAGGGAAAGAGAAGTGACTCGTATCATATTGCGATTACTCCTCTCTTCCTTTATATTGCTTATCTATATCTATACATATAATAAAAATGAAGTGTCTATATGTAATATCAAAATATTTTTTTTGACTGATTGGGTATGAAAGTATACACGCTTCTGATAAATTTTTGTCGGTCTGTCTGTTTGTTTGTTCCGGTTAATCTCCGAAACGGCTGGACCGGTTTTTACGGGAATTTCACTGGCAGATAGCAAAAATTACAGCGGGTTACTTAGGCTACTCTAAATTAGACTAGCTATTAACCGCGGCTTCATCTGCAATGCTAGCTCCAAAACGGTTGGACCGATTTTCACGAAACTTTCACCAACAGATAGCAAATAATTTGGTTTAGTTATTTTATTTTAGACTGGCTGTTAATCATGGCTTCGCCCGCTGTGCTATCTCCAAAACGGTTCAACCGATTTCCAAGGGACTTGCATTGGTAGATACTTTTTGGTAGATTGATAGATTCGTAGATACAACTGACTTTATAAAAAGTAATTTAGGTAATTTTAATTTATACTAGCTATTAACAGTGGCTTCGTCTGCAGTACTATCTCCATAAGGGTTGAACTGATCATCACGAAATTTTCACTGTCAGATAGCTGATCTTATACAAAATAATTTACACAATTTTAGTTCATACTAGCTGTTAACCATGGCTTTGCCCGCAATGTTATCTCCAAAACGACTGGACCGATTTTCACGGGACTTTAACTGGCTGATAGCTGACCGTATAAGAAGTAATTTAGGTTATTCTATTTTAGATTAGCTGTTACCCGCGACTTCTTCTGAATGAAATTTAGCAAAAATATGTTTTTCCCTGTAAACATGTGCGTAAGATGTGCGTTGCACTGGATTCCAAGAATAAATATAATTGAAATTCATATATCTGTGTGTATGCATGTATGTACTCTGAATTGTCTTTTTAGTAATTTTGGCGGCCATTTTGCTTTATTTACCGCGTCTTCGTCTACATAACTCAGTAACCATAGTAACGTATAAGAATATTGTACCGAGTTCAATGAGCGCTATTTAAATTGTCAAATATTAAAAACTGCTTAGATAGATATAAAGTTTTATATCTTGATTTATATTTATCCAAGATTTCAAGAGGTCAGCACATTAATTGTTTACAATTCAATATTATAATTATTAATAGTGATTTTGAAGATATAAGGAGTCTCTTTCTAATAAGATATTAGACCATAAACGTATTACTTATTAACAATATGGTGATATTATATCATTATAATAACATCTTTAAGCCATTGTTCCATTAGTTCCTTATGCAGTGTAAGTGAGAACTGAGGTAGTTATATAGTAGTGGCTTAAGGTTCTAAATATGCTGCTGATGATAAATCTCATTCGACACACTGTTAATTTTCATATATGTAATGTATACGTTATATGTTACTGTAGCTGTCGTGCGTGTCGTACTTACAATTGTTTTTAAAGAGCATTTCTATAATTGTACATGGTCTCACAATTTTATATTTCATTAATACAATTTAAAAAAATGCGTGCGGAGCTGCGGGTATAGCTAGTATAATTATATTATTGATATCCAACAATATAGAACGGCAAGTGTCGTATAAATAGAAAAATATACGGGTGCTATCTTGACATGGTAGTCACATAAATCGTCTGAGCTACACGAAGACAATCTTCCATACACTTGTAGCGTGCTGGCCATTAAATATTGTCTATGCACACTGGCCCTTTTTGAATATGAACGACATATTCTATGACAGACGGATATATATTTTTCCTCAAGATAAAAGTCCGTTAATTAAAAGTCTCGATTCGATTGCAAAATCAGTGTTTAATTTATTACACACATATATTGTATTGAACACGCCCCCGACGTGATTGAATAACGAAAGTTCTGATGGAACTGCCGTTATCTGCGCTGAGCTCCCAGTTAGAGGGACACCTCTTTTCTCGAAGCCAGCTATGCGGGAAACAGCATACATCAGACCCCGTATCGACCAGGAACTGGTGCTTCGTAATCCTGTCAGTGACAAATAAGCGACGGTTATTATCTAATGAACAACAATCAGCGCCCGCCGTTACTGGTTGCTGTTCTGAGTTTTTCTCAGCCCAGGTACATGAGCGCATTATTGCGCAGCGCTTGTCTCGACACTTGACCGAGGTGGGCCCTAATATATCAGAGATGCAATATGGATTTCGGTCCGGGCGTTCTACAATCGATGCCATCCTACGGGTTAAAGCTCTTTCAGAGGAAGCGACTTCCCAGGGGGGAGTGATGTTGGCAGCGTCGTTAGACATTGCTAACGCTTTCAACAGCCTCCCCTGGGAGTGCATTAAAGAAGCACTGAGATACCACTGTGTGCCTCTGTATCTGCTTGATCTAATCGGTTCTTACCTAGAAGGTAGACACGTGTCATGTGACGGGCAGGATGCCCACTCACACCATAGAGAAATATCGTGCGGTGTTCCACAGGGGTCGGTCCTCGGTCCGCTCCTGTGGAACATCGGCTATGATTGGGTGCTTCGGGGTGCTCTCCTACCCGGAGCTGCCGTAACGTGTTACGCAGACGACACACTGGTGACTGCTCGCGGAAACGTCCTTCGGGATGCCATTGAGCTTATTACAGCAAGCGTGGCTCAAATTGTGGAAAGGATACGAATGCTCGGTCTCAACGTGGCCCTTAATAAAACCGAAGCCATATGCTTTCACGGCCCTCGTAGAAGACTACCCTCTGGCACTCATATAATTATGAGAGGAATGCGTACGGAGATATGCTCCAATGTGAAATACCTTGGACTAGTGCTGGATAGTCGGTGGACATTTTCCGAGCATTTCAAACTCATGGCTCCCAAGGTTATGCGGAAGGCGCTCTAGCGAGTCATCT
Source organism: Antheraea pernyi (assembly GCA_015888305.1). Classification (NCBI taxonomy): domain Eukaryota; kingdom Metazoa; phylum Arthropoda; class Insecta; order Lepidoptera; family Saturniidae; genus Antheraea; species Antheraea pernyi. The sequence goes on along the minus strand of MU158877.1, from coordinate 631,999 downwards.
GCCGAATCTCGGCGGACCTGGCACCGATTGCCGGTCCCTATATATGGGAGTGGTACGCTCCATGGCCCTGTATGAGGCCCCAGTGTGGCGTGGGGCTCTGACATCAAAAAATATTGCCATATTACGCCAATTGCATCGAGTTATGGCTCTCAGAGCCATACGTGCATACTGTACGGTGTCATATGAGGCGGCATGTGTGTTAGCAGGTTCCCCACCGTGGGTGCTTGTGGCCCATTCTCATTCTGCAATGTTCTTATGGCACTCTGAGAGAGTTGCCAGAGGATCAAACCCCACGCTAAGAGAGAAAGAACTACAAAGGAGTTACCTTCAGCAATGTGTATTGCGGATTTGGCTGGAGAACCTTAACACTCCCACAGCTGGTATTAAAACTATTGAAGCAGTTCGTCCGGTTCTAAAAGAATGGATGGAGCGAAAGTATGGTCCTCTTACATTCCGCTTGGTACAGATGTTGACGGACCATGGATGCTTTGGTCGATATTTGCATCGCATAGCCAGGAAAGAACCGACCCCTAAGTGTCACCATTGCGATGCGTGCGAAATGGACACTGCTCAGCACACTATGGAAGTTTGCCCAGCGTGGGCTACGGAACGCCAAGAGCTCATAGAAGTCGTCGGAGCTAGTCTCTCCTTACCAGCGGTAGTTCAGTCCATGGTTGAATACGAGCCTAAATGGACTGCGGTTCTCGCCTTCTGCGAGAGCGTTATGGCGCAAAAAGAAGAAGCAGAGAGAGAAAGAGAGAGAGACGTTGCGGCTCCAGCAATCCGTCGTCGAGGGATCGGGCGCAGAAGGAGAGGTGGAGGCATATTCCACCAGATGCCTCCCTAGGAAACCTCCAAGTGGGGTAGGTAGGGTAGGGTAAGAGTAGGGATTGGTTAGGTAGGGATAGGATTGTAGGGACTATGTAGGTAGATAGGTTTGGTAGGGTTAGGGATTGTAGGGTGGGGGAATGGGGGGAAACTGGTTAGGTAACCTCTAGCTTACCTACTTACTTTGTGGGTAGGGAAGTATAGGGGATAGGTGGGCGTAGGGTTGTGTAAATAGGTAGAATAAGGTTAGGATCGAGGGTTGGGGGGAGGGGAGATAGGGTAGTTTAGGACGGAGTGAATCTAGGGAAGGCTATGGCGGATGGTGGAGCGGTTATCCTCTCTGTTGCTGGCTGAACCCGGGGAGAAGGGGCACTGGTTCGGCGGGCTGGGAGGCACTCTCGCATCCGGGCTGCCTCAGCCGGGGGTGCGCGGAGCTTGCTCACGCTCCCCCGTGACACTCCCATAGTGCGGCGTACGGTTTGCCGTGGAGTTTTAGTCGGTTAAAGTCGCCGTAAGGCATCGGCAGCTGCGTCCCAGCACGCAGTTGCCGGTCGACTCAGTTCAGGCCCTCCCCCGGGAGCCTGACAGTCCCAAAAAAAAAAAAGGTACACGGTGCAGTACACTGTTTTGTTTGTAACGATACATATCACATAACATTTAAGCCTGTACTAAGTTAAAAATTGCACGAATGTACGAAGTGCTTACTTCACAATTTTCTTATTTTCTGATACGCATATACATGGCAATGATAGACTATTTCTCAGGTTTAGGTTTTACCAAAAAAATTTACAGCCAATGGTCTTATTAATTTCAATTAGTAAATCAAAATGGAAAACCACTACATATTATAAAACAAAGTCGTCTGTCTGCCTGTCTGACTGTTCGCAATAAGCTCAAAAACTATTGAACGGATATTCACCAGTAGATAAAGTGATTCATGAAGGAAGGTTTAGATATATAATTCGTTAAGGTTTTTTTTATCAGGGCGGGATAACGTCCGCCGTGTCAGCTAGTATATAATATATTTAAAATAATCGTTGTATATGTCGAAGCTTGAACTTGCAGACATCGAATTGATATTCCAATGATCAAACAACTTGACCACCTCGACTTTATAAAGAATTTTCTTTCTGATCTCCATAATGGTAGAACAACATTATTATTGATTTTTTCATTTAAAAAAAACATTCATATTCTAATATTGGCATTAAATTTGCACTAAATTAGAATACTGTAAGAATCATGCTGTCTTTCCAGACATTATATATTCGTCGACTGTGTATGTAAAAGAGATTTTATAAAAAAAGTAATAGCCAAATCCGTATCTCCTTGTTTTTTTAAAATTATTCGATAGCCACACGTAAAGTGTGTAATTTTTTTATCTATATGTAACGAACAAAGCTACAATTTTCTGTTATTTCCAACTTTATTACAACACAGTGCATGCATATTTTCATCTTATCGCGTAAATCTCATGCCACGATAAAATTACGGAACGTACACCGAAGAGCCATTAAACAAGTTTCTGATTTTCACCGTAAACATTTGCTTACTACAGTAAAACAAAAATAAAACCTACTGTAACTGTGTGTAGACTGGGAAATAGTGATTATCCGCTCACAGACCGGGTAATGAATCATTCCACATTGTGTGGAATATATTTCAATTATACTATAATATTTATTCGGATTAAAACTATTCTCTAAAAAAAACTATTACTATCGGATTAAAACTATTCTTAATAAAGTCATCAAATTTTTTTTTTATTACTTCCAAGACAATAAAGTATGAGACGTATTACTTAGCATACTATGGATTCACCGTGCGGGTGGCGGATCCATCGCGTGGCAGCGAGAGAAACTCCGAATAGTTCCCGAGACTTGTGTAAAGGGTGTAGATTTAAGGGGCCCCTTTCCAGCGTACATTAACACTTACCTTAACTACTCGTGTTTCCATCCCTGCATATCCAAATCTGGTATGAACTTGCTAATGCATCTTTAGAGACTCGTTCTAGTATAGAAGTTCAGCAGGATATAGAGAGATTTTGTTGGTATACCTCTCGTTCCCACTTCTAGGGCATATAGATTAATTGTATAACCGTTTTTAGTCAACTCGTTTACAAAGTCGTATTACCTGTCCAGCTTCATCTTGTCTTTAGGAATGTTAATTTCCCACAGAATGGTAAGCTCGACAAGTAACACCCGTTTTGTATGTCTAGGAAAAATAAATATGTCCGGTCTGGATGACACAACACACACATCTTTTGGAATTTTTATAGTGCTTTTCATACGTGTCCATTAAAATGGTCCAATCGGGTGCTGCACTCAGGGTTGAGTAAGGCTTATTAGATGATTATTAATGAAAACTTTGGCATCAGTTTAAATCTACGTACTCGTGATATTTAATTGCAGTATTTCCTGTTTGCAGGTTACAAGAGACTTTGTATACGTACATAAAACAGGTACGCTATCAAGCCGAGAGTCCTTGGCAATGCTTCTTGAATTTAATTTTAACTACTCGCGTATCTGTCAAAATCGTATGAAAGTTGGCAAGTGACCGGCTAGAGTGTTATTTAAAATTAGCTTACAGCATTGAAAATTTGGTTGTCACAAGTTCGGTTGTGTCCCCCAACAACCTGTTGAAGGTGGATTAAAAATTGAAATATCTAAATGTATAGAACGTTAAAAAATATTATTTTTTATTGAATGTTACAGAGCGATAAAAGAATTTGGTCAATTGAAAAAATGTTAATTAATATTTCAGACCAATTCTTAGAAAAGAGTCGAGACGTTAATAAATATCTGCTAAATTATTTCGAAACATCAAATAATCATAGGGTATGAAATTAGTTATATGTATATTTGTAACAAAAGTAGTGCTCGTGGAATATAGCATTTGTCATTTTATATTGGAACATTTCCAAATACATTAATAGTTTTAGTTTTAATAAACAAACAATTATAATAACGATTGTTGTCTGTATTATTATGTAGCTATGTACATATAAATATATTAGTAAAATACGAGAGGCATGTACAAAACCTTTTTATTAATTCATTGATTCCGTCAATGTGAGTTGGTTTTACAGTTCTCGGCACACAAACTTCTGTTAGTTTTCGACAGCTTTATATATAATGGTAATGTGTTTGTGACGCGTCAGCATCCAGTGGGTGAAGTCAAGCTCAGTGGCAGCGGCAGTCGCATTAAGATCCCGCCCCGGAGCGACGCCACGTTGCGTCTGCTGCCGCCGCCGCTCGCTTCAATTCCCACCGCAAATCAATATCATCGTATTTACCGGGCTCCTTTATTATATGCTTACTTACTAGTATACATTTTAAAACTTTTTTTTGTCTTTGATGTTATGCTCTACTGTTATTTCATATTAAACCTGCATTATTATTTACCGAATACGTTCGCGACGTTGTAACCAAAAAGTAAACAAAAATTCGCACGAAAATAAACTTGAACAGCTGATATTTTGTGGGTACAACTGATCGTTATCATGAAAATCTTTTTGTGTTTCTCTCGAATCATTGAAATGTTTATATTGATATAAATATAAAATGGTTGCTGATCAGGTGAATAGATTTATATTTGTCGTCTGGCCAACGAAATCCAGATTCCGTCGCGGACGCTGTAAATAAACGTCGTACGACTAATGGCGTACGCGCATGGTGTGCGAGTCGTTAATAGATTCAGTGATAAATACCCGCGATTTGATCGTAATATAAACGTGTGGTTGTACGAAGGCCGCGAGTTGCGTCGACGCGACTTAGTTGTCGCTCGGGGGCAGCTGGCGGGGTGCGCGGGCGCAGCACGAAGTTTCGCGTGACGTGACGTTACCGCCGTGACTCGGCTCGGCCGTGTCTCCGGCGTCTGCATCGTCAGTACTCAGTAAAACCTTGCTCGCACTGAGGACATGTCTGTGTTATGGATTACCAATGCATCGTCGTGTACACCGTCATCAACATTGCGCCGCCGAGACTTTCGGCTTCAGAGTTCTCTAACGGTTGTGTCACATGGTTCAAAAATAAAATAAAAAGGTATGCTTTATGCTGACGTTGTTAAGTATATATTAACGTTAACAGATTTAATTTTCATTTTATGTTTTGTAAATGCGAATTTTTAGAGTTTTTAATAAAATTGTTACCTAACTCATATAAGTTTCTAAAATTAATGGGAAATACTAACGCAGTGATTTTGTATATATTTCATTATCATTATATAGTATAAAACAAAGTCCCTTACCGCGTCTATCTGTCTGTCTGTTCGCGATAAACTCAAAAACTACTGAACGGATCTTTATGCGGTTTTCACCAATGGATAAAGTGATTCACGAGGAACGTTTTGGTATATAATTTGTCCAGTTTTTTTTTTATTATCAGGGCGGGACAACGTCTGCCGGGCCCGCTAGTACAGAATAAATTAAACGAAACTGGTACACATATATCATAAATATGTATATATGGTTACTTAGTTAAATTGTATATTTAATCATTGTATTTATAAGTGACTTTCTGTCTCCTGCCAATGAAGATAATACTAACCACGAAATTTAAAAAAATATATATTTTGAGAGTCTATATAAAATATGAACATATAAAAATCTTCGACATTTTTAACGTAGGTACAAATATTAAGTGATCAGGGGATGTATATAAAATCTATTGGAAATTTTCATTAAACCTACCTTATACAGCATATTAATTTTAGACGTGAGAAGTCATTCATATTTTTATTTTGCCCGACCTTCATTACATTTAAGAATAGTAATTAGTATTTCCTCACGTTCATTTACAATAATTTGTACAATTTTACAATATGTAAGGGAATCATTTTATTATTTCTAGATACAAAAATTATATTATATAGCTACCTACATTATTTATATAAATTTATTTCGAACAAATCAGATTATAACAAACGTAATTTGTATAATATATCAATAATGAAAATGGGAATATCTTTCAATAGGAAATATTACTTATCCCGATATGTGTATGAACAGTAACAAATAAACGAAATAATCAGAGTATTTACTCTTCATTGCATAATTTTTGTCTTCGAATATATGAAGTAAAATTATGCACAAAAGCGTATACTTTATTGTCGTATTATTCGTACGTATCTATAATGTAGTAGGTAAATGTCTCAAGGGCTAAAATCTTTTTATAACACTTCGTCGAACGATGATCTAAATTTGCCTTTGTGGTTTACAAAACGCGTCAACTGACGCTTAATTTTTGTACGACGATGAAATGATAAACAGAGAAAGTTTTAAATTATAAAAATGCATTTGTAAGTAACATAATAATTTCTCTGAAATTTAAATATTAGGTCTTTACCTATGAAATTACCGTTTTGTATGAAAAAATTTAAACGAATTTTTTTCATGTCTTTTTTATTTGTATTAATTGAAGTAATCACCCATGCAATCAATGCATCTTTGGCAACGCAGTGGCAGTTTATTGATTCCCTTATTAAAGAAATCAGCTGGACGGGAGGCAATAAGTTCTTCAAAGGCATTTTGTACTGCTTCTCGGGTATTGAATTTTTTTCCCGCTAAGGAGTTATCCAAATTCTGGAAAAAGTAGTAGTCTGTAGGCGCAAGGTCTGGTGAGTAGGGCGGATGACGGAGAACTTCCAACCCCAGTTCTTGCAACTTGGAGACCGTCTGCTGTGCAGTATGAGGTCGCGCATTGTCGAGCAGGAGCAGCGGAGACGAGCGATTGACCAATGCTGGTTGGAGATGTGCCAGCTTCTCCATCGTTGTGTTCAGTTCTTTACAGTACACATCTGTAGTAATGCTCACCCCGTTTGGTAAGAAGCTGTGATGAATCACACCGGCGCTAGACCACCAAACAGTGACCGTCACTTTTCTAGGGGTAAGTTTTCGTTTAGGGCATTGTTTAGGTGCTGAACCAGGATCCAACCAACTTGCTGAGTGCTTGCGGTTATCAAACAGAATCAATTTTTCATCGCAGGTAACAATGTGATTCAAAATTCCTTCATTTGTGTGTCTATTGAACAGTGCAAGGAACGTCTCGACGCGTACTTCGCGCTGGCGATCATTGAGTTCGTGGGGCACTCATTTCTCAAGCTTTTTTACCTTGCAAATTTGACGCAAATGGACCAATATAGTTTTGATGCTAACGTCGAAAGCTGCTGCTAATTCAGCCGTAGATTGTGTATCATCAGCTTCCACAATCGCTTTTAATTCGTCATTGTCGACCAAAGTCTTCGGACGACCGCGAGATTCATTTTTCAGGTCGAAATTCCCAGGACGGAAGCGAGCAAACCAATAACAGGTGGTGCGTTGGTTTGTAGTGTTAGCTCCGTAAACGTCGTTGATGTTGTGTGCCGCTTGTGCCGCGTTGCTGCCATGACGGTAGTCATATTCCATAATTACTCGAATTTTTAACGTATTCATGATGACAAAAAAGATTGAAATACGATGAAAATGTAGCACTAATCAATAAACAAATGACTACTTTTGGAAAAAGAATTCCGTGTTTTTAAAATAAGATTAACTTGAAATTAGAATTCTTAGCCAAACAAAAATTATTTTGATTTGAAATGGCTAGTACTGCAGAACGGTAATTTCATAGGTAAAAATACCTATTATATATTAAAAGGAAAAATCTTTATAATCTTCTTCATTTTAAATTAAAAGAAAGATTTCGAAAAGAGCCAGAAAGGAAAGTCATCTTGACTCGATGCTACTTTTATTAGAAAAATGGTAAGTTCTCTAATTATTCCATATATGTCAGTAATTTTTGTAATTGTACATTACAGGGCCATAGCGGTTTATCTTCAATCTCTGAAACTCACACCGAATAGTGGTATAATTTATGGAAACTTGGCATGCCTTTACTACAAACAGGGCTTGATAGATTTAGCCATAGAAACATACCGTCGAGCAATAGAACTGCAGCCCGATTTTCCAGATGCCTACTGCAATCTTGCAAATGCACTTAAAGAAAAAGGATTTGTGTCTGAAGCAGAAGAATGCTATAACAATGCTTTACGTTTGTGTCCCGCACACGTCGATACTTTAAATAATCTTGGTAATGTTAAAAGGGAACAGGGTAATATAGAAGAAGCTACACGACTGTATATGAAAGCTTTAGAAGTATTTCCCAGCTTTGCTGCAACGCACAGTAACTTAGCATCTCTTTTACAACAGCAAGGTACGTAGAAGCCAGTTATATATGTACATATTTTAGTAATAATACGATGCCCAGTGGTATATATTTTTATTACATAATATTTTATCGATTTAATGGATTGTATAAAGTCCTATAACTCTTATTTACCTTTAAAATAAATTATCGGCTTTCAAATATTATAATAAATAGCAAAAAGTCTAGTAACATAGAATAGTTGACGACATAACATATTATCTATATTAAAAAAAAATATAACGTTTATAAATACACAACTCGATAATTTATAGTCCTTATAAATTCACCATTACAGGAAAACTGCGTGAAGCTTTGATGCATTACAGACAGGCTATAAATATTCAACCGAGATTTGCGGACGCTTATAGTAATATGGGTAATACTCTTAGAGAATTAAAAGATATAACTGGAGCGCTAGTATGCTTTAAAAAGGCAATTGAAATAAATCCGACGTTTGCTGATGCGCATTGTAATTTAGCAAGTATATATAAGGATATGGGAGATATTACTGAAGCTATTCAATCATATAAAAATGCTTTATATTTTAAACCTGATTTTCCGGATGCTTATTGTAATTTGGTGCATTGTTTACAAATAATATGCAATTGGGAAGACTATTATGAGAGAATGCATAATATAGTAAAAATAGTAGAGAATCAATTATGTACAGACAAACTGTCTTCTGTCCACCCACACCATTCCATCTTATATCCATTAACAAACGAGGCAAGAAAGGAAATAGCTGCTAGACATGCTTATTTATATACTGAGAAAGTAAAACTTATTTCAAATAGTATTACATTCACTTATAATAGAGAACTGAAAGGAAGATTGAGAATAGGGTATGTGAGCAGTGATTTCGGTAATCATCCTACTTCACATTTGATGCAGTCTATACCTGGGCTGCACGATCGAAGTAAAATAGAAATTTTCTGTTATTCCTTAAATGCTGATGATGGAACAACATTCCGTAGCAAATTAGTAAAAGAATCTGAGCATTTTATTGATTTGTCTTATATTAGTTGTAATATTGCGGCAGCAAAAAAAATACGCAATGATAATATACATATTCTTATTAACATGAACGGGTATACTAAAGGTGCTAGAAACGAAATTTTTGCATTGAAACCAGCGCCGATTCAAGTTATGTGGCTTGGTTATCCAGGTACCAGTGGAGCTCCATACATAGATTATATAATAACTGACAAAATATCATCACCTTTATCATCAGCTTCAGATTTTAGTGAGAAGTTTGCTTATATGCCTTTCACTTATTTTGTTGGTGATCACAAACATATGTTTCCACATTTAAAAGAAAACATAGTGGCTACTAGCAATAACATGATAAATAGTGATGGAAATGTAGCAGTTATAAATGCTTCAGAAAATGTTATTATTGAAAAAGCATTAAATATAAGAGAAGAAAAACAAGTAATTAAATACAAAGAATTCGAGCCAATTGAAGTTATTATAAGAAAAGTAGACATTCCGAATTATGTAATTGAATCGACAATAAATCCTAGACAAACTCAGGTAGGAATTAAGAATAGTCATGTTATAATTTGAATAATACCTATATAGAAATATTTTTATTAGTCGCTTTAATTTAATATAATTTTAGGTACTTGTTAATGGGACCGCAATCGTTAACGGTATTTCTGTAAACTATTGTGATAAAAAAGTGGCTTCTGGTGAAAAAGTTTTTCAAAATATCATATTTACTTCAAGAAAACAATACGGTCTCCCGGATGATGGAATTGTGTTTTGTAATTTCAATCAGTTATACAAAACGGATCCAAGGGTATTAGAATCATGGGTAACTATACTAAAATTGGTGCCTAATAGTTATTTGTGGTTGTTAAGTTTTCCAGCAAACGGTGAGCCTAACATTCAAAAATACGCTCAAACTTTAGGTACAGTACTATTGATTTATATACAGTACTATTTTATGTAATAATTCTATATATATTGTAAAAATATGTTATATTTTTATGTTTATAGGCTTGCCAACTGGACGTATATTATTTTCTAGAATAGCTTGTAAAGAAGAACACGTGAGACGAGGACAGTTGGCAGATATTTGTTTAGATACACCTTTATGTAATGGGCATACGACTGCCATGGATGTACTTTGGACAGGCACACCAGTTGTAACTCTTCCAGGCGAAACTCTTGCATCTAGGTATTTTGACTAGTATTTAGTTCATAAAAGTAAAATTACATCACTAATGAAATCGTATATATCTCAAAATAAATAACGACTATAAAATATTCCATCAATCAAGGTGCATGAACGAAATAAATCAAACAGAAATTGCTTGGTATGTGGTCTGCCTCGCTTTTTAAGATTTATTGATGTTTACAATTAATTCTTTACAGAGTTGCTGCGTCGCAACTTATTGCTCTAGGCTGTCCAGAGCTCATAGCCAAGAATAGAAAAGATTATGAAGACATAGCTGTAAAATTGGGAACAGATAAGGAATAGTAATTTGAAATAACTGAATTAATTATTTACGTATATTATGATACTATATATTATATATTTTTTTTATTATTTTTTATTGTATCACAGCAAAGTGACTACACTGTGCCTGATGATGAGCACAGTACAATCCAAAAACAATGGTAACTACCGAGAGATGCGTTATCCCTCGCCGGTCGCCGCTGTCATGCCGGCCTGCGTGAGCTAACAATCTCCGTCCGTGTCCAGAGGTGACCAGTGTTAATCATCTCACCGGGACTCGAGCCATGGCGAAAGTCATTCACTACTGGATATGCATGAGCTGATCCCGAAACGCGACGCGCAGAACGAATCACTATTACGGGCTTTTTCGCTAAATGCATAATGGTCGCGACCCAGTCGGGCTTTAAAACCCTACCACCCCGCTGTCGTCATTGCCTCGTTCGTTACTAAGCAGGGTGCACCACGTGCAGGTGAGGTTGACTTGGGTGTCTCAACCTTAATGTTATGCAACACTCTTTACACCCCAACATAATAATCATCGCGTTGTTTGTTCAATGAAGGCGTAATGTTTGGTTTACCATTTTTACATTTGGCTCATTTTCTTTTATTTCAGCCGTAGATACATTAGAGCCAAGGTATCAAACGCTCGTTTCAACACTACTTTATTCGATTGTGAACATTATACGAGAGGGCTGGAGACACTTTACGAAATGATGTGGAAAAGGTTCGAACGTGGAGATGGACCAGAACACATTAGTATATAATATCTTCAGCAATAGTAAATTTTTGAGGTAAATATAATTTTATAAATGGAAATTTAAAGTACTAGTATATATGTAAATACTGTATTTACACACGAAACTGAGAAACTAAAACATAGAAAATATCATATATAAGTCTTCGAAAATTACAAGAATGATTTTAAAGTAGAAAAAGTTGTACTTGGGTATTACTGATTAATATTTTGTCACTATTTTATAATATTTTATCAGCTCTATAGTTCAAATATTTTACACGCCTTTCATTACAGGGATCAAATATAAATCTTTATACCTTCATATGTCTGTTTATGTACGTGCTTAGAATATAGATTTGCGATTTGGCATTACTGGACAAAAGTTATTCAATTCATGCTACATATATTAATTATTTTGTACATCTTGATCTTCTTACAGTTTACGAATGTTCTAATTAACTTTTTTCAATATTTTGCGGTCACAAAGCAACTAATTGATGATATAAAATAAATATTGCAGTGTCAGATTTTATATTAATATGTATTTAAATTCCCGTTTCAGTCATTGATGCAAGTTATTGAAATAATGGAAATAATACTGCACTTCATTCACATTACGAATAATCAAGATACTAAGACTAAAGATGAAAAACGATCATTGGACGTTAGAATGATATTTTATGTCATAGGAGGCAAACGGACATTTGGGAAACCTGATGTTAAGTGATCACCACCTTCCATAGACACCTGCAACACCAGGGGAGACGCAAGTGCTTTACCAGCCTGTGTTGGGGGAGTGAGGAAGGGAAGGGGAAAGGAGAGGAGGAAGGGGAAGGGAGTTGGGCCGCCGGCGCTCTCACTGACTGAACGAAACGCAACATTGCAAGCACTGTTACTTCACGTCGGTTTTCTGTGAGAGGGTGGTTCTACCCCGAGCGAACCGACCCATTCATGCTGAAACCAGTAATAGCTGCAGCGTGGCTCTACCACCATAAGTTGTATACTTTTAGTTGTTTATAAAAAAAAACAGAATTATAATAATTATTAGTATCATGACTGTATTAGTTTGTTATATTATATAAATTGCCTTTAACTCTAATTAGTCCTTAGAGTAGAACTTTAAGTGTAGAAATTATATTTATACATTTGAAACTGGTGCCATTAATATATATAATTATAAAAATATATAATTCGATGTTCATTAAATTCGATAATTCAACTGAGTAGCTAATATTGTTAAAAATAAGTATATAGTTTCGTTTTATTCGTAAAATATTGTCACTGCATCGGGAAGTCCTTAAGAAAACAAAGGTGAATCTATAGTGAACACTAAAATAAATGATGTATTTATATTATAATAATTTCACCACACATTTGTAGCAATTATATAACGTAAATATAATTTCAAGGTGCCATGCTAAAGTGATGAATTTAACAATGAATAAAATTTATAAACATTTACTTTGTATTTTTATATTCTTATTCTGATTATTTATGTAATCGTTTGGCTAAATAGAGTTTCCATCTTTTACTATCGTCTATTGATTGATGACTGCTGTCGCTGCACGGTTTGATTGAGGAAACCTAGATATACAATATTTATTACTTACCGTACTTTCTATTTAATAGCCTGATTTTCGATTTAATATCTTGAACACCTACCAACACTTTCTCTTTCTGACTATTTGTCCCACACGGTGGTGGGGTCAGCCTTCGGTACTTTACTTCTCCACTTCGCTTTGTTCTTGACATAGTCTTCGGTAATTTTCCACTCGTTCATGCCCTTTAAAACTACACCCTTCCAATTTGTTTTGGGCCTGCCTCTGGGTCTTGGACCAGGAAAGGATAGTTGGAGTGTTAAATTCCCTACGTAGTCTGGTGGCTTTCTTTTCACGTAGCCATACCATCGCAGCCGACTTTCCTTAATCTTATCGGCAATGTCACGCATCGTAGTCTACCTCGTACGTCTTCGTTGCGGATTAACACCGGATTATAACACCTACTAATACAAATGTTCTAATATGTTGAAGTGACTTAATCTCCACCTAGTTGTGTATCTTTTATAATATTTGTATTCATTTACGAATATTCCCGAGCATGCATGATTGAGCTTTCTAAAGTTTATCCTAAAATGGTTTATAATAACGTTTATCAGCAAACAAAGAAACATTTTCATGACGTCCTGGTTCGAGTTTGCATGCACCAACAACTATTATAAAATTTTAATTTTAACCTTTTACAAGGAAACGGTATGTAGGTATACACATTATAATATTGATACATTTAATTTGTTTGAACCACCACTATTGTTGAAATCTTGTACACAAAAATAACTATAGATACTTGACATAAGGGTATCAATATTGACTTTATTATGAAATCTTCGACATGGGACAGCTAACCCCATCTTAACCGGAAAGTTCACTTATTCGTACAAAGTAAGTAAATAAACAAGTAAGAAGTCATAGGATATCATATAAATTGGGGTAGGTAATGTGTTTTGAAATCTTATTATAGAACCTAACACTATAAGCTAAGTGACCTTTAGTGGTCTTACTGAATTTAAAATATGACATAATTGGTGGCGCCGTTGCGTTTTCGACGCCACTGAAGGGGTGTTTCTATTCTATATGAGTGGACTGTATTTGCGGGGGTGCTAATTTTGATACTAAACTATATGCGGAGCGATGCGTTTATTCCTACTCACTCAACGAAGCGAAAAATCAAACTGTTCTAGCACGCAGTGCGGAGACGACTCTTGCGTGTTCGACGCGCTATGAGTCTTGTATGCATGTACCAAAAGGAAGGGATAATTAAGCGGGGATGGAAAGTGTCGCGAACTGATCACAATATTGCGGGAATTTTAAATATATATAAAGCGGCACAACCACACATTATGCTTAAGAAAAATATACTGGTAAAGCAAAGTTATGATACTATATATATGAAACTTGTTCTTCAGTGAAAAATAACGTTATTCAATTAAACTGTCTCGGTGACTATGATTTCTACTTCAAATTATTGCACTCATTGACCTTTCACCGTCTCATTTACCCAGTTATACAATTAAGCCCCCCCGGAAGAATTCTATAATGAGTTCTCTTACTAGTTATACTCTTGGAAATGTTCTTATAGAAAAGTTTCATCAAATCATAGTGTGCAGAGGTTGGCACGAACTACGACGTTCATCGACTACCGTGTGGTTGTTTTGAGTACAAACCATGCTATCCTAGTCCATATACTTTTTATCGTGTTTACTACGTTAACCATAAGAGTAAGTCAACACGACATATTTGTGGGAATCTCGACCAATCTCGAACAACGAGAACAACCAGCCTAGAAATATAGCATAATTAGGATTAGAATATTACCGTAACATCGCTTCCCTTTTTCGAATATCTGATACAGTTAAGGTAAGTCTATTCAATGGAAATTTTTAATTCATAATATAAAAAATACAATATTTTGTATTAAGGGTTCTGGATATTGTTGTCCACATTCATCTATAGATTTGTATTACTCAAGTTCATGGTTAACCTGAACATGTTTCATAAAAATAATGCAAATGATTAGCTGTTACCATAAGCCAGTGGTACTCAACCTTTTCTTTAAACTGGCCACAAACACTTTTAATCGGGTGGCCCAACTACAAAGACCCGGTGGGCCGCAGGTTGAGTATGGCTCCCGTAAGTTTGCCTATTTACGACATAGTTGTGCATTGTGCAAGAACCATGTTCTAAAAAATCTATTCTGTTATTAATTACCCTTTGAACTCGAAGTTTTTTTCCATTCGTATCCCCAGCAACTCGAAACCGCGATTGTCTGCTGTTATCGAGAGCATAACAATCCACGAGCCGCGACCATCATTTATAACCAGCAGCGAAAGACCCTATAACCATGTATATTATTGGCACTGTCTCCGTAGCGGAGACCTCGAGCTTGAAGATAAATTTGAAATGGCTCCACTCCAGAGCCCTCGAATACAAAGGGTTAATTTATCGTGGGTTTAAAATAATATCATTATCATAAATGACACTATTTTTCTTACCTATTTGTTTTAGATATAGATAGATAGAAGTTATACTTCTTTTGGCGCGTTAGGGAAAAATGACGAGAGGAAATTTTTACGATACGCGCGCACACCGTCACGAAAAACCGACACCCTGAAGTTGGCTATAGTCAACTTTTTCTATTGTTAGTGTCGTTTTCTACAAACGTAGAATAAGGCGAAAGATATAATTTTTGAAAATATTTATCTTGTTACGCCAAAGAAGTATAACTCCTAACGCGTGTACATAAGTACACACACACTTTTTGTAATAGTACGTTATAAAATCGGATAAATGTGATATTGTCAAGAAAAAAAAAACAACTTATTTTTGGCAAACGTCGCTTTATTAGATCCATCTCTTGATTTTTTACTAATATCAAAGTAAGAAAACAATAATTAATAACGCTCTATGCATAATAAATAAATACATTTCAACGATTAATTTGAAATAATTCCAATCAACCATTCAATTGCAAGTGAAGTTATTTATTAAAATAAAATAAAAAACAATTATATCAAATGACAGTGGAAATAATTATAGTTTATATGCAAAGATATAGATATATAAGCCGTTGTATTAATTTTTATATTAATTAAATTTACATTTTCACATTGTTCAATCTTCTATACAGATCAGATCTATTTTCATCTATGATTACTCTTCTATCAATAAGTTATGTGCTTTTTATAATTTCCAAATAGATCTACTTAAAGGAAATGATCCCTCGATACAAGTAATTTTCGAGGTATTTATTTATTACAAGGAGGTATCTTAATAACGAATCACGGATCTGGTAAATTATAAGTATCACCTTAAATTCATTTCTATTATGTATTTTTCGCACTTATGTTGAACAGAAAAACGTGTATTTTTTTAATATTAAAAGCGAAATATCTATTCTATTAAACAAATAATTTATATATTAACGTTTCGCCGTCCAAAAGTAAGTACAGTAAGCAAATACACGGTACTTACGTATTAATGCCACCGCAGTGCGCTCGCCAACCGCTATCGAGGACGGCTCGTGCTGTCTTTGTTTTGCAATACTAACCTAACAGAACCAAGACGGACGATATCAGTTACATTGCCCCGAACGAATTATTTATTAACGCAATCGCAACTGAAGTTGGTCAAGTGCAGACAATCTACACCTGGACCATGTGATTGATGTCTTGCCGTGTGTATTAATAGGTGGACTATTTATTTATCTCTTTTTTTTTATTTCTCGAACTGACTACGCTATTGAGCTAGTTAGGTTTTAACAGCTTCACCGGACTACTTTCTTATTCTCAATTTCCCCGCTTCGGTTCGGTTAGGTTAGACTTGCGAAGCAAAGACTGCGCGAGCCGGCCGCGGTAGCAGCGCACTGCGGTGGCGTTAATACATAAGTACCAAATAAACTTATTATATATTTTTATCTCTTGTCATATTTACATATTATTAATATAAAGATGTCCTTTTAATATTACTTTATAGTTTTATTAGATTACATTAAATTAGACGAATTACTGCGCACTTGTTTAAAAATTATACATTTACTTTCATGTAAGGTCTACGTAAAACCAAGAACAATCGTGAAAGACGAATGTAAAATTTGAGTATTTGAGTATCAAGCTGGAGTCGTGTCTTGTTAATCTTATGAATACCTCGAAATAAAACAAATAACAGTACCAATACAGCCCAAGTCTTCAAATAGTTCTTATTAAATTACGTATAAAATTCCAATCTGAGGTAACCGTTTGGTTGTTAGTAATCCAATTTCTCCCAATAATAATTATAACTATTTCTAATTCCAAAACTACGTTTCGAGATTTCTCCTATTACCAGGAACCGGTCAACTTCAATCCTTTATTATGATCGTTCTACGAGTTCAAGTTTTGAAGACAAAGTTATTGTTAAAATATTTCCAATACAAGCTTTATTTAATGAGCATTAGACTTAAAAATAACAATTTATTGTTGTCATAACTATTTACGTGAATTTTTTTATATGTAATGTTGTGGTATTCAGATAAAATATATTAATAGTAAGATTTATCTAAGTAATGCATGATTAAGTATAGAATTAGTGTAGAAGTCATTGTGAGTAAAATGTGTAGATCATATAAATACCTAAGTGCAGTTTAAAATTGATGTATAATATACCTATATATTACTTGTATAATATTAATGACTGTTTGTCTTAATCTATTAAACATATACGACAAGATAATGTTCATTACAAGTTCACACTCAACATATCTATAATAAAACCCCTTTTTATACGATAACCAAGTATTTAAACACATTTGAATAAAATTTAAACGAAATTATTATATCAAGTACATAAACCCATAAGATTATGTTACTTTATTGTTTATTTGTATGTAATTAAATAATAAATTACATTTATAAATAATAGAAATAACACGCCTTATATAGATCAGTCAGCGAGAATTACACAGAACTCTAATGTGTGTCGTTTAGAATCAGAAATGGTCAACTCCACTTTGCAATTTTTATGGGTATAGCCAATTTTCCATTTTGAGCTTATTGCAGAGATTATGAAACATTTAGGTATCTGTAGAGTTTTAATACAATTAGTATAGAAAGCTAAAATAATTAAAATGTATGCTATAGTACAATAGTTTCAAGTTATGAGACTTAGAAAATTGCAAAGTGGAATTGACCACTTCTGATTCTAAACGACACATGTATTAAAATAAGATAAATATAATATTCAAATGTTGCAACCAACTACCAAAACGGATTTAATTTTTCACATATTATTTGCGAACTATTTTTTTAACCATTATAATTTGCTTTAAAGCTTTTAATTTTGACTACAGTAAGGAAGATATCGTGATTTATAATATAATCTATACTATATATTAAGCAAAATTAAATATTATTTGAGTATTTTATCAGTATCTAATAAATAAAAATGTAATTTTGGTTATACGCATTGATATATAAAAACCCAAGATATACGGTCTCGAATAAAAGTAACGCTCAAAACCTTCTCCAAAAGCTCAGCGATGTACCTAAGTATCGTTATACTATAAACTTATGTTTTTGCAAATTCACCCAATACGCCAATTATTTAAAGTTGTTTTAAAAAAGCAGTGTACACAGTCCAAAGATGCGAGTGACAAGAGACTATATGAAAGGAGAGCACAATTCTCAATTGTGCGCTGATTTTACGTGGACTATTTTGAGACATGGACTGTGCATTTTGAGTTTTTATATATCAGTGGTTATACTACATAAACAGGCGCTAAAAGCGCCAAAATTTCATATAATAATTATATATAAAACACTTTGGAAACATAACAAGGCATTTAACATTTATATACTTTCTATATATATAAATAAACACATAAATATATTTCTATGTGAATATGAAATATTCTAATATATATTTCTATATTTTAAATAAAATGTTAGAAAATGACATGGTAATTTTATATTCGTTATAAACAATGTTGAAAATTTTCACGTTTTGTATACTATATAATATAGAAAAGTGCAGGTCTAGGACGCGTTTTAGACTCTTAATCTCATACATTATAAATAGTAGATCATTATATCATTACGATGTTATTATTATAAGATTTATAAGCCTTTCTTCGTCACATCTAAATTGAACGTATGCCAGTTATTCATAGATTTTCATAATTAAAGTAAGTTGAGTAACTGTGTACATTAAAATATTAACTAAAATATACAGAAATTATTTTCGTTCAGAATTCAAACGTAATCGAGTCTTGATCCTGATCTTATCACAAATTACAATAATTCTAAGTAATGTGTACATAGATAAATATGAGAAGTATTATGCGTTTAATATATAACACCTATATTTAATTGATAAACCAAATTATTAATATGTTTAAAATAGGTGCAAATATTGATAATATGAGTAAATAAATCAAAATAATGATTACATAGATATGTGAACATAAAATACATAATTATATACACCCATAAAATATATTGTTAGCGTGGATAGATGTAAACATTACTTAAATAAGTGGTTAAGTTAAAATGCCTCCAAATTTGGTGCAAAATTTGTAAACATATGGTATTATAATTTTGTTTCATATATAACAAATCTATCCCCTAGCCACTGCACCTACGCCTAAATATACTACAAAAACATGTAAATCTATAATATATTAAAAATAAAACGTTTCCAATTTATTTAAGTTACCTATTACAAGTATATATTTATACACGTATATATATTTAAATGTATATATACCAGGTGACTGTTTAGAGACTCGCAGTATTCTAAGGTATGACACTTCATAGTCACATTTAACATATATGATAACAATAAAACAAATACTAATAAACAACCAAGAAAACTTAAGTTACAGTTACTTCTAAAGACTTTCAAAAGTATAGCTACCAACGTATAAATAAATAATAAACCTAAGTATAATGACCGGTGCCAAAAGCCACAATGGGCGACCCGGAGTTAATAACTTTCGATAGTAAAACGGGCAATAAGCTGCTTTTATTTTGTTCCTGAGGTTCCCACAACTTCCTACACACAACGACCATATAAATTCCCACAAATGAAAGTGAATATCATTCCACGGTCATTGACACTGTGCTTTAACATGATTGCATTTTATATGACGTGTATATGATTGTATTTTGTAGATAATTAAATCAAATATTAAACACCAACTTTTTTTTATTCATTCAGAACGAGAATCGAGTGCAGAGTGTCTTCCAGAAATATAGCTACTGTCTAAACAGTCACCTGGTATATATATAAATATTTATACATTGTAATTCTTTATTTTACTCGAGACGACGATCATTTATTATTAAGGCAGTTTGTATGTATATATTACTATTATTTTAAACCCGTATGCTATTATTCTTTCTGTCGTAGCTGATGACAGGAGCCCTGCTTGTCAGATAACTGAGGGTTGCAAGCTGTTAAAATGGGAACGATTTGTATATAATTTCATTGTTAACCAAGACTATAACTAACCTTGTGCTTATTTCCCAATTTAACAGCGTTGTTTCTAATGCTCAAAACATACTTTTCAACTACTGGAGCTTTTTATATCGTACTAGCGAGCATAAGCTATATAGTCTAATTTCAACTAATGTAAGGAAGCATTGCATGGACTAATGTGCAGCTAGGAAAGAAATAGCAAAATTTATTAAAGATGAAAAATTATCTTAGTATGGAATCTAGAAAAAATATAACTATTATCTCATACGTCAATCTTTATAGTAAAAATAATATTTATAACATTAATAATTAATCGTTTTCATATTTAAATAAGTTAAAATTAAATAGTTATAAAGGAGTTAAATTGATGAAAATATATTTAACGTTTTTATAAAAGGTAGAATACTTACAAAACAATCTGTTAAACTGAAGAAAACAGCGACCTATTCATTGGCTTTTTGCCAGGAACACGAGACGATCCTGAAGGTACATCGAATGTCAATGATTTACGAGAACACTAAACCTATGTTTGCTATAAACCAGATCCACAGTGTTTATTACAGACAAATACCGGCAATGTTTATATGATTTTATCGGTAATGGACCTATGTCTATCTATATTTTAAAATATCATGTATATGTGTTATATTCTGCTGAAATAAATATCGTATCGGCAGATCTCTGAACTTAGCGCTATTATAATATTTGGTGTTATATATCGAGGTATGTATGGATGCCTAATTTTAGTTTTTACCAAAAGACACGTATTGGTGAACGTCGATACGAACTATAGGTATATTCTATATTAATCTATATTCTGTTTACTGTACTTATTTGATTGAATCCACAATATAATTAAAATATAAATTGTGTATTAGCATTTGTGAATTCGCAATGACTATTCTATATTATCTATATTCTCACTACAGTTACTAATATATAAATATATATTCATGTACTGATTCTAATCTTTTACTACAGTTTAGTTCTAATGTAGCTTTACGCGGTTATAATTAAGAAAAATAAATAAAAAAATTGTGAATAAGTTTGAGACCAAGACGATAAAGTTAATCTAATCTAACGATAAATACAATTTTCCTATCAGTCTACTAAGAGTGAATCCAGACTTTAAATAATTCCAACTTAAGTTAAATGTATTTTTCAAGTTGTTATTGCGAAATGATAAATGGTTTATTTTAAATGAATATCTCGAATAAAGGTTATAATTTCAAATTCCCGTCTTCTGGTATTCACGTTGCAGTTAATGTCTGTTTAATGTAGCGATTTACATACATTTGTCTTTTTAAACATTTATGTGTCTGCTGTAGTAATAACAAATACAAGAATTTACAAAGAAAAAAAGTTAATTTAAAAGCGCATGGTATTCAAATTATTGATTCATCCCGGGCGTAAGCATGCAACGAATGAAAACTGACCTAACCAATCATCTATTAAATGGCAGACCTATAATACCCATGAATTTAATTACACATTCCGGTATATTGTTTCCTTGATTCTATATAATATACGGCTAGTAATAAATCTGTATTTAAATTACCTTCTAATATCAAAACAAGCGAAGTGTGATTAGAAAACCTGTTATGTCGTTACATGACGTATGCCTAAATTTATTGAAAGTGCCATATTTTATATTATTTACAAAAGAAAAAATCTACCTCTGAGGACAATTACATTATGAAATTATTAACTATGCATATCCGCAGAGACGAATGAAGAGTATAAACAAAAACGTACATCTAATAAATAAAAAATAGATTTGTACATACATACATGCCAGAGGTTTTAAAATTTGTTGACAATATTTTAACTTCGCGCATGCATGCATATGATTAGCTCTTTGTCGCCACTATAACAATATTGTTAATTATAAAATATTGTGAATGTATTTATCGGATTTCTAAATGTTTTTTATATACAAGTTTTTGAGCAGTAAAATTCGAACAAACTTCTGACGTGCTTTCATAAGGTTTATTTACTTACGTAAGTAGGTGATTATATAAATTCTATACTAATTTCATAAGAAATAATGACCTGTGACGTCAGAAAATCAGTACGTTATTCGTGATTAAAGCATTTTTTTTAAATCTAATCTATTACAGTTTACGACATAAAGCTATATGTGTATATTTTAGTTTTTTTATTAACATTCTCATTATGATTTGCGGCTACAGCTTATGTAAAATGAAATACCTAATGATTTCGTCACAATAATAATAATATGAGCAAAGAATAAACAAATTACTAATATTACGATAATATACATAGAAAATCTCTACTAAATCTAATTATAAACGAAGCAGAGAAAGTTGAGCATCAGATTTAATTATATATTTATAAAACCACCCATTTTACCATTTCGTAACAGTAATTTGAAATTATTACTTATTAAGTATTAAATGATTTGATGTGACATTATTTGAAATTGCAAATTGGAAAAAATTTCGAACACATTTTATTCATTATACTGGGAAATATTTGTACAGCTCTGAGTATACCGAAATGGTTTAGTAACTACACTATCGTACTCCTTTGATTCTGTTCTAGTATTTGGAATGTAATTTTATTTTAACTTTCGATTTTTGAAGAAAAAATTCGAGGCTATTCTATACTTGTACTGATTTCAATGCTGAACTATCGGAGCTTTATTTTTTTAAATTGGTCCTTCGAAATTTTTAAACAGTTGAATTTATAACGAACACTATAAAAGTAAGATGATTTCAAATTACTATTATGGTTAAAGCGACGGTAAAATATGCGGTTCGTATTCAACGCCCTCTATTTATCCTCTTCCAGTAGAACCAGATCGTCAGCCACGACGTCAGAAACGTGTAGGTATATGATCCAGTACATGAGATTGAAACATACGAAGCATACTGGGAATACGATACGTGAATACTTGTCGATGTCTGATGGTGTCATACCCAGGAGTTTGCTTATATCCTGAAAATACATTAGTTAGTATTATAACCAAAAAACTAATTTTATTACAAAAGTATACGCAAGCATTCCAATGTTGATTTCGCACTAAATCGCCGCGAGCAATTCGTGTTGGTAAAATTATAATATCGAAACTGTTATTTACCTTTCCAGGGTGCAACAAATGAGGAGGCGGTCCTGGGTTTTCTTCATCCGTACCACCGCGTCCTCCGTTTATTGTGTTCTCTAAAGAGCCGCCCTTGGAATGTGCTTTAGGGTCGTGAACTTTGAAACGAACCTCCTAAAACATAAAAAAGGGTAAACGAATCACAACTGAAAAAACAACATACTAAATATCTTCCCCAATTTAAACTTACAGAAGGCCTGCCTGGAGGACATCTGCCCAGGCTGCTCATCTTAGAAAGTGTGTGAGGATCACCTACTGGTGGACAATCAACTGGTAACTTTTTTTCGGACGCTATCTTCTGTATTGCTACAAATCTTTGCTTTCTCATTTGTATCCTTTTCGCCATATATCCGACCGTTGCATATTCTGTAAAGATGGGAGAAGGTGATTTATATACAGATAAAAATATACTATGCGGAACATTTTGCTATTAAAATCGCGAACAGGTAGTAATCTATGAAAAATAAAAGTTCGCTACATGTACGAGTATAGTAAAATAAATTCGCATTGCAATAAAACTTAATATATTACCTAAGAGACTGGCGAAAACCATCACGAAGCAGGTACCAAGATAGACATCTATAGACTTGACGTACGATATCTTTGGCAAAGCGGCATTTGTGGATGACATGAGTGTTGTCATTGTCAACACAGTCGTGACACCTAGAGCTACACGGGCCGGTGTTGCGTTTCGATTTAACCAAAATGATACCCACGATATAATAACAATTAGTCCAGATGGAATATAAATCTGTATGAGGTAATAGCCCATAGAACGTACAAACTGTATTTCACACGCTAATCTTGAATAATTTCCTGTAAAAAGCAATTTAAAGAATTATTATAGGTATAGAGTTAATGTAAATAAAAAATAAATAAGAATAACAAAATAGTTTAGAGAATCATTACTTCTCCTTATAAGGTTACTTCCATACTAACTTGTCTTTAAAATATTGCAAAAATTGACTCTAGTAAATTAAACAACAATGCTAAAATTACTTATATTTATGATACATTATGTTTTCGAAATTTTAGGAAATTATTAGGTATTACCTATTACATATCTAATACATTTAAATTAATGTTAAATTTACTTTGACAAACACATTGATAACTTCACAAGATACACCACTCATTGTGTTTTAGTGCAGAAGTACAAAAGCAGGAAGTGAAAAGTTTCGTGGCTGTTTTGTCCAGTGTTCCACGTTGTGGTGTCATTTTGTTCATGTCGTATTTATGACATCCCCCGCGAACTCAACATGTACCTGTAGTGAGTGAGATCTCCATAGCCCGTTGACGGTGGCCCAGCACTTTGAACTGGGGCAGTGACACCTCGCTGGAAACACCCACAGAGTTGGGCCCCTCGTTCCATTTGTATCTGATGTCCCGCATGGTGTAGCCGACTGTGCGCAGCGGACATTATAAATGAAAGAACCCCAGGCCCATTGCAGTGGGTTTTGCAAGTCGAGTCATCAGTCGATCGGGGTAAGAGCGGGGGATCGCGATTATTTACGCGCGTCTCGTCGTGCGTTTATTGTGTATTGTTTAGCGTGTGTGCTAGTGTCACGTTATCGATCATCTGCACACGGGCTGAGGGAGACGGGTTCGGTGGCTGGATGAATGTTGGATTGTGCTGGGAGAGCGACTACTGCGATGTTTACCTGTCGTCAATGTTACAACAGTGGCGCGCTGTCTGTGCCCCAACACCCGGAACTGCGGTAATTGTACTTCGTTGCTCATGCCGACGCTTGACAGCCCGTCCTTCCAAAGATACCGAATGTCTCTCATTGTGTACCCGACTCCGGAGACATGCCAAACACACAAAACGCTATCACTTACGCTGCGAAGTATCGCGTATCCCGCATGCAGCCGGAGCAGTGTTGAAGTGTGACTTGAGACCAATTTGGCGATATTAAGTGAGTCGAACTGAGAGACGATGGGGAATGTGAGCCCAGGTGTCACTCGGATCGACTCTAAACGGATGATAGAAAAATAGAATTCAACTAAATTCTACCCAATCGATAAAAAACGTAATAAAATACTTTTTAACTAAGAAAAATGTCGCCACTATTATTGAAACGTATAGTGTAAAACCTAAAATGTAATAAATAGTTAATTTCAACTAAGCTGAATAGATAGGCATTTAAAAGTTTAATTCGGACAGAATAGCATGCAGGTGCAGCAAGGCTTATATAAGGAAGTGTAGCAAAAGCGGCTGTGATGTGTGAGTGTGTGAATGTATGTGTCGATAGGACTCGCACGTCTCCTATCGATGCTGTCCTGGGTCGTCGAGGAGAGGTCGCGAGGGTCACCGTCCCCGCCTCCTTCTGCCCGCTTAGCAAATCGCAGCATCGATGTCATAATATCATTTTTTTTTCACATGATGTACGTGAGAACAATAGCTTACTATTTACGAGTCTGCCTTCTGCGGGTGCTGTATGCGAGAAGGAGACGTTTCAGCTTATGAAAACACGAGTAAAAACACATCACGTGTCGACGACTGAGTTAAACGCTTGTGCTCTCACAGGATATCTCTGAGTAGCATCTGTGATACAAATAGTGGTCACAACACAATATCGGTAAGCCTTCGTGATTTTGCGTATCAAACCAATGATTGCTTTACGTGAGTACAAATCTCTGTTATTTTTCTATCATCATTATCTAATTGTATTTCTTATAAAAATGTCTTCTAATGTACACTTGTTTAGTAATCTTTTATAATTATGTTTAACACAAATGGTTGGTCAAAATATGTGTGTAACCTATCAACACAGAATACGAGTCTTCATGTAGTTGATTCAATAACAGGACATTGGTATTATACACAGTTAGGTAAATATTTTATTGAATTAGTAAAGGTTATCAGTAATGTGATTAGTAAAAAGAAAACACGTTAACGTTGATATTTTTATTGTTAATTCTTAAAAATTATACTTACAACTTTCTATCTCTATGTGGCACAATTGTCGGTCCATTGGAAAATACTGCAAGTTCATAGGGCACGATGCCGTTATCGTTAACCTGTAAAAATCATATAGTGAATTAGTGATTTTTTGTATCTAAATGCCATTGAGATTTCGTCAATTTGTATTTCTACTGTGAAAACTGTGTCATTGATAAAATATCCTAAATAAAACTGCAAAATACTAACTCTCTAGTATTTACAACAATTAGTTATGCCAAAAAATATAGAACCGCAAAAATATCAACTATAATTTAAATATCTATGTGAACTTGGCACTTCAAAAGAACAGTGTGTGTGTACTTATGTACACGCGTTAGAAGTTATACTTCTTTGGCGTAACAAGATAAAAATATTTTCAATAAATTTATCTTTCGCCTTATTCTACGTTTGTAGAAAAAACGACACTAACAATAGAAAAAAGGTATTTAATACATTGAAAATTGTAATACAAAGAAATACAAAGAAACAAAATGTTGACTATAGCTAACTACAGGGTGTCGGTTTTTCGTGATGGTGTGCGCGCGCATCGTAAAAATTTACTCTCATTTTTCCCTAACCCGCCAAAAGAAGTATAACTTCTAAAATGTAAATACCATTCGATAGTGCTTCGTTTGTACCCTCATGCAACGCTTTTATTTTAGTCTGTACCTCAAAGTGAAAAAGTTGGCGTTTTCAAACTCTAACCCTAACTCTACTTTGAAACACTTTTACTTTTACTTTGCAAATTATTTGTAGGCGTTTGTACCGCTTTTATTTTTTCGCTTACTTTAAAAAACCGTAAATTTTTTCTCAATAGTATATATTTCCTGTGTATAAAATATCATAAAAAGGACTTGAAAAAAATGTTATACAATTTTATTTTATAACTTCACGGAGTCTTTCTGAAAATTTTGGTATCCTATCAATTACGAGATAAATTGACTTTCTCGTATACAACATTTCATAAGAATCAGTAGAGCCACTTTAGATTTTATTGAAGAACGCGTTACTTTGCGGAGATCCGTCATTAAATATTATAGTTGAGGTTACTTTGCACTTCCATCTGGAATTGATTTGCCGCTACCACGTCTCATTGCAAAAAAAAAACTATTGATTTTATTTATACGAGGTGTACCTGAAAATGTTAAATCTGAAATTAGTAATAAACAGAAGGCGAAATATTAGTAATTAAAACAACAAAAACAATTAAAAACGAGTTAACGGTTAAACCTGACGGCGAGGTACACAGTTGGTATATAACTGTAAATATAAAAAAACCTACACCTTGGACAAATAAAATCAAACGTTTTTTTGTTGCAGTGAGACGTGGTAGCGGCCAATCAATTCCAAGCGTAAGTGCAAAGTAAAGCGCACTATAATATTTGAGCAACTTTTGAGTTCAATTCCGACCTACGAATAGTCAGATATATATATTTTTTACAATATTGCCATGATCAGTATCCCTATTTAATAAACATATATTACAAAATATCGACAAATAATTACACGTACTGACATAACTACAAATTTAATTACATAGATAAATAACAATTTATGTGTTAAGCAATGTAACTAAAATACGAGGCACTGTGCCTGTAGATAAGTATAACACAGTTGAAAAACAATGCCATGCAACCATTAAGTGAACTCAACAATGTATCATCGGTCGCCATTATCAAGCAGGCCTGTGTAAATATTATCTCAAGGTACCAACAGTTTTACAAGTAAGGAACGCATTGTCTGAGGTATAGTTCTACAGCTTTACCTGTGTTAGTATAGTTCTAATTTAGTAACCAAAATTCATATTTACCTTATACTTCGAGTGATTGAACCGGAATAATGAATACGAATAAATTCATTACTTGTAGTTGCTATGTGAAAATAAGATTGTTTTTCGTTTACAAAAAACGTGTCGGGCACCCATATATTTTTGATAAATTCTGAACCCACGGACAATGTTTCCACTCCTGTTCTCTTTTTGTATGCTAATCGTGGGTCCGTCCAAAACTGTCTGAAGTAAAAATCCAAGGTAAAGTCCTGAAGAGAACAGAAATTTCAAGATTTAATTTTTTGTTATTGTACTTAATGTTGTTAAGTTTGAAATACGCTATGAATTGATAGCTACAGGACTGCCACTTTTCAAAATATCGAAAGGTAAAAAACATGGAATACAATAATTACATAGCTTTTACAGGAGTTATAAAAAGCAGAAATTGGACAAATAATAATCTTCGATATTTCTGTTTATTAAAAGAGCTATGTTCATATTCATTAATGTTACAGATTGGAATTTATATTTAAATATATATGTAGATTAGATATATACATATATGTTTAAGTAACATTAATATTGTAAAACTATGAACCATAATAATATCACGTCTAACATCTGCATGCGTAAAATAATTATATACGTCTTATACTGTGTTTACTTTCGAACGCCAAATACATAGAAAAATAATTTACAGATTAGTAAATACAAAAATTGATTCAAGTTACTGTAGAATAAATAGACACTGCACGACATTTAATAGACAGTTCGAGCGGTAAGCTAAAAAAAAATCGAAAAATAAACAAAGGTGCAGTGTTAATGTGACAAAAAGCTTACAGAAATTAATAAGTGAGGGCTAAATTAAAGAAAAGGAAAGTGAATACTCTTATCTAAGGATTATAGATGAGTTGCAGCGCAGGTATAATACCCACGGCTCGATAAAATCTTCGAAATTCAAGCTATCAAGCCAGTACGTTAAATTGCTATCAACGTTTGGTCATATTCGTACCAGTAAATAAAAAAAGGTTATTAAAAGCTTGACTCGTGGTTTTAATTTAAAAGCGACCTCCCCACCTCGGGCTCGGGCCATGGGTCACGTCTCACAGTGACCTTCCCAACCTTGATTTGGTTTCCACTTTGGGGCTATTTATAGAAACACGTTAATAAGTTCAATCTGATCAGAAAACCGAATATTGGTATCCTCTGTCCAGCTACATTTTATTATAATCGATAAAAAACAGATATAAGTAACGAAGCATAATTTATTAAATAGATCGGATAAGGCCGTATTATATCGATGTGCCAAGTCCCTGGAGTTTACAGAGATATACACTTGTATTGGCAATATTCCATTAAATACACATAATACATACATAACAAACTACAAAATGAGTCACGATAAGGGTTGTACAGTCGTCGCAAATCCACAGTATTCATAAAACTTGTTTTGATTGTATAAATTGAAATAATAAATCAAATACCAAAAACATTTAACTCGTATTAAATAAAAGTTTAAATTTAAACTGTACCTAAATACTTAACCGGCTACAAGTCTGTATAAGTTAAGAGATGATGACATACTATTTATTTTTTATATAACGCATCACGAGTTAAATAATTTGAGTTTTTCCTTTTTCAATATTCGTTATGTTTCTATTATTACTAAAGCAGTTTAAAACAGACGTCATCACTTGAAATATATGGTAGAAACTTTGGAGTTACGAGTACTGCTAGACACAACTGGATTATTTCAAGGTAAGAACGATTGCTTTTCTTATTATGACTTCGGAAAAAAACTTTGATATAAAATATTCGACCACAAGACACATAATAAGAAAGCAAGTGGGCAGATAAAGGGCGATTCGCTCCACCAAACGCGGACATGCTCGCAGCCTCGTGTCTGGGGCTGCTCGGTCGCAGCGGCGCAGCGCGCGGCCGTCGCGACCGAGTCAAGCGTGAGCTGACAGTGGCGAGTACCATGAGCACTTCGGAGACGGAGCTGATAGACAGCACATACATGGTGACGCCCACCTCCACTGGCGGACCTGCAATCAAGTCCAATCGTGAGTAAAGCGCGTGCCTCGCGCCGTGAAAACCAAACCAAACGGTGACGTGCCCCATCGCCGCGCGCAGGGGAATCGGGAGGGTGGCGCAGTACGTGCGAAATGTGTGTATATGGTGAATAAGAGTGGACACCAGTGCATGGAATATGTGGAGCGTTGCACGGCACCACGACGACGTACTAAGGCGCATTGCACCTGCACCGAGAAGTCTACCACATTACGCGCCTAAAAATGCAATCGAACCGTGGACACGGGTGCTACGATGAACGGTAAAATGCTGGTGATGTACTAAGGTATAAAATCTTGCTATGTATGCGCTGTGTCTTTAATATTGCTTTGAAAATAAGATACCATTTTCACTTCAGACAGAGAGCTGATGGAGAGCACGTACATGGTAACCCCCACTTCCACGGGTGGTCCTGAAAACGATATAATATACAACACATGACAAGTGTTAAAATAATAACCAATTCATTTTAGCTATAATATATATGTATATATAAATATATTTTTATATCATAGCAGGCAAACGAACATGTGGGTCACGTGATGTTAAGTGATCACCACCGTCCATAGACACTAACTACACCAGGGGAGTCGAAAGTGCGTTGCCAGCTTGTGTATGGTGGGAATAGGGGAGGAGAAGGGAGAGGGAGATAGGCCTCCGGCGCTCTCACTGACCGAAGGAAACGCAACAATGCAAGCACTGTTACTTCACGTCGGTTTTCTATGAGAGGGTGGTACAACCCCTGGGGGAGTCGACCCATTCATGCTGAAACCAAAAATAACTTCAGCGTGGTTGTACCACCTATAGAAATATTATAATATAATTCTGTGGTATATAATGTGTTTCTGTTTCTATTAATAATAAAGACGTATAATGGAGTATCTTCGTCACATAAACATTTTTATGTACACTCATTCATTAATTTTTATATTTATAGACATCACTAGTGACGAACACATTAGTCATTAATTTATAAATTAATTACATATAAACATTTATAAGCAGATTGGTCTTTAAGAGCCGTCACAGCATGCACTTAATAGTGGACAGTTTCAATTTAAATATAACTCAGAAGACTGCTACTTTCATAAATTATTAAGACAGAAAAATAAGGTACATATTAAATATAATCACTAAATAGTAAATATTATACTGGAAAAAACATTTATTAATATAGATATAAAGATTATAATTTAAAAAAATAGCAGTAACAATTAGTAACGCAATAATGTTGTTTTTGCAACTTGAATTACCTATAGATATATATAATACACACATATTCATGTATATTTAATAGTGTTGTAATTAATAATAGAAGCACTCGCTCTTTCTATGGGAAAATTCTTCACTGCTAATCGTACGAATCGTAGCGACTCCAAATTATCATGGCGTTCAAACCGTACTCTCTAAAACTGACTATAAATCATAATCCAGCGGATTAAGATCGGGACTAGATGACGGCCAGTCTTCAGCTCTGATGAAGTCCGAAACGTTCGTTTCCAACCAAGACTTCGTAGACCGAGCTTTATGATCCGGCGCCGAGTCTTGCTGGAAGGACCATTCTTGGTTATTGAACATGGTGTTGTTAAGGGGCTTCACTACCTTCTCAAGAATGGTATCTTGATACACTTGCGCCGATGTTTGGATACCTTTCTCACAAAAGTATGGTTCAGTCACTCCTTCTTAGCTAATCCCCACCAAACCATCACTGAAGTCGGATAGTGCCCACGTTGCACTCTGTCGACTAATCGGAAAGCTTCCTTAGAGCTTTGAGCATAAATACGGACATTTTGTTTGTTAAAATTCAATTGTAAAAAAAATCTCGTCCATAAACAAAACATTTCTGCGACATCCCTTTGCGTACCGCTTCAGTAGTTGTTTCGATTTTACCACCCTATTCTTTTTTAAGTTATCAGTTAAGAAATGATCAGTACGTCTCTTATAGGCTGCAAGTTCTGAATCATCTTTTGAAATACGCAACATGGTTCTAGGTGCTATCTTCATCTCCCGAGATAAAATCTTTTGCTTTCGGACAGGATTTCTTCATATATTTCCCTTACTGCTTTGACCACCTTTTTCGTACGAACACTACATGGACGGCCAGATCTTTTTCTGCCACAAACAGAGGAGGTCTCATTGTACCTATTAATAGCCCGGTACATATTAAATATTGCATTTGGCTCCATACCTACTTTGTGTAATGCAATTACAGCGATTCGGTTCTCTTTATCACCCCACTCTATTTTAATATCGCAAAATATTGTACAATGTATTGACGTCAAAATGAGAAATCTCTATGAATAATCATATAAAAATGACAGATTCCAAATTCAAATGTAATGTTTTGTTTATTTTTAATTGTAACAGTATTTATGGACAGACTAAGAATATTACCCGTAAATAACGTGAACTTATATTCAAACTATTTTTTAATATTAATAATATAACTAAGCATGTCTAATAATAAAATAATGAAATTGACTGAAAACAAAAGATTCACATTATAAATATGGTAAAAGTTTACCTTCTTTTAAAATTGAACAATTTCTTTATCATTACATAGTATAAAACAAAGTCCCCTACTGCGTCTGTCTGTCTGTCTGTTAGCGATAAACTCAAAAATTACTAAACGGATTTTCATGCGGTTTTCACCAGTGGATAGAGGCATTCATGAGGAAGCTATTTGGTATATAATTTGTCAAGGATTTTTTTATAATCAGGGCGGGACAACGTCTGCCGGGCCGGCTATTTGTATTATAATTATAAATAATTATGAGTATTTTTCGGGTATTCATTTGGAAATTATAATGAAATCAGAAATAGCTAATTAGCTATTCTTTATGGAAAATCCAGTATTGTTATTAAATTATGAAGTAACTATTAATAAATTTAATGTTCCTGTATAGTTACATCAATCATCAATTATTTAAAATCTATTTGAACGCAATAACACTATTTCGCGTGACATCAAAAAATTATTGTTTTACTTACCCCCATAATTTGGCCTTACTCTTTTGTCGTAACTTATACTAAAAGAGTCCAAAATGGCTGATATATTTACGTCACCAAACATGCCACCCCCGCCCGCGCCCCTGTAATAAAACATTTAACGTAAAATTACAAAGATATCTTTATAATATTGTTTGTAATTATTACTATAATTGAAAGGTATATCCTAAGACTTATATTAATGAAAATTTAAAATTAAGTATAAAAATGTTGATCAGAAATGTTTTTTGTTCCTCAATAGACGATACATGCAGTTACTGATTTAAATGTCAAAACGTCATTTAATGAATGAATTATAACAAATCTTGATCAAAAGTACTCCGAATCTGTATAAAGTTCTGACTAATCGACACATCTTTACTGAACAGTAATCTCTGCGGATAGTATTGGAAGTCTTTTTTTTTTTATGTCATAGGTGGCAAACGAACAGGTGGGTCACCTGATGTTAAGTGATCACCACCGTCCATGGACACTAACAACACTAGAGGAGTTGCAAGTGCGTTGCCACCCTTTGGGGGGAAGGGTTAGGGGAGGGAGAGGGAGAGGAGAGAGGACAGGGGAGGGGAGGTGGGCCTCCGGCGCTCTCACTGACCGAACGAAACGCAACAATGCAAGCACTGTTACTTCACGTCGGTTTTCTATGAGCGGGTGGTACTACCCCGGACGAGCCGACCCATTCATGTTGAAAACAGTAATAGTTTCAACGTGGCTCTACCACCATAAGATGGAGATGGATAATTATATATTATAAGTCTGATTTAAGAATAGATCGATCTGTGTAACTCTAATCGGATCGAATTCAACAGGTAAAGAGACGAAAGTGTTTGACTCTTTTGTACGAAAAGTATATTTTTTTATTAAGTTTCAGTATAATTTGTTAGCTGTGTACTTCCGCATTACACCGTTTTTCAAAATTCAAACTGCATGGAGACGACAATAGGTGTAAAAGATTGTAATGGAATACATATTTATTCACCGCACAAGGAAAGAGGTACTTTGTATAGATTTAGTAGTATTAATGTATAGTACATCTTTTAAATATTATCTAAATTAGGAAATCTTTCTTAAAAAAAGCAATAATAATTTTATATGTCAACAATTCCTCACAAATTCAATATCCCACCTATATTCAGGAAGCTACTTATTCAAGTAACATCATTATATAGTATAAAACAAAGTCCCCTATCGCGTCTGTCTGTCTGTCTATTCGTGATAAACTCAAAAACTACAGAACGGATTTTCATGGGGATTTCACCAGTGGATAGAGTGATTCCTGAGGATCGTTTTAGTGTATAATTTGTCAAGGATTTTTTCATAATCAGGGCAGGACAACATCTGCCGAGACCGCTAGTCATATATAATTTATTCTTAGAACTATCATCGTCAGACTGTAAGAGACCTACCGCAGAGCCATAGGCAATTTCAAACTCTGCGAAATCCCTTGATTTATGTTTTCCACATAGAGTGGTACTACCAGAACATTTCACAGGTTCAGGTTTCCTCACGACGTTCTCCTTCACCGTCAGCTGATAGTGTTACCAATATAAATTAGTAAATTTACGTAAATTCCGAAAAATTCTTTGGTATATGGCGGGGTTCGAACCTGCGCAGATGGGATTGATATTCCACGTGTCAAACCACTAAAACAACATTTTTAGAATGTATATGACATGCTAGTAAGCGTGACCGGCCGTATTGTGCTTGCGCGGCTTTCGTCAGACTAGCGAGGTGTAGTACCTGTGTACATGTAATATTGATATTTTGCAGCTCATCATACGCTTGACTGATTAATAGAATTTATAAAAATGTATATAATTATTGCTCTGAGTGTCAATGGATGTGAAACCCACACTAATGTTAATGATTTCAATAAAATTTTAAATATTGTCATTGCATATAATTAATTTAAAAATTCAAAAGTGAACACAGTTTTTTTTATAGTAGCACGGCAAAATGACTGCACTGTGCCTGATGGTAAGCATAGTACAATCCAAAAACAATGGCGACCACCGAGTGACACAGTATCCATCGCCGGTCGCCGCTGTCATGCCGGCCTGCGAAAAGCTGGATATGCACAGGCTGATCCCGAAATGCGACCCGCAAAAGCGAATGACTATGACGGGCTTTTTCGCCTTATACATGGTGGTTGCGACCCAGTCAGGCTGTAAAACCCTACCACCCCGCTTTCGCCATTACCTCGTTCGTTATTCAGCAGGGTGCATCACGTGCAGGTGAGGTTGGCTTGCGTGTCTCAAGTCTTCGATGTTATTCGACACATATTACACCCCGCAACCCCAAAAAAAAACTTAAAGCTACGAGGGAATTTTGAGGCTTTTAGAATGCTGATCAAAATAAAATGCCGTAAAGAGCTATTTTAATTGAAATTAAATGCTCAGTAAAAATAAAAAAAAAATTCAACAAGGACTTTATTGAACTATATTGATGGAAATAGCTTGCCATATAACCAATTATTTTTCAATAATATATTAAAGATAAAAATTATTACTGTGGGTTATCCTTAGAACATAGGCATATACCATCGTGATCTTTTTGTAGGCATTTTTTAGATGTAAAATTCTGTGGTATATTGTTTTTATTTAGCGAAAACTCATTTTTATAAGAAGCGTGAGGCACAGCTGACTGTTGACCGTGAGTACCATGCCACGTCTAGAGAGTCAGAAACTTCTAAACGGCGCTAGGTACGGCTGACTGCTGATTGTGAGAACTATGCCGCATCTCGAGAGTCCCAAACCTTTACACAGTGCGAGGCACGGGTGATTGCTGATCGTGAGTACTATGCCGCATCTCGAGAGTCAGAAACCTTTATACAGCGCGACGCACGGCTGACTGCTGATCGTGAGTATCATGCCGCGCCTAGAGAGTCGGAGATTTTTACCCAGCGCTAGGTGCGGGTGAATGCTGATCGTGACGAATCACGAGTATCCGAAATATATACACAAAGAGAAGAGCGACTGAGTGCTGATCGCGATCGTCACGCAACGGCCAAATCTCTTGAGACTGAACGACAACATAAGAAGCGAATTGAAGCAGTTTGCGAGTACTACCATCGAGTTTGAGAAGAGCGAAACCTTCACATGACTCTCGAGAGGAATAAAATGGAACAGATTCGAGAATTCGAGAATGCTGAAGAACGTGAAGTTCGCATACCTGACGATCATATGTGCCATACTATAAGTAGGATGCCAATATAGTTACAAGTATCGTCAGATGCTCCGGTGCGGGATATTGCGGATTACAACTTAAAGATGGCCATAAACGATAAAAATGTTTATAAAAATAAAATTTAGAATAGTTAATAATTAAATAAAATTAAATAAATGAATATAAATAAAAGTTGCTCACACGATAATATACACATTTTAACGTATACAATACATTACACCAAAGCAAAAAAGGTACGGAACAAGAGTCTGAGAATAAAAGAAAAAAATCCTTACAAAGCGATAATTCACAAGATGCGTACATAACTATCGAAATTACTCATTGGGGTAATAAAGAACGATGTGCATCTATATATATAAAAGAAAGTCGTGTTAGTGTTACACTATTTATAACTCAAGAACGGCTGTACTGATTTGGCTGAAAATTGGTGACGAGGTAGCTTAGAGCCAGGAGAAGGACATAGGATATTGTTTATCCCGTTCGACAGCGTTCCTATGTGACTTGACATAAAACGTCAGTCACTATAAAACGTGGTATAACAAAAACGCATCTGACTTGGAATAACAAAATGCAAATGACAGCTAAGTAATTTGTCTATGGATGTATGGTTAAAAATTAGATTTTTGTAAGAAATCAATATTTAAATAAACAAATATTTAAATAAATAAATAATAAAAAATCAATAATCTCATTAAATTATCATTAACAATCATAATATAATGATGCAGCCATTTAAATAAAAAGTGAAATGAAGTATAACTGACAATGCCGCGACCAAGGCGATCGAATCTTTCCCGACAAAGCCGTAAGAAGGATATGAAACTTTGCAAATGAAAGGACTGAAGAAGAAGAAGAAATTGCACGTGAAGAGCACCGCATTAGTGTGGCTCGACTTCGTGCTTCTCAATTACAAGAGCAAAGTGAGGCAGCCCATGAAACGGCTCGGTTGGCAATGCAAAATCGTCGAGCGAACAACAGAGGTCAACAAATAGATCATTTTCGACGCAGAACAAGAGATTTATCAAGTGCTGATTTGAGTCAAGCAGGAACCACGGAAGCATGGAAGCAAGGCGATGCGGTTCCTGGGTATCCGGATGTGCGTTCTACTGATGCTCTTGGTCGTATGTATACAGTTCATCCAAAGAATAATGAATGTTTCTTTTTGCGGTTGTTGCTGGTAAATGGGCCAACGTCATTTGAGACACTACAGACTGTTAATGGTGTAATATTCCCAACATATCGTGCTGCATGTGAAGAACTCAATTTATTAGAAAACTATACCCATTGGGATACGACAATTGTTGAAGCCATTATCTCTGCATCTCCAAGTCAGATACGAACATTATTCGCTATCACAAATACAAGGATAATATGTCAGAAGATATTTTACATCAAATTCGTATCAGTTCCAGAAATAACGATCCTGAGATGAATGAGGAGATACATAATCGGGCTTTACTCTTGATCGAAGACATGTGTTACCTCATGTGCGGTAGTTTAAATAGTTTTAAATCGTGAAATGAATGACGCATTTAATCGAGAATTGAAACGTGAACGCGAATATGATCACCAGGAATTAGATTTAGTTGTTCAAATTAATGTACACCTGTTGAATACCCAACAAAAGGAAGTTTATGACACATTAATGAAGGCAATTGATGATGGAAATGGTGTTTTATATTTCCTAGATGCCCATGGTGGAACTGGTAAGACATTCCTCATGTCAGTACTTTTAGCCACTGTTCGTGCGAGATCCAACATAGCGGTTGCAGTTGCTTCTTCTGGAATAGCAGTCACGTTGTTAGAAGGATGCCGTCCGGCTCATGCAGCATTAAAATCTTCAAACTATTGAAGAACCAGCATGTAATATTGCAAAAAACTCAGCAATGGCCAAAGTTTTATCGGCATCGAAAATCATCATCTGGGACGAATGCACAATGGCGCATAAACGTGCATTAGAAGCACTTAACCGAACATTGAAAATTTTCCGTAATGACTCGAGATATTTTGGAGGAGCAATGATTTTACAGTACAATGTTTGGTGGTTAGAAAATTGATGAACAATGTAATTTACGCGACGATACTCGAAGGAAAATTCGAAGGTGAGGAAGTTCTCATTCCGAGGATCCCGATGATCCCAACCGATATGCCATTTGAATTGAAAAGACTTCAATTTCCGATCCGTCTTGCATTCGCCATGAGCATCAAAAAATCACAAGGTCAATCCTTGAAAGTTTGTGGTTTGAATCTAGAATATCCATGTTTTTCCCATGGTCAATTGGCAATATGTGGCATGTTCACGGGTCGGAAGACCATCTGCGTTGTTTGTTTTTGCGCCTGATAATAAAACAAAAAATGTCGTGTATCACAAGGTACTTAACTGAAGAGTGCAACCTATGCACCAAAATACAGGAACAATAATGAATGATTAATGTACTTAATTTTTATTTTCTAATAAACAGTTTAACTTAATAAATTCAAAAATTTGATTATTTATTGATTTTAAGGCGGAACAGAGTTCGCCGGGTCAGCTAGTTTTTATATAATCGAAGAACTAATTACGCGAATTTACGCGATAATACACGAATTAGAGAATAGAGTTCTCTAATATTGGGGGAGTGATACAAATATGCGCTCACTGGCAGGAACTTAAATGGGGTAGAGAATGCGTTGGGTTTTGTTACTCTGATGGAAAAATAAGACTGAATAATCTCCAGAGTCCGCCTTCAGAACCTTTGAAATCACTGTTGATTGGAGAACATGTACAATCCAAGGAATTGACATCATGTGGGGCTAAAGAAATTCTTAAAGGCCACATTCAAAATTCTAGTCCAGGTATGTCAAACCATTGGTTCTCTAATACCTGAACCAACATTTCTACAAATTTATTTCGTTTCACACTATTTCAGGCAACTATTAGAAGGCAATGTTTACCTAATTTAAACCCAAACATAATAATTAAACTGCAAAATATACTACATATTGTAAACCCCTATGTGCGTAGTTTTAAAGCTGCAATAGACTTTGTTTCGGAAAATCAAAATACTGAATATAAATTCGTTGTTAGCGCAGAGAGAAGACTGTTACTTGCACATCATAGTTCATACAATCCTCCTATTTGCAACCAATTCGCAGCAGTTGTGATCTACCAGGAATGTGATCGGCGCTATATTGTTCTTTGTTCACGAGACAATTGACTTTAGCGTATTAGCGAATGAAACCCGTCGCGCTCACAATGCTCTGCAATATCCACTTAATTATTATTGTAAGGAAAACGGGTATAACTTTAACATATATAACGTCGATTTAAATACTGAAGCACCAAGTTACAACAAAAAAACGTCAGCCATGCAAATTTTACGCATATCTCTTGCAAGTGAGACGCGATCAGGTTATCTACTTGCAGCGGTCTCATAGTTTATTTAATCAGTTTGTTGTTGACATGTATGCTTAAATCGAGACTGAGCATCTACTTCACATTCGCAATAATTAAAGAAGATTGCGCGCAGAAAGTTATGTGTATCTTCAGGATGCTATACAACATATCACAGATGTGGATACTTTGGTTCGTTTAGTTACTCTACCTTCGAGCTTCATTGGTGGTCCCCGTTATATACACAAACTGATACAGGATGGCTTTTGTTACGTAAGAAAATATGGAAGACCTGAGTTATTCATAACCTTTACCACAAATCCTAAATGGAGGGAGATCACATCTGAACTGTTACCTGGACATATAACCGGCATGATATAATACCCAGAGTTTTGAAATACAAGCTTCTGATAGATTAATTGACAAAAGAAAAAATATTTGGTAAGACTCCATGCTTTATGTATACTATCCAGTTTTAGTTTTAATACACTATACAATCCTATAACTTTATTAGTCACTGTGTTTATAATTGAAATTTCATGCGGACGTATTTGCTGGCACCTTTAGTACATAATAAATATAAAATGTTTATACAACATATATGTATATAATCTTTATATATAAAAATCAATGTTTGTATGCTGCTTCGCTATGCACGCTGAAACTACTGAACAGATTGTGATAATACTTTATTAGCGTATTCTGTGGACGCCCGAAATGGTTCTTGGCTCAAAATATATATGTATGTATATATACATGTTTTTTTAATCAATGAGACTGTTTGCCTTCAAGACAGAAAGGGCTATTTCTTCTTATTGAAACTTTTTACACTACATTTGCTATTGTTTTGACATATATCAATGAAACATCAGTTATCAATCAATTCCATTTGTACCAATATCATTGTTTAGGAGTTTATGTTGTTCTGGCATGGATACGAGGACATGGTGGGATCCAGGGTAATGAAGCTGTTGATCTAATCACTAAAAAAACTATCCAGATTGAATATTTTGATCCCTAGAAAACCTATATTCAGGATTTATCCTCCCCAAACAAGATTGATTTATTTACATCATGGAACTTAAACCGGAATGTATGTAACCGAATTAAAGACAAATCATATGCTTCCGGATATATTCAGGATAACATTCGGGGTAAGCCGTGGCTTAAGTTTCGTGACTATTCCAAGCTAGCTGCGTCTACTATGTGTAGACTGACGATCTGTCTGTAGAGGTGTGCTCTCCACCAGTCCATCTTGCAGAGCTTAGAATCATGGATAACTTAATATGTGAATGTGGGTTGGATGAAGGCACTCTAGAACACATTTTTTTCAGATTGCCCAATATAATTATTATGTAAACATATATTTATTTAAGGCATGATGTCTGTAAGTGTTGTGTTTGTCTTTGTGTACCTCAGTGGCCTAATCTGGAAGAACTAAGTTATATAATAAAAAAATTATTCTACCTATAAAGTGATTCTCCCATAACTGACTTGACACTTGTTAATGACCACGTCCGGTACCACTACGTCACACCCGAGAGGCGAGACTACAACGCCACCCGGGGACCCACTATTGACCTGCAATACCGCGCTATAAACTTTATTGGGGGTGTTACTAATGACCTTAAACGCTATTGGTTGAAGTTATCGGCTGTTCATTATTCACCCCGGTGTGAGAACTTAATTGGTGAGAGTTCGGCATATAAAGGGCAAGATGTCGCTGATTTACACGCACTCCTATGTGGAAGTTATTATAAGGCGAAGCTCTGCCCGGATAAATAGTCACAGTGCCTACAGAGTGTTATTGGTTTCCCTGACCGACCGGCCGATTATACGTATTTTGTAACACAATATTAGAATTCGTATCTATGAAACTTCAATATTAAAAAGCTTAAGTTGAAGTTAGTGAGTTTGGATGTTCGAGGTAATCTCTGGTACTACTGATCTTTCACTTTCACTGTTAGAAAGGTATATTGGACTACTTTTTATTTTGGTAAATATTTGTCTTCAATACTAGATCACAAATGTTATTCAAATTAGCAAAATTCTATATCATATAAAGGAATAAAATCCATAGCAAAATTTACTATCTACTGTTAACTATACAAAAACTAGGAAACCCCATATATTTAAGTGTAAAGAGGGGGAGGGGAGTAGGGCCTCAAAGTATG
This sequence comes from Antheraea pernyi, assembly GCA_015888305.1. Lineage (NCBI taxonomy): Eukaryota > Metazoa > Arthropoda > Insecta > Lepidoptera > Saturniidae > Antheraea > Antheraea pernyi. The sequence continues at coordinate 590,131 of MU158877.1, read as the reverse complement.
AAAAATCTTTTAGAAAGGGCGGATTTCAAACAACTCGCAAACCGTCGCTACTTCCAATGTTAAAAGCTCATCAGGCTTATTCAGCGATCGATAAGGTTCATGTTTCTGTGAACCTCTTTACAGACAACTCTAACTCTCATATGTATGTTGTCAAAAGAATCAACTGACTATTTCTATGTGGAATTGTATACGGAAAATTGTTATGCGCAATAAGAATCTATACTTCACAATCTAGATGTAAAGTAAACTAGTGAGGTAATCTGTTTTGGCTAACCGTATAAATTGGGCTCTTAACTTTGTATCTCATTGGGTTAAAGTTTGTCAAATTCACAGGCGTTTTCCAATTAACATCTGCTCTCCAAGATGAAGCTATAACGGTTACTGATAGCTTCAAGCTGCTTGCGATATATTTAAAAACCCATATCAACTTTGGATGTTCTATTGAGGTCAAGGTTAAAATAGTTGCAAAAAATTGGGGATCCTTTTCAAGGTGAAGCGGTACCTTCTCTATCTGTTTAAATTGCGAATGAGGCCGTGTGTGGAGCATTTCTGCCATCTTTGAGACAAGTCATCGACTCTGAAAGGGGAAAAAATGTAAAGCCTAGAACATCGGCATAGAATCGCATGCTTTTCGACGTTCTATCGGCTGCACCGGCTAGTTCCACCGTCTCCATTCCATTTTAGAACAACTAGATGCCGTACGGACCTCCCTCTATTCATAGTCGATGTTTTGTTTATCCGCATCTTTAGTTTTATGCAAACCACAAAAGAATGGAACGCGTTGGCTGAAATGCGTTGCATGAAAATATATACCACATCGAATGTCTGGCCCGTTCTTCTCGTTGACTGAGTTGGTTTTCGAACCTGTCGTAATTTTGATATTAACAGGCGCCTTCTAAGAACCTAAATTCAATAGAAGAATTTGAGGAAGCGATGACAGTTAGTTCATTATGTGTTCGGACATCGCGTCGATGGACTTAAATTCGAATCATAGCAACTGAGTCTGATCTTTCGGTGAAGGAAATCGTGGTGGTAGGACTTTTTCTAAGTCCGCCTGACTAGCTACCATCCTCAAGTTGAAAATCTGTCGCCAAGCATCTGTTAGCGTGTTGCAACAGCTGCGCTTAAGGGCAAGCTATATCTTAGTTTAGCGTGTTTAAGCGAGACACAGTCACACATGTCGTCACAGACATCTTAGACCATATCGCCATTTTACATTAGATGAGATTGTGTTTAAACGCTAAAACATATACAGTATATAAAGAAGGAATAAAGTGCTATTGAATTTGAAATACAAAAAATTGAGCCGTCACGGGACGCCTGGCAGATATGAAACACATGGTAACGTAGTAAACAACACTGTATACACTGTAGGTATGCGAGCTCAGTGCGGCAAGAGAGATTGCGCACAGTCGCTTGTGCATGGCATCGCGTCGCCACGTCTCGCCACGCAAACAATCGGGTTTATCCTCGCCTATAAATGTTTCATATAAATAATGAAATAAATAAACACGATATATCAGTTATTGCAGTAAACTATCGACTGCTAACTTTCACGTGTGGACTGTAGAGTCGTGTCCGGAACTTTCCTTTGTGAAGCCGATGTTACAATAAAAGTTGCTATCGGCTACGATCGAACGTTTCAGTTTTATCGGCTACAACTTGTTCACTAGATACCTAATTGGCAATGTTTATAGGTTATATCTCTACTGATATCAGTTGTTAAAGTATTGAAAAATATAGCAGTATTTGATATTTTTTTTATGTAATAGATGGCAAACGAACCGGTGGGTCACCTGATGTTAAGTGATCACCACCGTCCATGGACACCAACAACAGACAGAGTGACAGAGGAGTCACAAATGCGTTTGCCACCCTTTGGAGGAAGGGTTAGGGGAGGGAATGGAAGAGGAGCGAGGAGAGGGGAGGGGAGGTGGGCCTCCGACACTCTCACTGACCGAACGAAACGCAACAATGCAAGCACTGTTACTTCACGTCGGTTTTCTATGAGAGGGTGGTTTCTGATTTAAATAAAATTATACGTTATCTTTACTTTACAATCTATATCTATATCTATCTATACTAATATATAAAGCTGAAGAGTTTGTTTGTTTGTTTGTTTGTTTGTTTGGTTGAACGCTATGATCTCAGGAACTACCAGTCTGATTTGAGAAAGTCTTTCGGTTTTAGATAGTTCATTTATCGAGGAAGGCTATAGGCTATATATCATCACGCTAAGATCAATAGAAGCAGAGCACCAATGAAGAATGTTTCAAAATCGGGCACTTTTTTTGCTTTTGAGCGATTACGTTATTATTATATACGTTGCCATGGTAACGTAGTAAGTAGTAGTAATAATATTCGTCCAATAGGACAGGCGAAGGAATTAATCCATACTGCCAATTCTGAAGTTATGTAGTAAGTATCAAAGCTAACATTTTCAAAGTTTTTTTTTCCTATTCAAATAGTTCATAGGCGAAGGAATTAATCCATACTGCCAATTCTGCAGTTATGTAGTAAGTATCAACGCTAACATTTTCAAAGTTTATTTTGTTTTCGTATTCAAAATTTTATACTACTTTTATTTCCAATTTTTAGTTCCAGTTATGTTGCTGATGATAAATCCCATCCCACTCGATATACTATTTGTATTCATATATCTAATGTACACGTTACATGTTACAGTTGGCGTGAGTGTCGTAGTTACAAATATTATATTTTGTCTGTTTGTTTGTTTGTCCTGGGTAATTTCCAATACGACTGGACCTATTTTAACGGGAATTTTACTTTTTACTGCCAGATAACCGAAATTATAGCGGTTGACATATTCTACTTTATTTGTCCGCGGCTTCGTCCGCATTACTTTGGGCCGATTTTCACGGGGTATTTACTGGTAGATAACAGACCTTGAAAAAGTAATTAATAATCTCAGGAACTACCAGTCCGATTTGAGAAAATCCTTCGGTTTTAAATAACTCATTTATCGAGGAAGGCTACAGGCTATATATCATCACGCTAAGACCAATAGAAGCAGAGCACTAATGAAGAATGTTTCAAAATCGGGCACTTTTTTCCTTTTGAGAGATTTCGTTAGTAGTAGTAATAATATTCGTTCAATAGGACAGGCGAAGGAATTAATCCATACTGCCAATTCTGAAGTTGTCAATATAGGTATTTCTTATATATCCTTTAATCAATTTTATTCCATGTCTAAGTTACAATAAAGGCATAAGCGCCAAATCTTCTATATAATATGTCGTACATTATTTTAACCATCATTATTATTTTCTTAGTCTTCATAATCATAAAACAAAATTGTTCAAATAAAGATTTCGTTAGCGTTAGTATTATATACGTTGCCATGGTAACGTGGTAAGTTTCTATCGCAAACATTTTCGAAGTTTATTTTGTTTTCCTATGGAAAAAGTTTATACTACTTTTATTTCTAATTTTTTATTTGTTCTCTATTACGTATTATAAAAATAAAGTTTATGTATGTACAATTAAAATAACAACTTTTTGATGAATGGCTAAGGCTACAAATGAACAAAAAAAATTTCTTTATACTTTGTCTATATTTTTATATTAGTATATTTCTCTGTTTGTTTGTTTGTTGCGGGTAATCTCCAAAACGGCTGGACCTATATTTACGGGAATTTTACTTTTTACTGCCAGATAGTCGAAATTATAGCGGTTGACATGTTCTATTTTATTTGTCTGCGGTTTCGTCCGCATGGCTATTTCCAAAATGGTTGGACCTATTTTCACGGGGTATTTACTGGTAGATAGCAGACCTTATAAAAAGTAATTTAGGTTTTTTATTCGCCTTCGGCCGCAGTGGAATATCCGTAATGCTTGAACTGATTTTCACGGGACTTTCACTGGAAGATAACTCACCTTATAAGAAGTAACTATTTTATTTTGTTTCTCAAGACTTTGTCCGCAATATCCTACTATCTCCTAATTGATTGGACCGACTTTCACGGGGCTTTTACGGGCAGATAACTAGCGGGCTCGGAAGACGTTGTCGCGCCCGGATAATAGAATGAAAACTTTGACAAATTATACCTAAACCTTCCCCATGAATTATCATTCTATCTACTGGTGAAAACAGCATGAAAATGGTAGTTTTTGACTTTATCGCGAACAGATAAGCTGACAGAGGACTTTTTTAACCGACTTCGAAAAAGGAGGAGGTTACTATGTTCGGTTGTATGTATTTTTTTCATGCATGTTAATCGATATTTTAGTTAATTATGAACCGATTTTAATGATTCTCTTTTTATTTGAATTGGTACACTATGTAGTGATTGACTGCTACGTATGTATTAGTCCATGTGAAATTGATGACGTGAGACGTGTGCCTTACTGACTCCAAGAATAAATATGCATAATTGAAAGTCATATATTTGTATGTAATATGAATTATATCATCTTTTTGGTCAATTTGGCGGCCATATTGTTTTATTTACCATGTTTGCTTCTACATAACTCAGTTATTATAGCAACATATAAGAATAACTTAAGTATATCGACAATACGGGCATATTATATCTATCTACAAAATAAAAGATTTAAGATATATTGTTCGATAATGTATAGCTTATAATTTTCATTACTTTCTTATATAGTGTTCGTGAGTACTGAGTTTGGTATATAGTAGGTTGAATTTCCAGTTATGTTGCTGATGATAAATCCCATCCCACTCGATATACTATTTGTATTCATATATCTAATGTACACGTTACATGTTACAGTTGGCGTGAGTGTCGTAGTTACAAATGTTTTTGAAAAAACTTTTCTGTAATGTACATACACCCACTCACAATTTTCCATTTCTTTAATACATTTTTTAAAAAGCGCGTGCGGAGCCGCGGGTAACAGCTAGTATAGGATATAAATTGAAACAAAGGTCTGTTACGTAGCGATACTGTCACTTATGAACTTCGTCACATACGAAAAGTTTTATTTTTATAAATACTTAACCTTTACATCTGGAATTTTGTTTTCGATCGTATATTTTTTTATTAACCACAGAAATATAAATTACTATCTCTGTATTTACCTTAACAAGTTAAAAAAGAGGATAGAAGCGTAACAAACAAACTCAAATTCACATTTATAATATTAGTCAGGACTTAAAGTTCTTAGTCTATGAGATAATACCTAATGATGATCAGTTGAGTAGTTAAAGTAGGTCAAAGCGTAACAAAGAAACTCAAATTCATATTTATAAATTTTTTCAGTGTTAAATAGTGCATTTATCGAGAAAGGCTGGCTATATATCATCACGCTAAGACCAACAGGAACGGAGCACCAATGAAGAATGTTTCAAAATGGTTTTTTATTTCCATTTGAGAGTTTCCGTTGCGTGTTAGTTATCCCAAGGTAACTAATCAAACAAACAAACAAACTCTTCAGCTTTATATATTAATACTAGCTTCTACCCGCGACTTTGTCCGCGTGGATTAGTTACCTTGGGATAACTAACACGCAACGGAAACTCTCAAATGGAAATAAAAAACCATTTTGAAACATTCTTCATTGGTGCTCCGTTCCTGTTGGTCTTAGCGTGATGATATATAGCCAGCCTTTCTCGATAAATGCACTATTTAACACTGAAAAAATTTATAAATATGAATTTGAGAGTAGTAGTTATAATATTCGTCCAATAGGACAGGCGAAGGAATTAATCCATACTGCCAATTCTGAAGTTGTCAATATAGGTTTCTTATATATCCTTTAATCAATTTTCTTCCATGAACAAGTTACAATAAAGGCATAAGTGCCAAATCTTATATATAATATGTCGTACATTATTTTATCCATCATTATTATCTTCTTAATCATAAAACAAAATTGTTCAAATAAAGATTTCGTTAGCGTTAGTATTATATACGAGTACGTTGCCATGGTAACGTGGTAAGTTTATATTGCAAACATTTCCGCAGTTTATTTTGTTTTCCTATGCAAAAATTTTGTACTACTTTTATTTCTAATTTTTTATTTGTTCTCTATTACGTATTATAAAAATAAAGTTTGTGTATGTACAATTAAAATAACATCTTTTTGATGAATGGATATGGCTACAAATGACCAAAAAAAAACTTTATTTATACTTTGTCTATATTTTTATATTATTATATTTTGTCTGTTTTTTGTTTGTTGCGGGTAATCTC
>MU158877.1:529895-576658 GCA_015888305.1 Antheraea pernyi | reverse complement strand
TATATATATATATATATATCGCGACTTCGATATTTTCTAATAATACGGTTAACCCGGATTTTGAAACATTATTCATTGGTGCTCCGCTCCTATTAGTCTTAGCGTGGAGATATACTCCATATCCATACATCCTATATCCTTCCTCAATAAATTGTCTATCTAACACTGAAATAATTTTTCAAATCGGACTAGTAGTATCGTAGATTAACGCGTTCAACCAAACAAACAAACCTTCCAGGTTTATAATATTAGTAGGGATGAAAAAAATAAATATATATAATGATTTAGACTGCTCTAATACTAAAAAAGATAAAGGTAACATAACGTTTATATCACCGAGACAATTTTCAAACCGCACTATCCATTACGCCACTCTATTTTTCACTGTTTCACGAGTATAATTTATGACACAGTATATTCAAACCACAAGTTGGACGGGCGCCCAACCTTTTACAGTATTATGAGAAAAAAGATAATGTTTTTATCTACATACATGCGGATTATATAACGTGTGATTTTACTATATTTTAACTCTTTGCAGATACTAAAAGATTAATAGTATTTTGTTGCTTATAATCAATAATGTTTTCAAGTAAGCGACACATTTAATATATCAGTATGACGATATTTTTCTTCAGTAATAATTATATTTTAATTACTTATTACCGCTATTAAACTATATTTGTGGCTTTTTCGCATTTTAAATAAAGAACGCATGAAAAGCCTTCAAATTAAAGGATAGCGATTTAGGACACAAATACCAGCCAGTTATTATTTTAGGTGAATTGTATTGATTTTAACATAATGTATAATGGTGAATATTCGTTGATACATAATAATGTAAAAATATTTAAAACTAAATGTTACACTGGACGATACTTTTCACTGCCGCCTGGGATAGATTGGCAGCTACCTCGTCTTACTCCAATTTGTTCCAATTGGTTCCGGCTTTTGCAGTAGGCTGTGAAAGCCTTCTATTTATTTATTGTCAGTAGTCAGTAGTTCTTGTCAGACAGTGTACAAGTTCGGTGTAAAGTAAGAAGTTACTCACAATTTTATCGTAGCTATAGGTTTGTACGAAGTTAAACCTATGTTTTAACCCCCGATTTATTCCTTTTCCTCATTGTTATATTAACCATTGTTATATTTCAACCTACCATAACAAAATGAAGTGGATTGCTCTCTATTCTAACATGAAACCTTACTATAGAAATTGTCTGCGAGGGACGGGAAATTAAAATATCGACATAAATAATTATAAATTGCAAGGCTTAATGAATAAATACATATGTTATACATTATATAATAAATATGGAAAATTATCATATAACAATACCGAATACTTTATAAAGGCTAATTGTATAGATCTTATTGGATTCTCCAAAAATATTATGAATTTATTTCACCCTAACCACACAAAAGAACACAGTTAATTAACTGTTGCTCACGTACTTTGTAAAAATTAAACCTCGATGGAGGAAATTAATTTGCGGTCATTACGCAGGACGGCCAGCCATTTATTTTAAAACCCTTTTTGCGTGTATGATATTGAATTTATTGATTTTAGGGTAATAAAGTTTGTCACGCGTGTGTGTAATTGTTACCGCGGTAATTTGAGGATGTGAAGTTAAACATATAACAAATTTGAAAATAATGTGCTTATATATTTCATTTATTTGAGGATTTTTTAATATCTTAAATGAGCCTTATTGTATTGTAAGTATATAAAAAAAGTTAAATACAGAAATAAAATTATAATTTGTATCTGTAATCAGTAGAATGTCGTATAATTAAAATCTGATTGACTAAATGTAGTTTTTGCATATATGCGATTTCAGAAAAAAAATACCATTTCGTTTTTTAAATACATAACAAAGAATTATGAAATCATTGTTAATTTTAAATGATCAATTGAAATTGTCACTGCATTTAATTTTATTGATCTAAAATAGGGGTTACAAAAGCATGTTTTATAACATAACAAATAAATATATTTATTTGAAATTGGGTATAACATACTTTCACTTATAATATTAATTAATAACAGGATCTTGTAAGACTATTTAGTCCCATATTCTATTTTCCAGTGAATGAAATCAGTCAAATATAACACGGAGGCCAGGAGGAGCAATATATCATGAAAATGTACCATTTCAAATAGTTCTTAGGCGAAGGAATTAATCCATACTGCCAATTCTGAAGTTATGTGGTAAGTATCAACGCTAACATTTTCAAAGTTTATTTTGTTTTCGTATTCAAAAAGTTTATACTACTTTTATTTCCAATTTTTTATTTGTTCTATATTACGTATTATAAAAATAAAGTTTGTGTATGTACAATTAAAATAACAACTTTTTGATGAATGGATATGGCTACAAAAGACCAAAAAAAACTTTTTTTAACTGGAAGAGGAAGAGAATTAGCTGATGTCTTGCAAAGAAGACGCATAAATGTGGCTTGTTTGCAAGAGACGAAATGGAAAGGGACGAAAGCGAGAGAGATTGGTATAGGATATAAATTCTACTACTGTGGGAGTAACGGTAAGAGAAATGGTGTAGGAATTGTATTAGACAATGAGCTTAAGAAATGTGTGACGGATGTAAAAAGAGTAAATGATAGATTAATATTGGTGAAATTATTGATAGAACAGATGACGGTCAATATAATAAGTGTGTATGCGCCGCAAGCTGGGTGTAATGAGGCTGTAAAAGAAAAGTTTTGGGAAGATTTTGATGGGGTGATGATTGATATTCCACAGAATGAGGATATCTACATCGGAGGTGATTTTAATGGGCATGTGGGAAGAGAGAGTGGAGGTTATGAGAGAGTGCATGGAGGCTGGGGTTTTGGGAATAAAAACAAAGAAGGTGAAAATCTCATTCAAGCTGCAGTTGCTTTTGACCTTGCCATAGCTAACACTTTTTTCCAAAAAAGAGACCAGCACTTAATCTCATACAATAGTGGTAATCACACTACCCAAATTGATTATTTTCTCTTACGAAGAAATAATATTAAAATAGTGCAAGATTGCAAGGTTCTGCCTGGAGAGATATTAGCTACTCAACATCGTCTATTAGTGTTAGATTTAAAAATAAAATTAAAACTTGCTGGAAATCAGGCGAATGCTCCACCCAAAATTAAATGGTATCTAATAGAGAAAGATGAGTATGTGAAAGAATTTAGAACAAAAGTTGTTAATAAAATGATAGAAATGGAAAATATGGAAGCGAAAACTGTTAATGAATGTTGGAATGAAATGGCAACATGTGTAAGGAACGTAGCAAAGGATGTTTTTGGTGTAACGAAAGGAAGAGGAAAGATAGATAAGGATACTTGGTGGTGGAACGAAGACGTACAAAAGGCTTTGAAAGAAAAAAAAACTGCTTTCAATGAATGGAAATGTATTGAAGACCAAGATAGTACGATTAAAGAAAATAAGAGAATAATGTATGTAGAATGTAGAAGAAATGCAAAAAGGGCAGTTGCTATTGCTAGAGCTAAAGTACAAGATGATTTGTACCAATCACTAGAGAGCTCACAAACACAAAAATATTTGTATCGATTAGCAAAAGTAGGAGAAAATAATACAAGAGATATTACACACGTTAAATGTATAAAAGACGATGGAGGAAAAGTTTTGATGAATGATGAGGACATAAAGAGTCGTTGGAAGAAATATTTTGAAAGACTGATGAATGAAGAAAATGACAGGACCGGAGAGTTAGAGACCGTACCGTCAAATTTAGGCGTTGTACAAGAAATAAGTGAGGATGAAGTAAGAAAAGCTGTGAATGGTATGAAAAACGGAAAAGCCGTTGGGCCAGATGGCATACCGGTTGAAGTATGGAAGTTTTTAAAAGTAGATGGGTGGATGTGGCTGACTTTATTTTTTAATAAGATATTGCTAGAGGAAGCGATCCCAAATGAATGGCGCGATAGCGTAATAGTGCCTATTTTTAAGAATAAGGGTGATGTGCAGGACTGTAATAATTATCGAGGAATAAAGCTGATGTCACACAGTATGAAAATTTGGGAAAGGGTGATAGCGAGACGAATAAGAGATGAGACTGAAGTGACTCCGAATCAATTTGGGTTTATGCCTGGACGTGCGACATCTGATGCCATTTTCGCACTTAGGCAACTGTGTGAAAAATACAGACGTGTACATAAGAATTTGCATATGGTGTTTGTTGATTTGGAGAAGGCATATGATCGAGTACCCCGAGATGTTCTGTGGTGGGCACTGAAAAAGAAAAGAGTGCGTGAGAAGTACCTACAACTTATTCGTTGTATGTACAGTCAAGCCAAAACACACGTTAGGTCCGAAGCTGGAGTTACCGATAATTTCAATGTGGCTGTAGGTTTGCACCAGGGTTCAGCTTTAAGCCCTTATTTATTCCTTCTTGTAAGTTCTATGGTTTACATCAGATCGATTCTAAAGATAATATATTGTGTCGCTAAGACCGCTTGGCTTTAAGATAATCAATCTTTTATTACAATCTAAAATCTTGATATAAATATAGACGAATAAGAGATGAGACTGAAGTGACTCCGAATCAATTTGGGTTTATGCCTGGACGTGCGACATCTGATGCCATTTTCGCACTTAGGCAACTGTGTGAAAAATACAGACGTAAAAAACTGCTTTCAATGAATGGAAATGTATTGAAGACCAAGATAGTACGATTAAAGAAAATAAGAGACTAATGTATGTAGAATGTAGAAGAAATGCAAAAAGGGCAGTTGCTATTGCTAGAGCTTTAGCTTGTACTTGTAGTTTAGTACAAGATGATTTGTACCAATCACTAGAGAGCTCACAAACCCAAAAATATTTGTATCGATTAGCAAAAGTAAGAGAAAATAATACAAGAGATATTACACACGTTAAATGTATAAAAGACGATGGAGGAAAAGTTTTGATGAATGATGAGGACATAAATAGTCGTTGGAAGAAATATTTTGAAAGACTGATGAATGAAGAAAATGACAGGACCGGAGAGTTAGAGACCGTACCGTCAAATTTAGGCGTTGTACAAGAAATAAGTGAGGATGAAGTAAGAAAAGCTGTGAATGGTATGAAATATTGCGGACAAAGTCTTGAGAAACAAAATAAAATAGTTGCTTCTTATAAGGTGAGTTATCTTCCAGTGAAATTCCCGTGAAAATCAGTTCAAGCATTACGGATATTCCACTGCGGCTGAAGGCGAATAAAAAACCTAAATTACTTTTTATAAGGTCTGTTATCTACCAGTAAATACCCCGTGAAAATCGGTCCAACCATTTTGGAAATAGCCATGCGGACGAAACCGCGGACAAATAAAATAGAATATGTCAACCGCTATAATTTCGTCTATCTGGCAGTAAAAAGTAAAATTCCCGTAAATATAGGTCCAGCCGTTTTGGAAATTTCTTTATACTTTGTCTATATTTTTATATTAGTATATTTCTCTGTTTGTTTGTTTGTTGCGGGTAATCTCCAAAACGGCTGGACCTATATTTACGGGAATTTTACTTTTTACTGACATTTTATTGACATGTTCTATTTTATTTGTCTGCGGTTTCGTCCGCATGGCTATTTCCAAAATGGTTGGACCGATTTTCACGGGGTATTTATTGGTAGATAACAGACCTTATAAAAAGTAATTTAGGTTTTTTATTCGCCTTCGGCCGCAGTGGAATATCCGTAATGCTTGAACGTGTTTTCGCGGGACTTTCACTGGAAGATAACTCACCTTATAAGAAGTAACTATTTTATTTTGTTTCTCAAGACTTTGTCCGCAATATCCTACTATCTCCTAATTGATTGGACCGACTTTCTAACTAGCGGGCTCGGAAGACGTTGTCGCGCCCGGATAATAAAATGAAAACTTTGACAAATTATACCTAAACCTTCCCCATGAATTATCATTCTATCTACTGGTGATAAAAGCATGAAAATGGTAGTTTGTGACTTTATCGCGAACAGATAAGCTGACAGAGGACTTTTTTTAACCGACTTCGAAAAAGGAGGTTACTATGTTCGGTTGTATGTTTTTTTTTTCATTCATGTTAATCGATATTTTAGTTAATTATGAACCGATTTTAATGATTCTCTTTTTATTTGAATTGGTACACTATGTAGTGATTGACTGCTACCTATGTATTAGTCCATGTGAAATTGATGACGTGAGACGTGTGCCTTACTGACTCCAAGAATAAATATACATAATTGAAAGTCATATATTTGTATGTAATATGAATTATATCATCTTTTTGGTCAATTTGGCGGCCATATTGTCTTATTTACCACGTTTGCTTCTACATAACTCAGTTATTATAGCAACGTATAAGAATAACTTAAGTATATCGACAATACGGGCATATTATATCTATCTATAAAATAAAAGATTTAAGATATATTGTTCGATAATGTATAGCTTATAATTTTCATTACTTTCTTATATAGTGTTAGTGAGTACTGAGTTTGGTATATAGTAGGTTGAAGTTCCAGTTATGTTGCTGATGATAAATCCCATCCCACTCGATATACTATTTGTATTCATATATCTATTCATTATAATGTACACGTTACATGTTTCAGTTGGCGTGAGTGTCGTAGTTACAAATGTTTTTGAAAAAACTTTTCTGTAATGTACACTCACAATTTTCCATTTCTTTAATACATTTTTTAAAAAGCGCGTGCGGAGCCGCGGGTATCAGCTAGTAATTAATAAAAAGAAAGAAAGCAATGCATGTGTATACTTTAGTATAATTGTGTTCATGTAACATCTTATATTATGGTAGAGCCACGCTGAAGCTATTACTGGTTTCAGCATGACTGTGTCGGCTCGCCCGGAGTACTACCACCCGACCCACAGAAAACCGACGTGAAGTAACAGTGCTTGCATTGTTGCGTTTCGTTCGGTCAGTGAGAGCGCCAAAGGCCCACCTCCCAGCCCCTCTCCTCTCCCCCTCACTCCCTTTCCCCCAAACACAGGCTGGCAACGCACTTTCGACTGGTGTTGTTAGTGTCTATGGACGGTGGTGATCACTTAACATCAGGTGACCCACAAGTTCGTTTGCCAGTTATAAAATAAAAAAATCTGAGTAAAAAAACATTGTGCGACAGATTGCTTCCCATTAAGGACCCAATATATCTCTACTAATTATGTATGTAAACACAATTTAACCTAGATTGTTCAAGGACGGGAGAAATCTAATCTCACAATGTCACGATAATATTGTCCGAGCTGACATTCTAAGATATTAGATATTCAAACAAAAGGGCTATAGGTATTATATCACTTATGATTAAAATAGAATGTCCATACACATAAAATGATAGAAGTCTGTAGTTGTGTGTGTATCGCGTAAAATTGCTATTTAGATTTCTTTTTTTGTAGTGTTACACCTCAGTATTTTGGTCCTTATCCAAAAACACTACAACAATATCTTTACTTAATACTAGCGGGCACTCAGTGGTCGATATTCGACCATAGTTCATTGATTTTTTAAAGGGATACATTTTATAATAATAGTTGTATGTTATAATATAATTGTTGAATGTAGAATGAAAAAGGGTAATTGGAACGTAACAGTAAAATAATACATACAGTCGAGCATAGCAACCTCCTTCACAACCTTTTTTGAAGTCCTTTATTGACAGATGTCAAAATGTCTTTTTTATTTACATGTGTGTATATATTGTGTAAAATTGAAGCAGTAGTGTGAGTAATGCATATTTTAATTAATTTAATGTACTTCTAATGCATTTTATATTAAAGAAATAGCTTTCTGCACTTCTCCTCCATATAACTATGCCAAGTTTCACGTTCATCCGTTCACGCAATTCCTTTAAAAAGGGATACAAAGTTTAGGCTTCACGTATTAATATAATGATAAGGCACTTTTACGAGTACTATAGAAGATTAAAGAAGTTTTATAAAAAGAAAGAAAGAAATACTTTATTGTTGGAACAACTATATAATTAAATAGAATTAGACAGAAAAAAAACATTTGAAAATGAAAAATTGATGTCCAACAATTGGCGAACCCATTCAGCAAAAATGGTGCAATACAGTAAGTGGTACTGCAGTGCTGATTTTCGATGGGAGCCCATATGATTATAAACGGATGTTCAGTTAATACAAAATTTAAACCGAACAAAAAAAAATGTGTGTGTACTTATGTACACGCATTAGAAGTTATACTACCTAGGCGTAACAAGATAAAAATCTTTTCAAAAATTTTATGTTTCGTCTTATTCTACGTTCGTAGAAAAAACGACACTAACAATAGAAAAAAGGTATTTAATAGATTGAAAGTTTTAATTAACACAAAGAAATACAAACAACATTTACAAAGAAACAAAATGCTGACTATACCTAACTTCAGGGTGTCGGTTTTTTGTAACGGTGTGCGCGCGCATCGTTTTAATTTACTTTCATCATTTTTCCCTAACGCCCTAAAAGAAGTATAACTTCAAAAATATCTCACACAGGCATAATACGTTACAGATGGTCACACTAAAGATATATATAGCTACTGTAAGCACAAATTTAGGATTAAACAAAACAAATATATATTTTTTTTAAATACACATCAATAACAATACACTTACAATAGAACTGCGTGAATATATTAATTACATTATAAGTATATTATTGATTTCCATTTTTTAATGTTTCTTTTCTTGTTCATAAATATATATTGTTAAGGTAATACACAACGCAGACGAAGTCGCATATCTCAATTACCTTTATAGCTTTAATATAAGTTTCGATAACAATTTCATGTTGTAATGTTAAAAATCCCTGAGTGTATGTTACAAGTAACAATTATAATTATGTTAATTCTTAATAATTAAAACTCAAAACATTTATAGTTCACGACATAAAAAAATAACAACAACCTAGCTATAACTTAAATTTACGTTAATAGAATGTGTAATTACAATTTACCTCAAAAAATGGGCATCGTATGTAGTTTGGTACTCTGGGTAAGTTAAATAGGAGTTTGCGTGTTTAGAGTCGCGTGAGTTGATTACCCAATCGTATGCAAATACCTATTATACATAAACGAGGTGAAATAGGGGAAATTAGTTTTCAGGTCAATGTTTTATTAGGTGTTTTACTTATAAAAATATTGTTTTAACAATATTCATTAAGTGAGTCGAGTGATTTCCAAACGGAGATTGCCGAGAAAAATATTAAACGTGTGACCTCGTAGATACAGTTAGCATTTTAATAATTCTATTAGTAGGTTAAATATAACTTTGTTTACAATTACAATACTACAATGACTGTTACCGCGGCCCTATTCACGTTATATTTTAACCTTACCTAGCAATCGATACCATTAATCGTATTCAACTTACCTAAAGATACACTACGTTTCGAACATTCGACAACGTACGAAGGGTTTATATCCAAAACTGGTATTTATCAATAGTCTTTGGTTAAACCTAGTATGTCCTATATTATAATAGTAAATGTCCGCGTGGAATAGTTACTATCGGCTAAAAAACCCGATTTTGAAACATTATTCATTGGTGCTCAGCTCCTATTGGTCTTAGCGTGATGATGTATCCTCTCTATACCTCTCGATAAATAAGCTATCTAACACTAAAATATTTTTTCAAATCGGACCAGTAGTTCCTGAGATTAGCGCGTCCAACCAAACAAATAAGCTTTGTAATATTAGTATACTCGTAGATTACTACTTCTCTCTCGTACTTACCTCGAAACGTCATTCATATTACAATAACTTTAAATAGAGAGGACCGATTTTAATGAAACAGAGACTTAGTTACTCTCTAGGATACGCTTTATGATTTGAGATATTGAGAACTCAGTGCTTTAGCAGTGATACGTGATCATACAAACTTCCCGTATCATGCAAAGATTTTTCCATCTAAAATACACTGACACCATTTTTTTCTTCTAAACTCTATAATTTTTCCGTATTTTCTGCTATCACATCGTTCGTGGTCGCTTTTTGCTTAGAATAAAATCGTGGCGAAAATTTAATATAAACTAGTGAATTTTTAGGAGTAACTGACTTTGGTTTTTATCCGAAGTTCTCGTCTTTTTACTGTTATCTCTGAAATTATGAATTGTATAAAAAAAATGTAAATTCTGTTGCAAACTTATTTTCTTACAAATTAGTCCGATAGACTCAATTACTCAAATTAATAATTCTTAAGTTATTAAACTACGATTTATGAGTATTATAAATTTTAGAATTATTAAATTAATTATGAGATTTTTATAGTTTATGGACTCCAATTTTAATAATATAGTAATTTTTATATGAACGTTTCACCATTTCTGGTTTTGTTTTAACTTTTTTTTTCTGTTAACATACAATTAAAGCAATATTTGAAATTTTGTAGGGTTTGTATAAATAATACTTATAAATACGTAAATAATAATAACTAGATATAATGTAAATTGAATGCAAAATTTAGAAACTTTGTACACGCAAGAAACGCATTTTTATAAATTATAAGCTAAAGTTTGTTTTGAAAGACCTACGATAATAATAATTTACAATATAAATATGTGAACAATAACGGTTCAACGGCCAGACGTCTCGGCGCCGTGAAAAGCATTGAACCAATAGAACTCGCTCGTTGCACATGCGCCCTAATGTTCCCATATGCAATTTATTTGGTGTCAACATTACAATAGCTATTTCTATACACGCAGCGAAAACCTCGAAAGGAAAAAACACAATTTTGAAACAATCTTCATTGGTGTTCTGCTCTTATTGATCTTAGTATGGATCTTGGATAAACGAGTTATCTAACACTGAAAGAATTTTTCAAATCGGACCATTAGTTTGAGATTAGCGCGTTCAAACAAAAAAACAAACCCTCCTGCCTTGTAATATTAGTATAGATAAATCAAGTTAATAATTTATAAAGAGCAAATAATTGGAATTACTATATTAAATACTAATTATTATTCTTATTCAATTAGATAGAGATATGAATCAAGTACTATCATTTACTACGTACTATCAAGCACGTGTACATGTGCATCAAAGCGTCACTGAATAATTAACGTTTCACTTCCTTTTTCAGCTTCACCGGACTACTGTCCTGCTGTTAAGACCCTGCTAGGTCAATAGCGTAGACATCGAAAAAAAAAGCTTCACCGGACTACTAAAGCGAGCGCTTAAGGCACTCAGCCGATTTTATTTTGACAACTAGCTCAAGGGCACACGACACACCTCGGCTTGGGCTGTTGCCTGATACATGCAATTCGCGACCTATCTGAGCTAACCTAAGCTAAGCTAACTATTCATACTTATATGAGTTGTTGAAACATATATGTTTACCAAGTATACATACCTCAACAACTCTTATATATATTTCGTATCGGATAATTTTCTAAACTATTTCAGTTTGATAACGGAAACATATAAAACCCTTCCACTTGCATGTGTAAGCGTGCATGCGTGCACGTGTGGATATGTGTAATGTTGTCGCAGTGATGTAAGATTTTGTGTCACTGTATCGCGCGAGCAGCATACTCAAGGGCTTCACGCCGAGGGACCGTCCCTAAGCTTGAGCCGCTGCGGAGGGAGGCCTAGTCTGGTTAAGTTTCACTTCCGTTGGTCTGATGTTACTCTATACATTTAGCTACCCCTCGCTTGTACCTTTTGTATTGTATGTACATCTATACGTATTGTTAATGTAACTAAAGTCTAGCTAATCTAGCTATCATTCATGCATATCATATCTGAGCCGTTTGTATATCTATACATATAATAAGAATGTATATCTAATCTAACGTGACTATACTCTTTTGATTTTTGGGAAAACAATTGTTGCAGGTATCTTGAAATAAGTAATAAAATACATTGCAATCATTTTTAGAAATGTCTGTCTGTCTATCTGTTTTTCTCTGTAATTTCTATGCTTCTTTGAACACGCATCGCTGCTAAAGTACTACGTTCACGTAAATCATACAGCAAATCCTCGAGTAACATTTAGTTTTGGTTTCATTAGAATCGGTTCATTCTATCAAATGTTATTGTAATTTTAATAACGACGCGACTTAAGCACGAGAGTAAAGTGGTTTTTCTTTTTCGAACTGACTACGCTATTGGCCTAGCAAGCCCTTAATAGCTACCGGTCTTCTACAAGTCGATAAGTAAATGGACTAAAGACATTCGGATGATTTTACTCTCTGTTTTTCTACATTAGGGTCTACGCGGACGGAGTCGCGGGCATAGCTAGTTCATACCAAAATATGTAAATATGCCTAACAAGTAACTTCAGCATATAATCATGATTTATATTAATGAGTAGGTGCGGAGGCAAGATCTTCCAGTTTTAACTAATTTGCACAGCGAAGCTGACGTCAGATTACGTTAAATAAACTCAGGTGTGGGCCAAAACTTTACTAGTTCAGTTTGTATACAAACTTGATATATCTTATCCACTTCAAGGGCATCATTTTACGGAATTAATGATGCGTAAGGTAGCGATACTTATTAATATCACTTAATTAGTTAAAACTAGCCTCTGCCTGCGACTTCGTCCGCGTAGAATGGTTTCTATGGGCCAACGCTAACACGTAGTGAAGCTCTCAAGAGGAAAAAAATCATCCGGATTTTGAAACATTCTTCATTAGTGCTCCGCTCCTATCGGTCTTAGGTAATGATATATAGGCTATAACCTTCCTCGATAAATGAGCTATATATAACACTGAAAGAATTTTTCAAAATCGCAAAATTTACCTATTTATAATGTTAGTATAGATTAGGACTAATTTGATTGTAATAAATATATTGTTTCTTTTTATTGTATATATATATTTTTTTATTATTATTAATATGTCAATTTGAATAGGAGATATATATATAAAAGGCCTCTCTTCAGTCATATGTTATGCAATTCTTGATGAAGGTAGTAAAATATGTATTCAGCGAGTTTAATTATTCATAAGTTAATTGTTTTTCCTTCTTACTTAGCCGTTTTTAGCAAATTTAACTAATTTTTAGATGTAGAAATCAACCTTGTTATAAAATATTTATATTATTGGGTAGATAGATGGTTGAATGGGTTGGGCGGATTATCAACATTTATTTAGAAAATGTTAGAATTTAATAAACGGTACTAAAAAAACTAAACTGTAAAGTTGCACCAGTGATATGGCATACTGGTTACGTTTACAGGTATTGCGTTAATCGACGTAGGTTTGAATCTCTGCAATATACCCGAGCTTTCGGTAAAGAATACATCTTGATATAGCTATGTCGCAGTGGTAAGATTTTTTTTTCTCAAAATGACTACGCTTATTTTTAGCGATTTATTTATCTATTATAGTTTTCATTTTTATAATGTTTCATTATATCTAATATTATATTACTATTACCGAGAAAACTCTGAAACCACGAATCCTGAAAAAAAAACCCAGAAAATGCACTCTTTGGAAATAGTCTAAAGTTGGCTAGTTTTCTGTTACATAAAAATGGCAATATAGCAAGCAAACGATAATCTTGAAGAACTTCGTTTTAACCGGAACGAAAAATTGCAAGGCTAAAAGAGCCCATCAGACTTCGTAACAAAATACAACAAAATAATCCCAAGGAGGGTTGGTATCAGGCAGGCGGCCGATCGTAAAAATTAAGCCAAATCATATACCACAACATGATAAACATGTTGTACCGACCCTACTTATGTGGGATAAGGGTAGGAAGAAGAAGAAGACTACGCTATTGACACAGCAAGATCTTAACAGCTTCACCGGACTACTCGCAGTAGTAAGGTTTTTTCTAAACTCACCTACAACCCACCACTCTCAAGTTCAAAATCTATAGCCCATATATATTATCACATATAAGCTGAAACGTTTGTTTGCTGGAACGCGCTAATCTCAGGAAGTACTGGTCCGATTTGAAAAATTCTTTCAGTGTTAGATAGCTCATTTATCGAAGATATGCTGTAATCTCACTAAGACTATAACGAGCGGAGCAATAATGAAGAATGTTTCAAAATCGGTGTCTTCATTTTCCTTTTGAGAGCTTCCGCTGTGTTAACACGCAGTGTTAGCCCAAAATAACTATTCCACGTGGACGAAGTCGCGGGCAGAGGCTAGTATTTGATAAAAGCTAAGAAGTTTATATTTTGTAATAGGGTTAATTTAAAACATAAACATGTTGACGATACTCTAATGTAAACTGTAAAGAAGTTCGCAGCATATTTTCGTATATATCACGTTCCATGGGATTCTTCCAATTACTCCTGGTATTAAATAATATTTTGATATGATTTTCATTACTTATTACTTGTTTATTATAAAACATAATAATTTTAATATTTATTTTTTATAATAACTATTTGCCTTATTTTTGTCAGTTTGAATTATTTACCATCTAATTCTTTAATACAAAATTATATTCATAAAATATTTAATATAATATATTATATCGAACAATTATCACGTTATTGTAGCAAGGTATATTAATAGATAAGTAAAGTCATCGAAAAAGATCAATAATAAAATTTAGAAAAAAATATCTAATATTTATTATCAGTGTCTAAAATAAATAAAAAGTAAAAAATTAATTCACATATTTGGAAATACACATTTTTTATCGTAACTTTAATTAATAAAATAGTCGCAGCTTTATTTATTTTAGCATATATACGATGTTCAAATCTTAATAATATTGCCATACGTCGTAAATCTAATGCATTCCATTTTACTGCCTCGCCGAGAGTTACGATCGTCTCAGCTTATCGAGAAAATGTACTAAACTTTTTACGTGAACACATTTATTTGTTAATTTAATACTCACGCGACATGATTGGCATGAGGTAGAAATGTAGCCGCCAGCGCCAGCAGGACCGGCGCGCTGCGGGTCCGAGCACCGCTCATGACGCGTGCGGTGAGTGCATGGAAACTTGTTTACCATGTGAACACTCAACTTTCACCGCTGGTGTCACGCGGTAGACTGTACGTTGTCTGGCTTCTGGCAGCTTATAGTGGCTGGTTGGCGCGAGTGCTCCCACCGCGCTGCTATCGATTGAGGCAGGCGTGACCCGGGCCGGCACCGCCTGTCGCTCGAGCTATCGACCGTCGCGCTATCGCAACCGATGCGACGCGACGCGTACTCACCTCCTAATTACTACACTACCGGTCTTCTGGGTATTAAAATTTCAAATCTGCGCGCGTATTCCTGCTGAATTTTTTCATACATCAACTTTTATCTCTATTGATTTTGATTTCTAGCTATGACGCTGTATGGGAACCTTTTGAAAGCTTATTTTGATTCCTCGTAACCTTTTGTATATTATTAGTCCTGTAGGTGAATGTAGGCATGTAGTGCTAGTGTGGTGTAGTTTAGTATCTATTTCTACCATCCGACCTTCATGTCAAAGTAATGAAAAATAGTTGTGAATACAAGTTTTTACAAGTGACTACCAGTATTCTCTTGCACGCAGTGACCACACCCCGGTAATCACGTCAACTTGTGAACCAAACTTGGTTGAGAGGATTTGTATATTTTTAATGTTTTTTTTTTTATGTCATAAGTGGCAAACGAACAGGTGGGTCACCTGCTGTTAAGTGATCACCACCGTCCATGGACACTAACAACACCAGAGGAGTCGCAAGTGCGTTGCCATCTTTTGGAGGGAAGGGTTAGGGGAGGGAAAGGGAGAGGAGAGAGGAGAGGGGAGGGGAGGTGGGTCTCCAGCGCTCTCACTGACCGAACGAAACGCAACAATGCAAGCACTGTTACTTCACGTCGGTTTTCTATGAGAGGATGGTCCTCCCCCGGGCGAGCCGACCCATTCATGCTGAAACCAATAATAGTTTCAGCGTGGCTCTCCCACCATTAAATTTTATTATTAATTTATATTAATGTGCTATTTTATAGCAAGCTGCCTTGATTAATAAGTAGTTTAGCATCAAAATGTAGTGACATAATCTAAAATACCGTAGACCATATATTATTATCACCTAGATATTGCAATCAGATTCTTATCGAATCATAAAGACTTACCGTGTTATTAGATAAAGGAGAATAGTACATTCTTGTGCGCATGCTCTTACGCTAGCACTTATGTGCAATAATAAATTCTGCGTAACTATCAGTTTATGAAATATTATAGATATTAGATATGACATAGAAAGTGTGGTCGATGTAGTTGTGTATTCGAGGTATAGTACAGATTTGGCAACACCCTATGCAATGTACCAGCTCTATTTAGGGTGGCAATGCTTCCATCTTTTGCTTCCAATGTCTTATTATTATTTGTCAATTCTTCTGCTAGATATGAACACTAATGATCAAAGGTTAAGAGTTCATAAAAAAGGAGACAACGTTGAGAAAAATGACAAGACAATCTTAGATAACATGGAACACCAACAGGAAATCTATCGTATACCTGAAAGGAATTATTAATTACCATGGCGAAAAATCCCATCTTAATAATTCTCTTCTACGTATCGCGTTCCAGAGTCAGCTTATGCAAACCCAGTTACCGAGTGACATTCGCTGAGCGTGTTTTACCGTTTGTATTATGGCGAGTGTTCTGAAGAGCTATTCAATTTCTTTCTCTCCTATCAATAACGGAACCACGCGTGCAGGGCATCATAAATTCCATCTGAGCACGAATTAAAAAATTTGCAAGGCTTTATATTTGCCGTGCCGTTAAGCTAGGGAACGTCAAGAGACATTTACACAGCTCCAAATGCCAGCACGGCGATAGATACTTTATCTCTCGGTGATCACCATTGTTTTTGGATTGTTTTGTGCTTACCATAAGGCACAGTGCTGTCACTTTACGGTACTACAATAAAAAAGCTCCACCTTATGACTATTATACCAATTATTGTGGAACTTTTCTATAAGTAGCAATAAAATAAGTTTGTATAACACTTGTAATGAGGTACTAGAGTATAGAGGGTGTAAGGGTGTAAGGGGTGTCGAATAACATCTAAGTCTTGAGACCCTCAAGCCAACCTCACCTGTGCGTGGTGGACCCTGCTGAGTAACGAACGAGGCAATGGCGAAAGCGGGGTGGTGGGATTTTACAGCCTGACTGGGTCGCAACACCATGTATATGGCGAAAAAGCCTGTCATAGTGAGTCGCTTCTGCGGGTCGCGTTTCGGGATCAGCCTGTGCATATCCAGCTATTCCCAGGTCGGCATGACGGCGGCGACCGGACATGGATAGGGTGTCACTCGGTGGTCGCCATTATTTTTGGATTGTACTGTGCTTACCATCTGGCACAGGAAAAAAAAGTTGAGAAAAGCTCTTTGGCCCTATGCGGACAGATGAAATACGATCTGAACGCTTCAAATTATCATTGTATTATTTGTTACCTTTATCTGAAAAATATAGTACTGGAGCTTGATTAGGGTTCTGGCTTCGAAGGATAACATGCGAAATTTTTTTCTCTATACCTCACGTTTTAGCTAACCACCGTGAACGAAGGCAGACATTGTTACTTTGATTTGCTGATCTGTAACAGACATTTCATAGTGTCTCTAGTGAATCACTTTGATTTGTACTAGCATAGTTTTGTTGTTACCAAAAATATATACGATGTTACACCTATTGTATGCTATTAAGCTACTGTGGTACTGTAAATGGTTAAAAGTCGGAATATTTTCAGTTTATATCCCTGTATTTAGCTAGGGTGTTTTCTGGTACTAATGCATTTTTTTTTAATTTGCTATTAAAGCAAGTTATGACAACATTACACTATAGATGATCCAGGATCATTTCTAGTATACCTAATTATCTACTAATATTATAAAGAGGTAAAGTTTGTTAGTTGGTGACGTGAGTTTGTCACGTTGTAGGGGGTAATCTCAGGAACAACTGATCCGATTTGAAAAGTTCTTTCAGTGTTATATAGCTCATTTATCGAGAAAGGTTATAGGCGATATATCATCACGCTATGACCAATAGGAACTGAGCACCAATGAAGAATGTTTCAAAATCGGGGTATTCATTCCTCTTGGGAGCTTCCGTAGCGTGTTAACGTTAGTCCAAAGTAACTATTCCACGAAAACAAAGTCGGGGGCAGAGGTTAGTGAAATATAAATGCATACGAATGCAAGAATAGGTCAAATATTAAAGTATAAAACTTAAATTTATAATATTATTCCGAACTGGGAAGCTTGGATAAGTGCTCATTAAAAATGAATATAAACGGGTAAAGTTTTTAGCCATTAGGCGTGGCAGGAATATTATCTGCTCTGTTCATAATAATTTCGCGTTCCTTCCATAGTGAATCAAATGATGCTAATTTAATAACATCGTATATTTATTCTGCTCGTTTCCGTTTGTAATGTACTCGCCTCGTCTTTAAAATCCTTTTTTTTTAATACTTATTTCCATAAATCTATCTTATTATCGATACCTGTAGCAAATTAGTAAATATATACTCGTTTGTTGATACTTGAAAATGTTTCAACTATTACATTATTGAATATGAATTCAATAATTATGATAATTGGGGACTCTACTTTTAAAAAAATCGGACTATGCTGAATAGTTTGTAAGCAACTCAGAGAATCTGTCAAAATGATAGTTTGATCTAATTTATGTAATAGTACAAATTTGATAGCTTCTAATATAGCAACTACTTCACCTGTGTAGGTGGGTGATAAAGAAGGGTATTTATTACGTTGAATAATATTACTGAAGATAAAAATGATATACATATATAATGTATCACATTGTCATGTAAATACATATATTATTGCAAGCATACGGGTACATAAATGTCATTGCCGAATGTTGTGTTAAAAACTTAGCGTATGCCATGGGTATTCGAGCGTCCTCAGAATACCCCCTAAATTATTATCACAATCTGTTCATTAGTTTCGGCATGCATAGCGGACAAAGATACAAAGATTGATTCTTATATATGAAGAAAGATTGACATTGTATATTGATTACTCATAAAAACTAAATATGTACACTTTAATGATGTTAAGTATTAGGGACTAATATTTGTACATGTGACATTTAGATAAATATACTAAATAAGGTATATTTCCAGAAATACATTTAGTTACAAATAATTTAACATGTAGTAAGTATAAGTCACAACCTTAGTGTTAAATTATTTACATAGATGTTGTTTGTATATTCTCCTTTTATTTGTCGACGTCACCGACGCGTGACAGCACGCGAATAGCTTTTATTTTACGAGCGTTAGCATAGTACACACTATTAAATTAATAAGCAACTACGACTTATACAACTATAGTAGAATACTTTTCGTGTATTATAACTACAGATGAAATTTGAAACATGTTCATTGTCAGATCGAATACGGATTTATGTTTTCGTGTAACTTTTCAAGATCGTAGGTTTCTGTAAAGCATTACAGGTTATAATAATCGTTCAACAAGTAAAAAAAAATTTCTTCAGTGTATCAGTGTAGTGTTTCAGTGTGTACACGCGAAGGAAGTAAAATTTATTTCGTTTATATGTATTAAACTATATATATTGTATAAGTAATTATACCAGATGCATGTTTAAAAGGCGACACTATTCAATCGTGTGGTCTCATTTAACAAGTAAAATAATATTACCAAAACGTTTACTAATAAACAACAAAGAAAACCGTAGCGGTTCTAAAACTTGTAAAAGTATGGGAACGGCACTTTTAAACGTAATAAAATCACTCCTAGGTTCGATGAACAAAATTGAAGGGACGCTTTTCAAGGTTAATCATTACGTAACTGCTTATTGCCGGAATGCCGCACGGTCGAACAAAGTGAGGCGGGGCGCGGGCCTAGGTGCAGGGCGTGGGCCGGAGTACGCGGCACGATGTGATTCACTGTTTCCCTATTTATTACACCATTTCGTTTTTGCGTAAATCGCTTGATGTTGAGTGTATATCAGTTTAGCGTTTCTCGAGATAATTAGGTCAAATATTAAGCACCTATTTTTTAATTTGTTTTAGAACGTGAAGCAAGTATTGAGTGACCTGTGAGAATATTGCAACTCTTTAACCAGTCATAATGTATTAGTGACATTTTGTATGTCACGGTAGGGAATAAATTTCATTACGCGTTGTTCCTTAAACGTAAGGCTGGTATTTATTTGTGTGTATATGTAAGTATGTGTAAGTGTCTGTCTATGTCTAGTACTAAACCATAAATAAATGTGTAGGTATTTATACTATAGGACTTCGTATAGTATATAGTTTATTAGCGTTATCATATATTTATAATTGAAAACATATAAGCCAAAAAAGTTTCGCTTTCCTCCCGCGTGTACAAAATGGTACACGCAATATTTTTTCTAGCTATTCCATAATTAATTATATTTAATCAAAAGTTAGTTCACGCAAATAAATCACGCAAAATTTATGGAATATTATGTATTTTTCGATCAGTGTGTGATTAGTAAAACACAATGACAACTTTTTTTAAAACATAGTTCTGCATCA
This sequence comes from Antheraea pernyi, assembly GCA_015888305.1. Taxonomy (NCBI): domain Eukaryota; kingdom Metazoa; phylum Arthropoda; class Insecta; order Lepidoptera; family Saturniidae; genus Antheraea; species Antheraea pernyi. Next base: position 556,238 of record MU158877.1, on the reverse strand, counting down.
CTAATAAACTATTTAACATGCTTTATTCGACAATATACTAGAATTATTATCCAGATTATATTATCTATATTATTATCCAGAAGCGGAAGATATAGCGTCGTACCTATAGTTTTGAGGGGGATTGATGATAGCATCAATATTGCGGATCAAACTTGTTTGTGATTTGCACAAGAATCTTAGAATTTTGTATTGATATCTAAGGTTTATGAAGATATATAAACGTTTACCACTCTCTCGCAAAAACTATAAAACGGATTTTGATGTAACCTAATATTAGCGGTCCCGGCGAACGGTGTCTCGTCCTGATCATAAAAAAACCTTGACAAATTATATACCTAAACCTTCCTCATTAATTACTTTATTTAATGGTGAAAGCCGTATGGAAATCCGATCAGTAGTTTTTGAGTTTGTCGCGAACAGAGATGCAGACAGATGTGGCAGATGAATTTGTTTTTTTAATATATTAGCGGGCTCGGGAGACAGTGTCCCGTCCTGATCATAAAAGAACCTTGATAAATTATATACCTAAACCTTCCTAATTAATTACTTTATTTACTGGTGAAAGCCGTATGGAAATCCGATTAGTAGTTTTCGAGTTTATCGCGAACAAACAGATAGACAGATAGACGATTGTTTTATACTATACAATGGTAATAGTGATAACTTATACTTTAGAATAACACATAATATTATAATGGTATTGCGTAAATTGGTCAATATATAACAGTTGGTGTCAATTAAATTGGAAAAATACTGCCATTTGACTGCTATTTTAGTGCGCACTGCATAAACCGTGTGAGTTATGTTTGGTGTCATCATTTGTAAAGATACAAACGCTGACGAAATCTTGGACTGTCGGTAGCTCTTCAAATAATTCAAAATTATTAATCTAGATCATATAATGTTAGGGTAGTAATATAAACTTGTGAAAGAAATACGAATAGCATATAGTAAGGGAACGATATATCATAATAATAAAGTAAGTTTCCTTGTCTATACATCAAGTCGTTCGCAGAACAAGTCACAGTTTCTCCTTACGATTACTTATGTACGCGGATCTCTACGACATCATATGTACTCATTAGTGTTTGACGTCAAAAGCTGTGAATACATTTATTTCTCTTATCCATGATCAATTTTAATTAAGTGTATTTATTGGTACTAGTGTGCGCTCAGTGGTCGACATTCGACCATAGTTCATTTATTTTTTAAAGTTTGAACTTTATTAGGGTTCTTTTGTCATAGGGTATATACTTCTATAATCAAAGGTTTTCATTACGGCTACTTTGTTATTTGGCTCTTTTTTTTAAATTAATTAATTATAAATTTAAAAAACAGGCGTTTACATAAGGTGGTAAGGCTCTCAAATTGAATTAAATGTAGCCTGTACATTATGAGGAATAGTGATATGCCCAGTATCATAGTTTGGAAAAGTTATGGATAATTGGATACACAATAGAATCCGATGATGAATCCAAAACAAAGATGTTTTTAATACTACCATTCATTTTTGAAAATGAATTCATTTTTGTTCAAAATTCCCCATAAATTGTATTAAATATAATTGCTACATCAGGTTGAACTGCATCATTGTAACCGTGGAGATCTAAGTCATGGATTACTTTCAAGAGCAAACAAATTTTCTTTTTTCGATTTTATAATGTATTTTTTGTCTCGTTATTTTTTTTAAATCATCATTTGAAGTGAGTTTTTTTTAATTATAGCGGTTGACATATTTTATATTATTTGTCCGCGGCATAGACCGCATTGCTATTGCCAAAATGGTTGGACCGATTTTCACGGGGTGTTCACTGGTAGATAGCAGACCTCGTAAAAAGTAATTTAGGTTTTTTATTCGCCTTCGGCCACAGTGGAATATCCGTAATGCTTGAACCTATTTTCACGGGACTTTCATTGGCAGATAACTCACCTTATAAGAAGTTACTCAGAGTTTTTTATTTTGTTACTCAAGACTTCGTCCGCAATATCCTACAATCTCCTAATCGGTTGGACCGACTTTCACGGGACTTTTACGGGCAGATAACTAGCGGGCTCGGAAGACGTTGTCCCGCCCCGATAATAAAAAGAAAACCTTAACAAATTATACTTAAACCTTCCCCATGAATCGTTCTACCTACTGGTGAAAACGGCATGAAAATCCAATCTGTAGTTTATGACTTTATCGCGAACAGATAAACAGACAGAACAGAGGACTTTGTTTTTAACAACCTTCGAAAAAGGAGGAGGTTAATATGTTCTGTTGTATGTATTTTTTTATGTTCGTTAATCGATATTTACGTCAATTGTGAACCGATTTTAATGATCCTTTTTTTATTCGAATTGGTACACTATGTAGTTATGAACTGCTGCTACCTGTGCATTCATCCGTGTGCAATCAATAATATGTTACAACTATGAGAGACGTGTGCTTTACTGGACTCCAAGAATAAATATACATAACTAAAAGTCATATATTTGTATGTAATATTAATTATATCATCTTTGTGGTCAATTTGGCGGCCATATTGTTTTATTTACCGCATTTGCTTCTACATAACTCAGTGATTATAGCAACGTATAAGAATAACTTAAGTATATCGACTATATAGGCATATTATATCTACATAATAAAAGACTTAAGATATATTGTTCGATAATGTATAGCTTAAAATTTTTATTACTATCTTATATAGTGTTAGTGAGCATTGAGTGTGGTATATAGTAGGTTGAAGTTCCAGGTATGTTGCTGATGATAAATCCCATCCCATTCGATATACTATTAGTAATTATATAACTAATGTACACGTTACATGTTACAGTTGGCGTGCGTGTCGTAGTTACAAATGTTTTTGAAAAAGCATTTCTGTAATGAACACACCCACTCACAATTTTACATTTCTTTAATACATTTTTAAAAAGCGCGTGCGGAGTCGCGAGTTACATGTAGTATTATTATAAAATTAACCTATAATTTGACCAGTTTCAAAGGCATGCAGTAAGGCATGTAACGTCAGTCATGTTAAAAATATTGAAAAGGCAATTGGAACGTAAGGGTAAAATGACAGATGTCAAAATGTCTTTTTCATTTACATGCGTGTATACGTTGTGTTAATTTCAAGCATTAGTGCGAGTACTGTATATTTAAATTAATTTAATATGTTTTTATTATATTTTATATTTAAAAAAATAGCTTACAGCTCTTCTCCTCCATATAAAATTTAACTATGCCAAATTTCAAGTTCATCCCTTCGCACAAGTCGCTTAAAAATGGATACAAAGTTTTGGCTTCACGTATTAATATATAAGATACATATAATAAGTGTATAATAAATATTACTTAGTCCGTCTTATTTATCAGTATAATAGTATAATCGATTAGTTATGTACATGAACGGTTGGACTGAGGTCAAAACAATGGTTGCGGTCAGACTATACAAGTCTTGAGATCTGCTCGAAGCTTTTCTCTCTACCAGAAAATAGACCCGACACTCGACGGTCAATCCATGCAATGCTATATAGGTGTTATTATTGTCAAACTGTACCAGTCCTCTGTTGAAAATATATCTCGTATACATATCCATACTGGAGCCCGTTTTCGTTCTTTTGCATCGAAAAATATTACATAGGAGCTATAAGAGTTTCCAAACCAATTATTCAAAAATAAACCTAGAATATGTGCAAGGTTCGTTTATTCCGCCAGAACGCCGCAATATTATGTTTAAGTTTGAAAATCTTCCAATTCGATGTTAAGAAGTAGTTACTTATTATAGATTGGTCTCGGGAAGTAAGAATACAATTAAATTACGTAAAGACACACGATAGAAGTAAAACTTTTGTATTACAGAGAAATATTTTAATTAAAAAATACAATAAAAACCCGTTGCCACGTGGTATTCCTAGGCAGACACCCATTGAAGTACTGAACGCACTCGACGTTGCTTAATCTGAGGAGAAACGGTGGTTTCAAAACTCTTAGTGTACGGCCTGAGTGCATCTACATTCGGCGGTGCGTCCAGCGGGGCGTCCAGCGTCCAAGAGCGACGCTCGCGCGGCACTCAGGACACTCACGTATTAATGCATATGTTTGAAACGAACGCCGGACGCGACGCTACGCTCGACGCTCGATTATAGCGTCCACTCTGGACGTACACTAACTGACACAACGCTTACAGTCACCACTTTTCGTCGCACAAAAAGATTGCCTATCAGAATTTCAAAGTTTTCCATAAGAAATTTCACTTCAGTGAACTACTTGTTAGTATAACGTGTTGTCTTTTTATAAAATCCCCTTTCACGTATTAAGGACTGCATTTTCCCCACTGTTTATTTGATTTCTGCAAATGTGATCCTATGTACTAGTATAACTACTGTATGGGCGTCACATGACCAAAATGCGAGTTTCAGACCCATAAAAAAAGTTATATATATGTAGTATGACTATAAAGCGCAAAGCATTTCGCTACACGTGAATCAACGATAATTTATTTCAGTATTGTGTAGATTTTTACTCAGTATTCACCTTCAGTATATTCTATAATATATCATATCACACTATGATATATCATAGCGTATATTATCGATCTGTCCAAAAAACGATCTGAATTCGGAATTAAAAAATTCTAATATTACGTATATATTCCAAAAGGAAACTTAGGAAGTGATTTCAAAAGACTATATATTTTGTAGAATGTATAAATTTAATTTAAAAAATATCGAAGATAACCGAAAGCTTGACATCGTGACATAAGTTAGGTTATTTATAAAAGTAACATTGAAGAGTAGACGGTGACCTGAAAGTTCCCTTCATAGACCGACATAAACGAGTTATATTCGTAGGCAACCTTTACATTTTTGTCTCTGTATACGACCACGGAAAGGTTAACGAAAGGTTGACAGTTGTCTACTTTAAAATTCCATTAACATTGGAGTTATGAACTTTTGCAACCCTGGCTTAGAACTCGGGCCGGAATTTGTGGTGATTTAATTAAGTCTCACTTAACAAACCTAAATAGACAAGAAAATTATTGAATTTAAAAAGTTAGCTACTTAAAGTCGGTTTAACTAAATATAAGTGTGTTTAGTTTAACTAAATTATTATATACCGCATAAGCTACATGTGACAGGCACATCTCATTTAAAAACTCGATTTAAAGACGTAAGTAATACTAAAGCTATAGCAAGGCATGCCTTTAATACGCAAACACTAAAATATTTAGAATTTAGGACGAGTTTAGCTAGGATCTTAGATACCACCATGTGTTTATTATACCACAGATACATATACACATATTGTAAAGAGATAAAGTTTATTATTTTTCTATACATAATCTCTGAAACAATTGATCCAATCCTTTAAATTATTTTACTACTGTAAATTTACGTTCAAGCGATAAGCGTTAGTATTATAAGCGATATTTTTTGTGTATTAATCTTATAGTATTCGAGACCGAGCTTGTTATTAACTGAATCATTTGCATAAAAGGATTAATAGTTTCAAAAGCTACCAAAGATATTTAAAACTGTACCTCTTTATAGAAGAAATATTATTTTTTCAACAATGTATTATTTATGATTACTTTAATATTTTTTATTTGTTTTATCGCTTAAAAATCGATTTACCTTAATCGATTTTCATATATAGCTCGCGATAAACAAGTCAGATGGGTAGGGAAATAAAGTATTGATACAAAATTAAGCATTAAATTCTGAATTTTAAAAGTAATCCACCAGCATCCCTTATAAAATTCGTTATCGGGTGCGACTATTAACGGAAAGGTAGATGGTTCGAAGTTTTCTTAGAGCGTTTAACGAATATTGTGAATATATTTTACTCTAAATAAGTAAAACCAAATTTATCTCCAAAGTTGTCGTAGTTAAAGAACAAGTATTATCTTTCTATCCGTAGTATATAAAATTACTGATTGTGGAAGTAGGAAGTGTAACAGAATAAGACTATTTTTAAAACATTCTATTTGTCCATTTGAACAGGCTGTTCTTAAAAATAATTTCACAGTATTTTATCGGGTTTTCATACATCATTAGAGCATTTCCTTCCTGTAGGTGGTAGAGCCACGCTGAAGCTATTACTGGCTTCAGCATAAATGGGTCGGCTCGACCGGGGTAGTACTACCCTCTCATAGAAAACCGACGTGAAGTAACAGTGCTTGCATTGTTCGTCCAGTCAGTGAGAGCGCCGGAGGCCTACCTCCCCTCTCCTCTCCTCTCATCCCTCCTTCCCTCAAACACAGGCTGGCAATACATTTTCGACTCCCTTGGTGTTGCAAGTGTATATGGACGGTAGTGATCACTTAACATCAGGTGACCCACTTGTTCGTTTGCCTCCTGAGATAAAAATAATGATTCTTAGAGCAACATTTAGGATTCGTAATCAAAATTTACAAAAGGAAAAAAAAATCGCGAAGACATAATCTATATATTAACGTATTAAGGTTGTAAACAAATTGACGAAACATAAAAAAAAACCTGTCGGAGATAACTTATTTATTTAATTATTCTGGCTCAATAACAGAAGATAAATTAAATTCGTCTCCCTATTAATGTTGGGCACAACATGTTACAATAGTATAGAAAAAGAAATTGTGAAAGTTACTACAAAAAAAAATATTATGAAAGTTACATGCAAATATATATTTATTTATCATCTAATTATTATTAAGACCACTGTAAGCCTTTGCTTGTATTTCTATAAAATATATCTAAATACCCTACGTTATTATTGTATGCTCTGCAAATTTTGTATAATGGATTATGGTAAGAAATGTTATTTGAGCAATGAGGAACTCGGAAGATATTTTGGTTTCTGTTGTCTCTTGTGATTATTGATAATTTAAGTAACTAATAGCAAATCCTTATCAAAGTTTAGTTATCGCCATGAAAATAATATATAGAAAATAATTACTTGTTATGTTACTATGAAATAATGCTTGGACGAGTAGAGTCTACTTTATAATAGCGTTTTACTAAACTTGCGCAATGCAAGTCAGTCTTAATATCTTAGGTATTCGCAGTGACCTCAATTCCAGGGATTCCATCGAGAGCACGATCTCCATTGCATCTCGGCATTTAGAAATCCTGAACAGGGCATGACGGTTTCTCACGCCTGATCAGCTATATCTCCTTAATAAGGTACAAGCGACCTTGCGTGGATACTGTTCACACCTCGGGGACAGTTCCGCCAAGTACCTACTGGATGCTCTGGACAGGTTGGGGAGACGGGCGGTCTGCACTATTAATAATGCAGACATTACCTACTTTATAGAGCCACTTCAGTTGCGCAGGCACATTGCCTCACTGAGCGTGTTAGTTATATAGTTTTCTGAAAAGTTGTTCAATTTAATCCCTTCCTCTTCCTTTGATTACTGAACCACACGCAGTGGGCCTTGGGGCCACAGTTTTATAGTAAATCCTACATAGACTCGAACTAAAAAGTTCGCAATGTCTTATTCTTGTTGTATTGTAAAGCTGTGGAACAAGGTCCCGGTCAATATGTTTCCTCCTTCTCATAACATGGGGTCTTTCAAGCGTAACGTGAAAATATTATATATTTACGCAGGCCGGCATGACAGCGGCAACTCTCTTAGTGGTCATCGTTGTTTTTCGATTGTAATGTGATTACTATCAGGCATAGTTCAGTGAAATGGCGTGTTACAATACATTTTTTTTACCACTTGCGCGTAGAATTTGACACTGGCCAATCTTTTGTCGATGTTAATAACTAATTGAATAATATTAGTTGAAGGATTCTTTTTTATATATTTAAAATTCATATATCTAATAGATCTTAATGTATAACTTGCTCAGTAATAAAATGATTCCAACAATAATGACAAAGTACAAGGAATATAACCGTTACCGCAAAGAAAATTTTGTATGTTGATTCATTTTGATCGTGTTAAGAAAAAAAATACACAGATAAGTAAAAATAATTACAAGAATTTTTATACTGGAAAGAAACATTTGTTTGATTATCAATTTTCTTGTAACAGCTTGTAAAATGCTAAAACGTTCTTATAGTACGATTTACTGGCAAATATCCCGGAATAATTTCAGCCGTTCATACAGTAACGTGCACCGCATTGCGACTTTTGTATAGTAACAGAATAATATGTTTTATTCATAACAAAACGAAATCTATCAACATTACATACATACGAGTATATTATTTATGTCTAAAGTTTGAACTGCATCAAGAGATTACAACTAACAAATTCATAACTCAAATTTCGTGGCAACTGTACTTTTATACCATAAATTTATCTATTATGCATAGGATAGTTTCTTTAATTATTTATTTACGTCACATTACGGAATTTTACCTTATTATAACTTTAAAAATGGCGGTAAAAACAGAGGATTCGCGTTTAAACGCAAAGAAAATATATTATACATCCGCCCTCGACATCCCCGCAGGAATTCAAGTCAAGGTGGTCTCTACTGTTGCCGTTCGAGAAGAAGAGATTCTAACGAATAATTCTTTGTCGCGTCCCGGCTGATATCTCGATCAAGGACGTTTTATCCTGCATCAAATCCCAAGATTCCTCATGTACATTGCATGAACTAGTACCAGATGCGTTGAGTGCCTTGAGAATGACTCAACCAAGGACTATTCCTACACGTTGCACTTCTACAAGGCTCCTAGCGGCATGTCATGTGGCAAAGCAAAATGTCGCGGGTGTTCGCAGCCCCATCCGACCCAATCAAGTCCGGACCAGTCCCGTCCGTCGTATTTGCCTCGAATTATAATTCAAACTCGGTTCCAAGCGCTTTAAAAAATGGTCACAAATATATTAACCGATCTCACCGATCAAACAATAGCAGCAAACGATTCATACCCCATCTTTTAACAGTGCGTGCTGGCACTCAGGCCTCATTACCACCGTTTATACTATCGTAAACTGATGGTTAACTTCGCTTCAGCACATCCACCGTGACCCCTCTCTGCAAAGTCCCAAACCTACGTTCGACCCCCCGAAGTAAAGCCCTCGAGCACGCTGCTATCGCGATAAATTGACACCACATTCTAATAACAAGTATCACAATTACACCACATACTCACACATTGTAACTAAAATATGAAAAATTTGTTAGAATTCAAAATGAAAATTATTGTACACCTCATCAGAATAGTGTTGTTATATGAAAAGCGATAGTAAAAATGTTTTTATTTTTCTTTGAAATTATAGTAATTTATTTTATTTACTATTGAATTTTATACAACTAAGTGGCCTGTTTCGCTACGAAAATAGCACAGCGAAATTGTTACCCTAATTTTAAAGTGAATAATATGATTATATAAATGCACGATATAAATTACTAGAAAACCTTAGAGGTGGTCTTATTACAAGTAGTGAAAACGATTACAAGTTCGCATTTATACATTACTGAAGCACATGTACATTTTTGAATAGTATAGAACTTAATAATTAATATATTATAGGCGATTTTTTCCATTATTGTATAACAACATCAGACCTTTGATAATAGAATTTTTAAATAATCATGCTATAACTTGTTTAGAAATGCAACTGTAATCGAGCTGGTTCATGCATAATACACTGTTATATCACGAAGAGTGAAAAACAATAAGGGCAAAGTAGGTCAGCGAATTTAATTGGATTTTTTTTCTAGTAATAACGCAGCAGGGCGGTTTTAATCATCGTACATGTTGCTTACATTAAAATAATCCAATATTCGCCAATTTATCCAACAACTGAAAACATGAATTGCAAATTATAATGTAATATTCATTTGTTATTGTAATTAAATTTTGCAACGTTATTCGTCCTTTCTACATTTATACTGTATCAGTTTATACTGAGATTTTAAGATAAAGGATTCTCCGATATTTAAAGCATTCAAAATTATAAAAAAGCAACAATCGTGAATTGAATTCTTGTTGACATTTTAAATCTATAATTGTCGTAGAATATGCAGAAGTCAATGAGGTCAGGGCAATAGCTAAATCGGTAACTGAAAATAGGAAATCGCTAAGTGTTTTTATCTCTAAATATAATAGAGGACGTTACTTTGCACTTCCACCTGGAATTGACTGACCACAGTAAGACGTGACTATATTGACTATTAATCGCCTTTTTCGTTCATAAACTTGTTGTTTATTAGATATACTTCTTACTAATATTTGTGGCCAGATGTATACTTATTTATTTTTATCGCATCATTTTAATGTGATATTTGCCAAACCAATAGATCTAGGCAAGCGCTAGATGTCAATTCGGTGTGACATGCGTTTATTAATCTATCATCTCCTTACCATATCCCGTGTTAAATTTTTAGTCTATTATTAATTCAAGCTACATTAAAAAAAGAATGTTTGGTCAAGTTTGAAATGGTTAATTTCTTGTAAATTATATACAATTATTTTTTATTTGATTTTACTTTTAAAAAGAGTGATCTTCTATTTAATGCTCTGCATTATCTTTGCAATTTGGGATATAAATAAAATAGCCTATGTCACTCTCGATAATTTCATCCATCGGTGAAATTCCCGCCAAAATCAGTCTAGTCGTTTTGGAGATTACACAGAACAAACAAACGTGCAGATAAACAGACAAAAAGAAATTTTAATTTTTAAAAATTGTTGTTTTGGTATTAGTATAGTATCGTATATACGATTATATATATATACGAGTACATCGAGTAAAAAGCTATTATTTTGACATTACATAAAAATATTTAATTTTTATTACATGTATAGATTAAACCTTTGCTCCCGACTTCGCTCGTGTAAAGGCGTGAAAGCATAACAAACAAACAAACATTCATATTTGCATTTACAATATTAATTAGGCTGTTAATTAAAATTTAAGGAGTTTACGGAAAGAAGCTTTGATTTAATTGATAATGAAAATAGTATGCATTAAAATTTTCTATAAAAATTAAAATTTGTACTCATTTATACAGAAGGTATATGAATATATCTTATATACGTAAACCCTTACTATATAACCTATATAACGTAAATATATCTACGAATCAGCAAGGTATTTCTGCAAAATATATCGTTAAGGTTAACCGAGCGACTTAGTAAAAATCGATTCTGTGTATAGTAATTCAACGCAAGATTATGGTTTTATCTGCAGCTTCTATCTATTTAATAACTGACAGATATCTTGTTTTTGTTATTTGTTAGATTGTGTTTATAATTTACATGATGATAACGGTATTATTTACCTTGAAATTAATTAAATTTGTTCAAACAATCACAGATATAAACACAATAAACATTCTTAAGCTTAAAGATGTTGACAGCAAACGGGTTGAATTTACGAAAATTTCTGCTTTCAAAATAGTATGAATATTTGTGGCAGTAAAATGAAATGTCGTAGAACGATCAAAGTTATGAAATATTCATCGACTGCACGATATTTCGACTGTAGAAATATCTAGACGGAATAGTAGAATGAAATGTAGAATTGTTATTTAAATATGCCTTCATTATTAAGGTTTATGGCATAAGTTATCAATAATGGGTACCTTAAAATCAGATTAATAGTCTATACTACATCTATACTAATATTATAAAGAGGTAAAGTTTGTGAGTTTGTAACGTTGTGACGTTGTAGGGGGTAATCTCAGAAACTACGAAACCGATTTTGAAAATTTTACCAATAGAAAGTCACGTTATTTATGAGTATTATAGGCTATATATCATCACGCTAAGACCTATAGGAGCGGAGCAACAATCAAGAATGTTTCAAAATCGGGGTTTTTTTCCTCTTGAGAGCTTCCGCTGCGTGTTGGCGTTAGCCCAAAGCGACTATTCCACACTAACGAAGTCGTGAGCAGAGGCTAGTATAGTATATGCTTATACAAGTGATGTTCGAAATAATAAAATAATTATGAGAATGACTATGTCTAGTATATATAGTTCCTAGTATGAAGATTTTACGCAAATAGTAAATACATAGTTTTATTTATTTTCTTAATTACAAAATACTAGCGAACCTCGCTCTGGCTTCACATAGATACAATATGTGGCGCCATAAATGTGTAAACATGATTTAGATGCATTATTGACGCTACAGTTAATAATTCATCGAAATTATAGAAGCTACGTAAGAATTTCTACACAAACATCTTTTTTTGTACTTAATTATATCTCATATATTTTCTATGGTATTCATTGAAATGATATTCTCATAACGGCAATTGAAGTTTACAGAATGAAATGAAAACATAAGGATGTAAGTGGATAAGGAATGTTGATTTTATTGATCAAAATACATACCAAAAGGAGCAGCGGTTAAGACGAAGACAGAGAAGCCCATATACACGGCGCAACACGCCCCGTCCATGCAAATAGAAATCGCCCAGCTGTTGGAGTCGCTACTGCAGAAGAACAGGGAATTCCTCAGTGTGCTGAAGGAGATAGTACAACCGCAAGGGAGCTAGGACCTAACGCCGAAGAGGAGTGCATGGGGATTCTGGAAAGGCTTTTAAATCCGATCGAAAAGATGGACCGGTCATATCACAGTGAGTGCTATACAAATTAGTGGTGCCAAGGAACGCTCATCTAAACGATCTGAAGCGAAAACTACGGAAGTGAATAAAACATCCTGAAAAAGCTCCGACGGCCCCGGCATAGGACGACTAAAGAGGTAGTAGTGGACACTTCTACGGCGGCAAGTAGAGTTTCGTTCTAGGGAATACAAAGTGGAATTCACGTAGACTATGAATAGAGAATTATGAGTTGTAAATGTAACAATTTGGTTTTTTTTCTCGAACTGACTACGCTCTTGACCTGGCAGGGTCTTTACAGCTTCACCGGACTACTAAGGTTGGCGCTTAAGGCACTCAACCGATTTGGGTTTTAGGTAACATACACAAGGGTGCACGCGCACCTCGGCTTGGGCTGTTACCTGGAAAAAGTCGCGTCTGACCTAGCTAACTATTCTAAGCTATTCATACATATATACATTTGTGAACCATACAATCGAAATTGCATGATTCACAAATGAATACGTGTATATCGGAATGATAATTTGGTTGTATTTGGTTTTTGCTTATATATAAATTTCTTCTTGCGCAAACGGGTTTCATTTACCCAAGGGTGTAACGCTAATAATAAATGATTTATTCCAACAATTTGTTTACAAATCGTTTTATCTAATTTAATTCTTATGATTGTAATATTGTAGATTAAATTTGAATAAAAATGTATTTAATTAGGGCAATATAATATGGGTATGTAGATATTTGCTTAAGTTAAACGCACTTTTACATGTGTATTTTTATTGATGATAAAATAAGGGTAAGGGGTGTCGAATAACATCATAAGACTTGAGACACCCAAGCTAACCTCACCTGCACGTAGTGCACCCTGCTGAATAACGAACGAGGCAATGACGTAAGTAGGGTTTCACAGTCTGACTGGGTCGCAACCACAATGTATATGGCGAAATAGTCCGTCATAGTGATTCACTTCTGTGGGTCGCATTTCGTAATCAGCCTGTGCATATCAAGCTTTTCGCCGGCAGTTGTTTTTGCATTGTACTGTGTTTACCTTCACGCATAATGCAGTCATTTTGCCGTGCTACTATAAAAAAAATCAATTCGAATTGCAATAAGAATAACATACTAATTTACTCCTTAATATAAATACTGAAGTGACAGTATTATAGTAGTAACCCCAAAACATCGGCCAATATCGAATTATCTACAATCTATCAGCAGTCGTCCAGTTATGGCTTCTTGTCTAAATGTACAAATTATTTATTGGCTAATTTAGAAACGGAACAGACCAAAGGTCGCTGTAACAGTATTATCACCATTTGAATAGTAGTAGTTATTTAGTCATGAATAGTGACCGTTCCGCAAAGCTTAATAAAGATTGATTAAATTTGTTATAAATGACGTTGAAATAAAAGAAAAGCTTAAAAGCAACGGTAACAAAGGTCTATAATATAGATGTATTTCAAGGACGACATTACAAGCTATTATGTGTATTAAACCATATGCAACGATCCCACAACCACACGGTCATATCACCCATTATCGTAAGTAATATCGTATGTTAATAACAGACAGTACGAAACTATTAAGTAAGCCTTTGTTCTATTAGAAACTGAACTTTATATAAAGTATACCAAGTCTGTCTTACGATGACTAATTTTGATTAAGAGATGCGCCCTTGTATGAGATTATGTAATTGCCTTATTATCTTATTTTATGTGTCTATGTGTATATAATTGTGTGTGTGAATATAATTAGTATATAATATCTTCTCTTATATATTAATTTATTCTGTATGTGTGTATGTCACTGAACTCCTCCTAAACGGTTAGACCGATTTTGATGAAATTTTCTGTGCGTGTTCCAGTTGATCCGAGGATTGTTTAGATTCACAATTGGACCCGGTAGGTGGCGTTGTGGTTGACTTTTAGGATCTTTTTTATTATCAAGGCAGGACAATGTTTATTTTAAAGTAATATAGGATAATATACGTAATAGATTTAAAAGATTAATCCATTTGACCGTCTATAACGTCTAGCATTCCATAGTATCAAGTCATACTCCGAGAATTCCAGTTCTTTGTGAATCCTCACATACAACGGTTCTACTGTGAATATTTCTTAGGTTTACAGATCTTGCTCATAATGTTTACTTCGCATTAAACTATTATGAATAAAACCGCAATATAATATTAATAAGATATATATACGGCTTATAGGATAATAATTCTTGGATAGGAATACCTTATAAGTTATATTCTTTTTTTGTATTGTTAATGTAAAATTATAGAGAATTATCCACGGATAGTAAAACTAAAAATGATTAGCCGATTAATATGATATTTTCATGTTTGTTATAAAGTTCGATTAAAATTATTCTTAACCGCAATAAAATAAAATTGAAATGTTTATTTATACAAATGATTATCTTGGAAATAGGCTAATCGCAAATGATGCTTATGTAGTTAACATTTCCTTTATAAAGAATTCAATAAAAAATTATAAAATAAGTAGACATGTTTTACAATAATAATTGCAAGAACTTATATACTTAAAAAGGTTTCCTGAATAGCACTAATGATTTATACTACAGATACTCGTCTTTGCTTGAATTTATGTCAGTGCCTGACGCAGTATTTACTTTAATCCTTCCGTAGAGAGAATTGCGCATTCATTTTGTACGGATAATCAAGAGTTAAATTCATCCGGGCGTCTACTTTTAGTAAAGAATCGAATACAGACGCTATATTTAAAACTATCGTCTTCAGCATAGACGGTCTAGCTCTTAGAACTGTAAAAGATGTCAATAGTTATTTAGGGTTCGTTATAACTTAAAAATAATGTTACATTTGAAAACATTAAATAATCAAGCTATAGTTATCAAACAACAATTCAATTAATTATTCGTCCTTTTCTAATTCAGAAGTATATGAGAAAGATTAACACCTATTTTTCATGCAATTTCTTTAATGGCTAGGAGCAGTAAACGGGTATACGTAGCATTAAGTAATCATTGCAGCGTATAACCAAGACTGCACTCCTGTGATCAAGGAATCATAAGGAATTATTTGAAATATTTCATGTGAAAATGCGTCTTGCCATATTATAAGCTATATTATTCAAATGCGGTTGTGTGTGCATTACGTAAAAAGTACTGAATGGGTTCCGGCCGTCTTTTTTCGTTTTACATCTCAGGTGCTTGGTTCGTTAAAGATTATTAATATAAACACAGTGATTATAGTTTTAATAAACTACCACTTTTATAAGAACTATGTTTATATGTGTTTTCTAGCCGCGGAGAAGGGAAGCGAGCGATTGTGTGTTTATGCTTTATGCCTTTTACATAAAATATGTTTTTAAGATAATAAAAGAAGCAGACGAAGTCGCGGATGTCAGATAGTTAGGAATATAATACTGTGAATTTATATATTGAATAACACTGAAGAAGGTGAACACAAATTGACATGTAATTTATTATATAAGCCCTCGATATTGAATGAAATACAACGTATTTGAAATACCCTTAAGATTAATAACCTTCAAGCACATAAGTAATAACTTCTCGCAAACGTTACTTTTGGTGTTGTTTTTTAGGTGATTAATTTTAGATATATTTTAATATTTTTTGAAATCGTAGTTTCTCGAAACATTAATAAATCTATATTAAATAAAGCTATTGTGTTATTTTTTTTTATAAGAACGACTAGTCTAAATAGTAAATGAAAATAAATAATTATCGATTTCTATCCTGTAGTTTTTCTTGACCTGCGCACAACAGCAGAGCTTTATCATTTTATTTATATTTAGAAGAAGATATTATAAGATATATTACAAAATACCCCGGTTTTAATGAGACCGAATTCATTCATATTCGAATTACAATATACTTTGATAAAGTGAACCGATTTTAATGAAACAAAAACTTTTTATCATAAGCGTTATACTTTAGCAGTGATGTGTGCACAAACTAACAGACATTTGTAGAACTGATTGATTCCAAAATTAAAATTTGTAGTGTTGTTAGCTTCTTATATATTAACACGTGACGCCAAAACTTTGTACCCTTTTTGAAGCGAATTGCGCGAACGGATGAACGTGAAATTTGGCATAGTTAAAATTTATATGGAGGAGAAGTGCAGAAAGCTATTTTTTTATATAAAATGCATTACAAGCATATTAAATTAATTAAAATATACATTACTGCTAGAATTTTACACAATTTTTACACACATGTAAATTGAAAATACATTTTGACAGTTCCGTCACTTTACTCTTACGTTCCAATTAATTACCTTTTCAATTTTTTAACACGAATGACGTTGCATGCCTTACATGCCCTTTGAAATGAACTGGTCAAATTGTAGGTTAATTTTATAACAATACAATATGTAAATTCATAATATATATACATTAATAATTCATTCTTAAACAATTTATATTATGTACATATATCGAACGACTGGAATAATTATTATTCTCTTTGGTCTTATTGGATGCCAAAATTTTTAGGTGATAGGACTGCTTTCACTTCATGTCACTTGGCTTCATGTTGTCATAGTAAAGTAATCAATATTACCAAAGTCAACGTCAATATTATAATGTTTAGTATTTTTATAGCGAACTCACTTCAAAATATGATTTAATAAAAATACGTTGTAAAATCAAAATAGAAAAATTTGTTTGCTCATGGAAGTAATCCATGACTTGGATCTCCGCGGTTACAGTGATGCAGTTTAACCTGATGTAGCAATTATATTTAGTACAGTTGATGATGCATTTTGAACAAAGATGAATTAATTTTCAAAATATTAATGGTAGTATTAAAAACTTCTTTGTTTTGGATTCATTATTTGATTCTATTGTGTATCCATTACTTTTCCAAACAATGATACTAGGCATTTCACCATTCCACATAATATACAGACTACATTTAATACACATGGTGTCGTGTAAAATTAATTGAAAATTGTGTCATGAGTTGCGATAAATGTCTTTATTTTCGTAAATTTATGTTTAGAACCTTACCACCCTATGTAGCTGCCTGTTTTTGTTTCAAATTTATAATTAATTTAAATTTTCATTAGACATAGATTTTTTTATGTTTATATAATTTTAAAACAGGGGCAAAAAACTGAGTAGCCATGATGAAAACCTTTGATAGTAGAAGTACCCTTTATAAAGTACCTTAATAAAGTTCAAACTTTAAAAAATCAATAAACTATGGTCGAATGTAGCCCACTGGGCGCCCACTAGTATGTATATATATGTATGCGGAACATCCATTTATTTATTAAGCATTTATAAAAATATTACCTAAAATAAATACCAATTTGCTTTTTAAATTACATATGTTTTAAGAATATTTTCTTAATAATTTCTTAATTAAGTCTAAATTAAATTAAGTCTTATTTAAGTATTAATAATAAAAAATATACAATACAGTATAATCTCGCTAATCCGGCACTATTAAAAACCGGAGGGTGTCGGATTATTGGAATGTGCTGATTACTGAATTATAGTGAAAAATCCATAGGTAATGGATAAAATAAAGCATTTCATAGAGGAAATAAATGTGTGTAATGTATTAAATTAACATGTATATATGTAATTACATAGTTTTAAAATGACACGAAAATCATCTTTGTGGGTATTTTTTTATAAAATTCGATTGTTTCGATAAAATTCATCCAGGTATAGGAGCGTGCCGGATTATTGGACGTGCCAATCTATCGAAGTGCCGGATTAGTGAGATTATACTGTAATTATTTTATTCGAATTTAATATTTTACCTACCAGGAGAAAACCGACTTTTTTTTATTTTTTCGAACTGACTACGCTATTGACTATGCAAGGTCTTAACAGCTTCACCGGACTACTAAGGCGAGCGCTTAAAGCACTCAGCCGATTTTATTTTGACTACTAGCTCAAGGGTGCACGGCACACTTCGGCTTTGGCTGTTGCCTGATACATGCAATTCGCGACCTATCTAAGCTAACCTAAGCTAAGCTAACTATTCATACATATATGAGTTGTTGAAACATATATGTGTACCAAGTATACATACCTCAACAACTCTTATATATATTTCATATCAGATAATATTCTAAACTATTTCAGTTTGAAAACCGACATGTTAAGACCCATTTCTATTGTTTACATAACTTAAGAATAATTATTATTTACTTAATGGTAACTCAGACCAATGGGAATACATTATTGAGACAGATTTGATGTTTTTTATGCGTGTATTGATCTTAATCTAAATAAGTTCAATATTTTATTGACTCTCACAGAAAACCAACATGAAGTAACAGTGTCTGCTTTGTTGCGTTTCGTCCGGTCAGTGAGAGCGCCGGAGGACCACCTCCCCTCTCCTTCCCCCTTCCCTTACTCCCCCTCAGCCCCAAGACAGGTTGACAACGCACTCGCGACTCCCCTGGTTTTGCAAGTGTCTATGGACGGTGGTACTTACTTAACATCAGATGACCCACGAGTCCGTTGGCCTCTTATGATATAAAAAAAAACCTCAACATCTTTTGTAAAAGTATAAACGTTCCTTTATTATGTCAAATATTTGCAATAATTTAATGGAATACAATCTTAATAATTATTATAAACACCAATAACGGTTGCCCTGTGTTACACCGACCATAACACAGCGCTAAATCGATAGTATGTAATTAAACGAGAGAATGCAATGCATTAATTCTCGAGTGCGATACCGCCGAGCCCATGGCGAAATGCAATTTTCCTATAATTGTCCGATTAAAGCGACGATGGAAAATAATTAAAGAACAAATAGTTTCTGTAACATACAAATAACTCTCTACTATAGTGAAATGTCGTTTCGCTATTTCCAATTACAAAGTAATTTTAAATCTTGGGGTCTAAATCTTAGTATTACATAAGCACTGACGGAGTGTGGAGAGCTCGTTGATTTGGTTCTTTTTGATGTTATGGGGGATGGGGCGTCTGGATGGTGACACGTCAGCAATGTTTGTTTATTTAACCAGAGCAGATTTAAGAATACTTGTTTTTTTTTAATTTATTTATTTATGACAATATAAGAATTACATGTATATATAATAAGCGTCTCTTCAGGAAACCGCTATTGCGGTTCAATTGAGGAGAGGTATGTTCGTTAACACACCGACTTTTAATATTTAAGTTTTTCGAGGTAGTTCATTTATGTAGTATCTTCTTAAAATACATTTCGCTTGTTTAACATTACTTCCTTGTAGTTCTATTATATAATCGTCTGGTAATGTGTTTAATATTGAAGGAAGCCTATATTCCCATGTATGCATACCATAGTTAAACGTTTACGTAAGCATGGGGGAGGGTTAAGAGCATTGGTTACTTTTGCTGACCAGGGGGAGGGGCTAGTCCGAAATCACAAAAACTCTGCTTACTAAAACTGTTTGTTAAAAATACTTGAACGGACCCTTATTATGTATATACCAATGGATAAACATGTTGGATTCAGGTAAATAAACGAATATTAAAGAAGACGAGATAAGCAGCGACATATGTTATAATTTGATATAGAACTATTACTTTATCCAAAAAGGTACTGATAAGGACTGCCGACAGAAGTGAAAACTCAAAACAAAGTAATAAGTGTGTTCTCTTTTGATCTTTAATATTAACTATAGTGTTAATGACAATATTTAAATTTCAGAATTTGTTTATTGATATTATTAACATTAGTGTGGTTTTAATATTTATTAGCATTGGTCGCACATTTTGTATATTAGCAACTTGATGATTTTTAAGTTAAAACAAAACTGTGTATATTTTTAAATAAACAATTTATTTATAATGCACATACGAAACCCAGGTGGGGTATATACTTTGATATCAAACGAGCTGACCTGTGCCCACTTTGTTGGCCGGTAATAGGCATTAGCAAACTACAACTTTTCTCTAGAACTCAATCATATATCTCTCATCGTTAAGGCAGCGTTCGTGAGAAACGTTTTCGTTCGAGCATTTTTTCTCCGACTCCTCAGATATTACCCCCTATAAGCTCACCAACTTTACCTCTTTATAATATTAGTATAGATAATATAATTACTTAATAGTTTCTGCCCGCGACTTCGTACGCGTGGAGTAGTTATTTTGGGCTAAGATGCAGCAGAAGCTCTCAAAAGGAAAAAAAACGATTTTAAAATATTTATCAATGTTGCTCCGCTCCTATTGGTATTAGCGTGATGATGACATATGACACTCACAAATAACGTGGCTTTCCATTGGTAACAAATATTTCATAATCGGTTTAGTAATTACTGTGATTACCCCCTACAACGTCACAACGTCACAAACTTTACTCTTTATAATATTAATATAGATGTATTAAAAAGCCGTTGTTGTAATGTTATAAATAGACTCTTCAATTTTATTATATGTATAGGCCGATGTGAAACTTAGTTTTATTTCAATTATTTAGGTTGAAATTGTTAAATATGCAATTCACAATCGACAGGATAACAATTTAAAATTCAAGATGAATCTACAATATTCTGTTAATATTCATTTTTTAGTATTTCTGAAAAAAATACATGTTAATTATATCCTTAAGAAAATATAGGCGGCTGACAAGACGTGACTATAAGAGAGTTCACAGTATCAGCTAAACGTGCCGTAACACGATAGTATTATTTCTTACTGTCTGCTTATTCATATTGTAACGAAATATAATAACCATTTATATACGATACAAATAATCATTACATAGTATAAAACAAAGTCGCTTTCTCTGTCCCTATATCCCTATGTATGCTTAAATCTTTAAAACTACGCATCGGATTTTGATGCGGTTTTTTTAATAGATAGAGTGATTGAAGAGGAAGGTTTATATGTATAATAACATCCATTAAATAGTGGAGAAATACTGTTATTTTTGAGGTTTCTAATGTGATGTCGTAAATAATTACATAACCGATTCGATGCAGACGAAGTTGCACGGGTCAGCTAGTTTAGCTATAATATTAAGTCTTGACATACGAAATTGGCGTTCTGTAGAACTGGCCACTATGATCTGAAATATTTGGTTTTAGTTAAGAATTCCACATTTCAATTTATCTCATACTAGCTGTACCCGCAGCTCCGCACTCATTTTATTTAAAGGTAGGTATTAAAGAAATATAAAATTGTAAAACCATGTACAATTATAGCAAAGCTCTTTAAAACAGTTTGTAAGTACGACACGCACACCACTTTCAGTAACATGTAATGTATACATTAGATATATAAATACTAACAGTGTGTCAAATGAGGTTTATCATCAGCAACATATTTGGGACCTAACTACCTCAGTGTTTACTTACACTGTATAAGAAACTAATGAAACAATTACTTAAAGATGTTATTATAATGATATAATATTATAATATTGTCAATAAGTCATACGTTTATGATCTAAGATCTTATAAGAAGTACCCCTTCTGTTTTCAAAATTACTAATAATAATTATAATGTTGAACTTAAAACAATAAATGAGCTGACCTCTTGAACTCTTGCATGAATACAAATCAAGATATAAAACTTTATATCTGTCTAAGCTGTTTTTAATATTCGACAATTTAAATAGTGCTATGGTTACTACGGTTTTTAAGTTATGTAGACGAAAGCGCGGTAATTTAAAAATATGGCCGCCAAAACGACAATATAATCCAAATTACATACATAGATACATATATAAGAATTTAAATTATATTTATTCTTGGAGTCCAGTACAAGGCACGTCTTAGGCACATGTTTACAGTAAACATCATATTTTTGCAAAATTTCATACGAACGAAGTCACGGGTAACAGTTAGTCTAAAATAGAATAAACTAAATTACTTTTTATAATGTCCGCTATCTGCCGGTGAAATTCCCGTCAAAATCGGTACAGCCGTTTTGGGGATTACCCGGAACAAAGAGACAGACAAAAATATTACATATTGCATTTTGATGTCCGTTGCGTGTATACTTGCATAACCATTCAGTTAAAAAAAGTTCAGTTCAGTTTTTGATATTACATACACTTAATTTGTATTATATGTATAGAAGATTATAGATTTAGGCATGTGTATAGAAGTTTTGGATTTAGTGATTCATTTGTTTTCGCATCATATGAGGGCACGGCAATACCCCCCCGCCAATTCGAGCAAACAAGCGGCACGGCCGTACCATCCTTTTCTCGAAACAATTCAGGCAATTTTCTACCCCCTATATAATATAGTAATTAATAAAGTCAGATGAACGTATCATTTACTTATCTACTTTTATCTCGTACTAACCGCGGCATCATTAAAATAACAACAACTTTTGAAGTGGAGCGATTTTAATGACAAAGACATAGATTAAGTCATTCTCGAAGACATGCTTCATGGTTTTCTTGGTGTGGTTTTATTGTGAACTCAGTACTTTAGCAGTGATGCGTGTTCATACAAATAGACAGGCAGACAGTTCTAAAAATGATTGAAAAGTATTTTATGACTTATTGCTAGACATCTGCAACATTCTTTTTCACAAGAATCTAAAAAGTACAGACACGGTAGATTTTACATTATTATTTTATTTAATAGACTAGCGCGCCCGGCAGAAGTTTTCCCGTCCTGATAATAAAATAAAACCTTTATTTACGGGTGAAAACATGATAAATATCCATGAAATAGAATTAAACTGAAAACAGAAAAACGTCTGTCTGTCTGTTCGCGTTAAACTCAAAAACTACTGAACAGGTCTTCATGTGAATTTCAACAGTATATAAAGTGATTCATGAGGAAGGTTTAGGTATATAATTTGTCAAGGTTTTTTTATTATCAGGACAGGACTATGTCCGCCGGGCACGCAAGTCTATACTAATATTATAAAGAGGTAAAGTTTGTGAGTTTGTGACGTTGTAGGGGGTAATCTCTGTATCTACTAAACCGATTTTGGTAAAATTGTTTTACCAATAGAAAGCCACGTTATTTGTGAGTGCCACATGCTATATATTAATACGAAAAACAAAAAGACTTTTTTTTCATAGTCTGATTTGCAAAGTAAATCGGAGAAAAAACGGTCGAACGAAAACGTTTCTTACGAACGCTGACTTAACGATGAGAGATATATGATTGAGTTCTAGAGAAAAGTTGTAGAGCTAATAATACCTATATAAACAGCATATGTCTAACTTTTATATTTAAGACACAAAAAGTAGTTTTTTATCCAAAAAAATAAACGTTAAGTGATGTTTATTGGTCATATTATCAACAACAATTATGGACTCTTATCAATAATATAACAACTGAGCCACAGCAACGCGTGGCCGGTTGGCAACGTGGCAACCAGTTGAAGTTTCTAATGTGATGTCGTAAACAATTACATAACCGATTCGATGCAGACGAAGTTGCACGGGTCAGCTAGTTTAGCTATAATATTAAGTCTTGACATACGAAATTGGCGTTCTGTAGAACTGGCCACTGTGATCTGAAATATTTGGTTTTGGTTAAGAATTCCACATTTCAATTTATCTCATACTAGCTGTACCCGCAGCTCCGCACTCGTTTTATTTAAAGGTAGGTATTAAAGAAATATAAAATTGTAAAACCAACAATTGTAAAAGCAATTATATATACTTAGGTATATAATTTGTCAAGGTTTTTTTTATTATCAGGACAGGACTACGTCCGCCGGGCAAGCAAGTCTATACTAATATTATAAAGAGGTAAAGTTTGTGAGTTTGTGACGTTGTAGGGGGTAATCTCTGTATCTACTAAACCGATTTTGGTAAAATTGTTTTACCAATAGAAAGCCACGTTATTTGTGAGTGCCACATGCTATATATTAATACGAAAAACAAAAAGACTTTTTTTTCATAGTCTGATTTGCAAAGTAAATCGGAGAAAAAACGGTCGAACGAAAACGTTTCTTACGAACGCTGACTTAACGATGAGAGATATATGATTGAGTTCTAGAGAAAAGTTGTAGAGCTAATAATACCTATATAAACAGCATATGTCTAACTTTTATATTTAAGACACAAAAAGTAGTTTTTTATCCAAAAAAATAAACGTTAAGTGATGTTTATTGGTCATATTATCAACAACAATTATGGACTCTTATCAATAATATAACAACTGAGCCACAGCAACGCGTGGCCGGGTCAGCTACTAATATATATTTCATTAAAATATCTATATATTTCAACCTTTTTTTTATAAATTTTACACTTACACATATGGTAATTATTTAAAAAAAATTAATGAACTTCGTGTTTCCCAAAGTTACTAAAGTGTTAAGAAAATACTATTTTGTAAGCACTACACACGACTAAAGCAATTTTCTAGGTAAAGTACATGTTTCTTTTCTTTTCCTATGTACATAGAATATATTGTTTTAATTATTATTTTATATATATTGTTGTAGACGAAGTCGCGCATATCAAAGGTAAAGTACATGTTTCTTTTCTTTTCCTATGTACATAGAATATATTGTTTTAATTATTATTTTATATATATTGTTGTAGACGAAGTCGCGCATATCAACTAGTCTAAAAACTTTTCTTTCGAACTGACGACGCTATTGACCATGCAAGGTTTTAACAGCTTCACCGGACTATGTCTAAAATACAATTATTATTAAAACTATTACTACAAGATCCTGTGCCCGATATATATATGTACGTGTGAACGTTAAAGCACTATGCACCAAAAATGGGACCGGTTGTATATACTCGTACATTGCATCCCATCCAAAGCGTAGGCTGATCGCTAGTTTTTTTTTTTATAAGAGCGCTTAGTCCCTTGTGCTTTTATTGATATCAAATAAGTTTTATCAAATTTTTAATTTCGCTTAAAAATCAATTTTATGTATTTTTATACCCTAAAAATATAAACAATTTTTTTCTTTAGGGTAAAAAGGGGTCAGGAGCTACTCAGTGGTGGTGATCATTATGTGATTCATAGTTGTTTGTTCAGTGCCATGATGTATGTATAGATAAGACTCGATTTCATAATTGTAGGGGGCTTAATTACTATATCCTTATAATCTAAGTGTGCTACATGTTATCCATGTAAGTTATTTACATTCGAGATTGAATAACTCAATCCAATGGGGTGAATTAGAAGACCGGTTCACCCCACGCCGGTACCCTGAGTAGCTACGTACCCCAACGTGTGTATGTATGTTTCTTATACTATATATATCGGAATATTAGAAATACGTCGATAGCGCGATGCAGGCTTTTCTCGATTTGATATACAACTAACCATTTTTATTTTACTTATCCATTAGATATACAAAGATTATAACTCGTACACCCCTAATTAGTTATAAAATATCAACATATATAACAACATTTAGTTGTAAATCTTACTTAAAAACAAAGATTTAAAGTAGTGCCATCTCTTGACTCGGTATATACATCAAGTCTTTTGGACATAATAGTTTAGCATTATATAGGAACAGATGACGTTGTGGTCATTAAAAAAAAATTGTATGAAAACTACCCAGCGTACGAGTGTAGGTTTAAAAAAAGTGGTCGAGTTACTAATGGAGAAAAGAAATACCAAAACAACGTCAACCCGACGAAATATTGAAGAATAATTTAAATCAACAATAAATCGCACTACTTGTACCCTGTACCTTACTTGTTCGTTTATTCTGAAAAGGTCTCACTAGCGCCCCTATATACGACGGGGTTGCATTGCAATTAGATTATATTATTGAAGAGCGCTCGCAGCGTACCTACTCTCATTAGCCTCATTATTAGGATGAGAAGTCGCGAGTTCAAACCCCGGACGTGTTTGACTTTTTATAAATACCTGGTTTTTTATACCATTATCTAGTTTATTACGCTTTTTACGACCTTGTTAAAAAA
>MU158877.1:498310-520012 GCA_015888305.1 Antheraea pernyi | reverse complement strand
GTTTTACCAATAGAAAGCCACGTTATTTGTGAGTGCCATATGCTATATATTAATACGAAAAACAAAAAGACTTTTTTTTCATAGTCTGATTAGCAAAGTCGGAGAAAAAACGGTCGAACGAAAACGTTTCTTACGAACGCTGACTTAACGATGAGAGATATATGATTGAGTTCTAGAGAAAAGTTGTAGAGCTAATAATACCTATATAAACAGCATATGTCTAACTTTTATATTTAAGACACAAAAAGTAGTTTTTTATCCAAAAAAATAAACGTGAAGTGATGTTTATTGGTCATATTATCAACAACAATTATGGATTCTTATCAATAATATAACAACTGAGCCACAGCAACGCGTGGCCGGGTCAGCTAGTAATATATATTTCATTAAAATATCTATATATTTCAACCATTTTTTAATAATTTTATACTTACAAATATGGTAATTATTTTAAAAAAATTAATGAACTTCGTGTTTCTCAAAGTTACTAAAATGTTAAGAAAATACTATTTTTGTAAGCACTACAAACGGCTAAAGCAATTTTCTAGGTAAAGTAAATGTTTCTTTTCTTTTCCTCTGTACATAGAATATATTGTTTTAATTATTATTTTATATATATTGTTTTAGACGAAGTCGCGCATATCAACCAGTCTAAAAACTTTTCTTTCGAACTGACGACGCTATTGACCATGCAAGGTTTTAACAGCTTCACCGGACTATGTCTAAAATACAATTATTATTAAAACTATTACTACAAGATCCCGTACTGTGCCCGATATATATATGTACGTGTGAACGTTAAAGCACTATGCACCAAAAATGGGACCGGTTGTATATACTCGTACATTGCATCCCATCCAAAGCGTAGGCTGATCGCTAGTTTTTTTTTTTATAAGAGCGCTTAGTCCCTTGTGCTTTTATTGATATCAAATAAGTTTTATCAAATTTTTAATTTCGCTTAAAAATCAATTTTATGTATTTTTATACCCTAAAAATATAAACAATTTTTTTCTTTAGGGTAAAAAGGGGTCAGGAGCTACTCAGTGGTGGTGATCATTATGTGATTCATAGTTGTTTGTTCAGTGCCATGATGTATGTATAGATAAGACTCGATTTCATAATTGTAGGGGGCTTAATTACTATATCCTTATAATCTAAGTGTGCTACATGTTATCCATGTAAGTTATTTACATTCGAGATTGAATAACTCAATCCAATGGGGTGAATTAGAAGACCGGTTCACCCCACGCCGGTACCCTGAGTAGCTACGTACCCCAACGTGTGTATGTATGTTTCTTATACTATATATATCGGAATATTAGAAATACGTCGATAGCGCGATGCAGGCTTTTCTCGATTTGATATACAACTAACCATTTTTATTTTACTTATCCCTTAGATCTACAAAGATTATAACTCGTACACCCCTAATTAGTTATAAAATATCAACATATCTAACAACATTTAGTTGTAAATCTTACTTAAAAACAAAGATTTAAAGTAGTGCCATCTCTTGACTCGGTATATACATCAAGTCTTTTGGACATAATAGTTTAGCATTATATAGGAACAGATGACGTTGTGGTCATTAAAAAAAAATTGTATGAAAACTACCCAGCGTACGAGTGTAGGTTTAAAAAAAGTGGTCGAGTTACTAATGGAGAAAAGAAATACCAAAACAACGTCAATCCGACGAAATATGGAAGAATAATTTTAATCAACGATAAATCGCACTACTTGTACCCTGTACCTTACTTGTTCGTTTATCAGGAAAGCTCTCACTAGCGCCCCTATATACGACGGGGTTGCATTGCAATTAGATTATATTATTGAAGAGCGCTCGCAGCGTACCTACTCTCATTAGCCTCATTATTAGGATGAGAAGTCGCGAGTTCAAACCCCGGACGTGTTTGACTTTTTGTAAATACCTTTTTTATACCATTGTCTGGTTTATTACGCTTTTTACGACCTTGTTAAAAAAGATCACAAGATTGACTTATTTCATAATTCCCTATTTCATTTCAAATCTAAAATAAGTTTTTTATTTAATTAATCTCCGCAGGATTTAATAAAATAAAAACCGTATGAAAAACTGTTCTTGTTTAACTATTGACTTTATCTATACTAATGTTATAAAGAGGTAAAGTTTGTGAGTTTGAGATGTTGTAGGGGGTAATTCAGGAATTACTGATCCGATCTGAATTTTTTTTTGTGCGTATAGCTTGTCTAACAAGGAAAGTTATAGGCTATATATTATCACGCTAAGACCAAAAGAAGCGGAGCACCAATGAAGAATATTTCAAAATCGGGTTTATTCCTCTTGAGAGCTACCGCTGCGTGTTAGCGTTAGCCCCAGGTAACTATTCCACGCGGACGAAGTCGCGGGCAGAGGCTAGTCATGAATAGACTAACAGAAGTGGCGGAGGACTTTGTTTTATAATATGTAGTAATAGTGTAATACATTTTATTCAATTGTCATAAATTGCAAAATCATAAGTTTATCGCATAACTATAACCACGTATGTATGTTGGGGAGTTTTTGCTGCCGATTTTGAACGCTAATTTTATGCGAGACTATGTGTCTTGAGTCTTGGTGGTGGTGTCTTGGGCTTTATATGTCAACGTTGTGGACCCAAATATTTTATACATCGCTTAGGTACAATGAGACTTGCAAGGCGTTAATCGTTTTTATATTGTATTATACGTTAGGTTATATTAAAATTAATTGTTTATTAGAATTTATGCAATGTAATTATATTTATCAAATACTTTAAGGTTTATCTGAAAAAAAAAAACCGTAGAAACTGCCATAGAATGTTAAACCTTAAAAGAGAATTGATTTTCATAGTTGCTGAGTTATAAACTAATATCTACTAATAGCTTATACACTCACGGGTTTGAATAGTTATTTGTCGATTTTCTGAATAAAAAATACATGTTTCACAATGCAGACTTCTATGTCAGTTGTCGATGGCAATTTTTTGATATTTCTAAAATGTTTACTTTACAAATCATCTGGTCTCAAATTGAATTCAAATCGATGCGAGTCATAGTCCGCTATTGTTACTGAACCTTCGGTATCATTTTATGACATTTACTATAGCTTATTGATAAAAAAACATTGATTTACCATAGATTACATTATTTTACTGTCGAGCACGGCGAAAGTTTACTTGCCTTGATAATAAAAAAATCGTAAAATTCAATTGTGAAATCCTTGAAGGCACCTGTACACTCACAAAAAAATCATCAAAATCTGTCCAGCCGTTTAGGAGGAGTTCAGTCACATAGACACGGATAGAAGAATTATATATACGACTAGCTGTGCCCTCCACTCCGCCCGCGTGGAACCTAATGTAAGAAAACAGTAACTAATGTAATCATTTGAATGTATTAAGTCCAATTACTTATAATAGCTACCTTAGCTTAGGTTAGCTCAGATAGGTCGCAAATTGCATGCATCAGGCAACAGCCCAAGCCGAGGTGTGGCGCGCATCCTTGTGCTAGTTGTCAAAATAAAATCGGCTGAGTGCCTTAAGCGCTCGCCTTAGTAGTCCGGTGAAGCTGTTAAGACCTTGCTAGGTCAATAGCGTAGTCAGTTCGAAAAAAATAAATAATTACTTATCTACATTTCTCTCGTAATTACAATTATTTTTGATAGCATGAACAGATTTTAATGCAACCAAGAGTAGATGTAACTCGAAGATATGCTTTATAATTATCTTGGTCGGGTTTTATCGTGAACGCAGTTTTTTAGCGGTGACGCGTGTTCAAACAAACAGACAGACACACATTTCTGAAAAAAAATTGAAATGTATTTTATTACTTATTCCAAGATACCTGCAACAATTTTTCCACAAAAATCTAAAAATTACAGACGTGTGAGATGTACGTTCTTATTATATGTATAGATAAAAATTTCGTAAATTCAAGGTCCTAAGTTCTAATACACTATATCTAATATTATAATTCAAATTACAATTTTGATTTCTCTTAGTCTATCGTTTTTCGAAAGGACTTAATATAATTCAAAATTCCTATAATACGTATAAACACTGTGTCGAGTATAGTGGAGCTTCTAATAAGATGGTGAACGTCAGTTTTGATTTTGAAATTCTGATCCCTAAACTTTTTGTGTGACGAAAAATGGTGGGGATAAACACTGTGTCGAGTATAGTGGGAGCAGTGTCTCACTGCCTTCGGGTATTGAAGAACAGTGAGTCAAAAGTAAGGTTTTTTCCCTTTTATTTAAGTTTCATTTTTGCCTCGTGTGAATTACACACATGTTTTTTGAAGGATATAAATAAAAATAAAATTTAAATACAATATTCTACCAAAGCTAAGCGCTACAGAAAAATTGTGAACCTCAAAGATCCTATTAGACTTCGTAATTATATACACTATTCATAAACATATAGAGGTACAACAAAATAATCCCAAGAAGGGTTGAAGTCAGGCAAGCGGCCGATCGTAAAAATCAAGCCAAATCATATACAACAACATGACAAACATGTTGTACCGACCCTACTCAGGTGGAATAATGGTAAGAAGGAGTTGATTTGTTGTAAAAACTTAGTTAGGCGCGTTGACCTGTATGTTTTGGCAGGAGATATATTTATAATATCGCGTCATGACATGCTAGTAATCGTGATCTATCGTATTGTGCTTGCGCGGCTTGTGTCATACTAACGACGCGTGGTATAAGAGCATGTGTACATCTAATATTGATATTTTGTATTGAGATTGTGCAGTCCATTATGATTCTGATGAATTAATAAACTCCATAAAAAGGATACAATAATTATTCGGAGTGGCAATAGACGTGAAAGAGAGTGTAATTATAATAATTTCATTTCATAAATGATGAAGTTTAAGTAAAATATCATACAATATCTAAATAGCGGCAATTGAAAAAAATGTGTTCTAGAGTGCCTTCTCCAACCCGCAAACACATATTCAGTTTTCCCTGATTCTGAGCTCTGCAAGATGGACTGGAGGGCACACTTCTACAGATAGATCGTCAGTCTACATATAGTAGACGCAGCGAGTCTGTAATTGTCACGAAACTTATAAAGCCATGGCTTACCCGGAAAATATCCGGGTCAAAATATCCAGTCTGGATAGCTTCTTTAGCGATAAGATCAACAGCTTCAGTACCCTGGATCCCACTATATCCTCGTATCCATGCCAGAACTAGTTTAATTCCTAAACAATGACATTGATACAAATGCAATTGATTAATTGTGATAACTGATGTTTCATTGAAATACGAGTATATCCATTATGTCAAATCAATATCAAGCGTAGTGTAAAAAAGTTTCAATAAGAAGAAATAGCCCTTTCTCTCTTTTTATTGATTAAAAAACATTTATATATACATATCTATACTTTTTGCCAGGAACCATCTCGGTAGTGCGCAGAACAGGCTACTAAATTATTTTCATAATCTGTTCAATAGTTTCGGCATGCATAGAGGACAAACATTACAAACATTGATTTTTATATATAAAGATAAAGAAGGTTTTATATGAAAATTACAAAATGTTCGATGAATTAACATTTATTTGCACTCACAATCGCGTGTACTTTTTAGTCAAAATCTTAATTCTACATTTTTCGAATGATAGTGGACGTTAATGTACGTGAAGGTAAATACGAAAGAGATTTCAAGCCTTTTGAACATAACTTTGCAAATTCCTCAAGTGCGACGTTTTTATAGTAAAAGAATTGCATCGCTAATACTAGAATTGCTCCTATCGGAACGTCGAGAAATCTAATCGCAAATGATTTTTCACAACGTTAGCAATAAACTTCATTTCACTCTCGATTTATTAAATGTTCCAATATTTAAATGATATTTGAAGATAGATGGACATTTTAACAAGGATTTAAGAAAAGAATAATGTAAATATTATTATTGTTTTCGTCACAATAATTGTTCATTAAATGAGATAAAGTGAGTGTGCTCATATGAAAGCATATAACGTAATATGTATATAATAAGACGTGTTGAAGTACACAAAAGAAAAGTAAATTATTGCAAAAGTCGGGAAATAAGCAATCGCAGGGCGAGTACGAGTTTGAAGGCCGAGCCCTAGGCGAGGACTTTACTAATACGAGACAGGCAATTGCTATTTCCCCTGAGGCAAATATAGTGCTTTTCTCAAAAGAATGCAGGAAGATAAAACATACTTTTTATATTATACATTTAATTTACTGAATATTAAAAGTTACAGCAGTCATACTGGAGCATATTATATATATGTTAATACGTGAAGCCAAAACTTTGTACCCCGTTTTAAGCGAATTGCGCGAACGGATGAACGTGCAAAGGAACAAAGGAAATTCGACAAAGGAACCCTAATAATATTCAAACTTTAAAAAATCAATGAACTATGGTTGAATATCGACCTCTGGGCGCCCACTAGTATATATTAATACGTGAAGCTTAAACTCTGTATCCCTTTTTGAGAGAATTGCGCGAACGGATGAACGTGAAATTTGGCATAGTTAAAGTTTATATGAAGGAGAAGTGCAGATAGCAATTTTTTTTTAATAAAATTAATTAAAAATACATTACATTAATTAAAATATGCATTACGCCACACTACTGCTTGAATTTTACACAACATATACACACATGTAAATGAAAGACTTACTAACATCCGTCATTTTAGTTTTACGTTTCAATTACCTTTTCAATATTTTTAACATGACTGACGTTGCATGCCTTAAAAACCCTTTGAAATAAACAGGTCAAACTGTAGTTTAAGTTTATAATAATATAATATGTACATTCATCATATACATTAATTATTAATTGGTAAATAATTTATCTTTAGTAAATTTATGGAACCACTTAAATAATTATTATTCTCTTTGGACTTTTGAATGTCAAAATTTTCAGGTACCTAACAGAACTACTTTCTCTTCATGTTGTCATAAGAGTAAAGCAATATTTCCAAAGTCAATGTCAATATTTTAATGTTTAGTATTTCTTTATGATGAACTCACTTCAAATGATGATTCAATAAAAAAATGAGCGAAAAAATCCTTTGTAAAATCAAAATAACAAAATTTGTTTGCCCACTAGTATATTGTAAAACATCGTAGACGAAGTTGTGCATATCGATCAGGTAGTTAAAAAAAATTAATTCATTAGTAAAACTACTAATTAATCTCAATTGAGATATATAAAGTGTATAATTATTTAGAAATGAATTTTTTGATGGTACGGCAGTGCCCCTGCCAAGCCGAGCAAAAAAGCGGCACGGCAGTACCGTCCTTTTCTCGAAGCAGTTCAGGCTATTTTCGACCCCTTATAACTTCGTTGTGGATATATCTAGAGGCTTGAATTTTATGTTTTCAATAAAATAAATTGACTTGGCAATTGACTTTTGATTTTTCTTTGAAATATTCCATTAAAAAAATGTAAAACTTAAAACAGAACTATTCCCATGTTATTTCCATTTAAAACTTTAGCAGTCGGGGGGCACGGGATAATTTTAAAATTAAGGACTGCAATTTGATACATTTTTTTTATATATTTGGAACTTATTCAGAACTATCCTGAACAAAAATTCGAACACACCCTAAATAAGTACCACCCTAATACCTATTATCGTAAAAATGATTTGCAAATACAAAACAATATTAAGCCTCTCATATAACCGTAACTAATGAGTTATGCTATAGATTAAATTTGCTGATTTACTTATGATAAATGTATTTATAAAACATACGAAAAAAAAGTAAACTTTTAAGTATATACGCCGTTATTAAAATCTATTTTAGACTAAAACATAAAGCCTGTTAGGATTATAATTTGAAAAGAGGAAAACAAAACCTACAATCTGGAATCCGAGCTTATATTATTATTAGATCTTAGAATAAGCCCAAGCGTGCTAGAACACGCAATATCGCGCCCCCGTTTCGCATTCATTTAAATCTCGCCGTGCATATTATTCTGCGATGTTCACATGCCATAACGATTACCTACCAGATTTGTTTGTACAATGGTATTAAGAATATGTCGGTGACCCACTTTCTTATCACTTTTGCTTTAATCTTCGAATCAATTCAAAGTATTCATGAACATATTTTGCATGAATCGTGTACGACTGGAATGCAACCACTATACACGTGTGATATTCACGTTAGTAGCATACTTAAAATTGTTGTAGGTATATCAGCAGAGATATATATCCAAGAACCATATGAATCAACCAGTTAATTGCGCAAATGGTGATAAAAACGACACTGTGACTCTCTTTTAGAGCAATCCGGTGTGTCGGGAGCAGCTAAAAGGTTGCAGGCCGGCATGACAGCGTCGACTACCGAAGGATTATAGATCTCTTGGTGGACGCTGTCTTTTTATGGATTGCAATGTCCTTGCCACCGGGTACAGTGCTGTCACTTTGTCATGCTCCAATAAAGAAAAAAGATAATATATATCGGGGGAGCCGCATTTGACCTGCGATACCGTGCTATTGACTATATCGGGGGTGTCACTAATGACCTCAAACCCTATTATCATTTAGCCCGGTGTGAGACGCCATTGGTTGGAAGACCGGCTGTTTATGTATCATGATGCATTAAAAGGCTACCGACGACTAGATGCTGGTCATCCTCGCTCAGACAGTGGAACTAGTCACATCTACGGATAATTCATCGTAACTATATTCAGTGTTGTGTTTCTGTAATCGGTTAACGTTTTATTCGATCGTTCTTGATTGATTGATTGATCGTTTAAATTATAACCATGACGTCACTATTAATGACGTCATACTTCTACATGGACGTCCTTTTGACGTCGATTGATGATGACGTTACTTTGCCATACTACATACTACTAGGCCAATAAAGTAGTCGATTTAAAATGATAATTAAATGAAACAGCAACATAGAAAAATATAAAGAGCGATAGAGAAATAATTATATTAAATATTATAGGGAACTTACTTTCGCACTATCGCTTGGAATAAAATTAATTAGCCGCTGTCGCGTCTCACTGCAACAAAAAACGTTTAATTGTGTTTGTGCGACATGTACCTGAAGAAGTTAAACTCACCCGCTCAAATCTGAAGAGTCAACATTGATCTGAAGATGCTCCGTGACGGAGTGAAACATGTGTACTCGATTGTGGTCGTTACAAGTTAATTTACAACGCATTTTAATTAATTTTAACTTTTATATTTTAATATAATTTTATATTTTAGTGTCAACCGATAACACATTGAACCGTCCAACGTTTCCTTCTATTATTGTATTCTATTACCTACTTTTCAGGAAAACGACTCGCAAATAAAGTCAAATGATTTTTGTTGCAGTGACACGTGACAGCGACCAATCAATTCCAGATAGAAATGCAAATTAACGTCCATTGTAAGATTTAACATAATATACATTTATCTATATTAATAAATCTGTAGTCCTGTCTGTACATTTATTTATATCTTTTACAATAGTTTGTGACAGATAACCATTATAAAGATTGTAATGCATATTTTTGCATATTTTTTATAATGAGTTTGGCGTTAGTAAGGAATTTTGTTTTGTCCTTGTTCATGGATAACCCTATTATCCTATCCGTTCATACTTTCCTTCTCGAGTTACGTTATCATTTTTATGTGGTGAGTCTGATTTTTATAATGGACAAATACAGTTTCATAATGATGATATATGCCACAATTTTAGCAATATATTATTATACATGTCCTGAAAATTTAAATCTTAATAATAGGTATAGATCTGAAGAAAAATAAGAGATATTACTTTGATTACTTTTTCTTTATTTGTCAAAGTTTTAGTTAATATTTACAAATATTCTAGTTTTCCTTGATGTTGTATTAGTGACATCTATCGTCAAAAATATGAACGTAGGTGAGATATAAAGTTAACTACTTGTAAGCACGTTTAATTCGACTGCAATTTAGTTTTAAATGTTATTAAGAGATGTCACTAAATTATATTCTAAATACTAATTATCCTTTTGTTAAGCTAGATAATAATAATAATTGTTTATGATTATTTAAAACGACTATACATGCAAATGGCACTGTATTTATGTATATATACGTATATTCCTCAAGATTTTCTTTTATATTCTCTAAATATTGGTGGATTCACAAGAATATAAAAAAAACAATGTGAATAGGAAGTCTTCCGATGTTACTTTTTGTTTTGGAAGAATTTGCAATAAATACAAAATTCACTTGGTAAACGGGTTAAAAATAAAATGCATGTAACTCATAGCCACACAATATTTAATATTAATTAGATACGCATACAAAGAATGTAATATAATATAATCTAAGTATAATTATTGATAATAGAATTCATAATTATTTTTTTAACAATAACTGTAAAATTGATACTTTTATAAAAATCAAAAAAGGGTACTGTAAATCATAATTATTCAAGTTTTGTACTAAAGAAAAATATTGCCAAAAAAACGATAAGATTTGAAAAAACTAAGATGCGTAAGTATTAATTCTTAAGCTTATTAAATACAATAAATATTTCGTTACAATATACATTTAAAACATTCGGAATTATGTTGATACGATATTTAAATAGATATAAAGTGAATATTCACAACTAAATACTTAAGTACATGCAATATTATAAGCACTATCAAATTATTATTATCTACAGTTAACAACTTGATTACACTTTTGCCCTTGTTATAGAGAAATCATTTGTAAAGTCGAAATATTTAATATAGGTGCCTTTAATAAACAAACAGCGAACTAGGAATATGCTTATTATCTATTAAAATATAATAGGCTGAGCAAAATCTACCACCAAATGCTAACATACATAGATCTGAAAGATTTAAAACGTGCAAGAAGATTTTATACTAGAACAGACAAATAGAATATTCTAGAAAGAGAACAAGAGAGAGACGCTAAAAACTTTAAACCTTTTATAAGGACACGGTGTGATCGACATAGACACGGAGAAATCTATATTTTGTATCTAAATATCATGCATTATATTTTATATCAATAGTAAATCTAATTACATTACAATATAGAGGTATTTAAGCAATTCCTATATCATTATCTTGAGGTATGTTTTATTAGATACTTAGAATTTAATTTTAAGCGTTTTGTATTTTTTGATTGATTTGGTGTTATTCTCAATAGAGCAGTATATACCTACCGACGTAGTAGTCCGGTGAAGCTGTGAAGACCCTGCCAGGTCAATAGCGTAGTCAGTTCGAGAAAAAAAAACCTACCGACGTTATTGAATTCAAACGTTTTTTTTTAATCTTATTTTTATTAACGCATAAATATTAAAAGTAAAAATTTAAACAGTCCATGAGTAAATTGTCTATTATAATGTTTTTTTTTTCGAACTGACTACGCTATTGACCCAGCAAGGTCTTAACAGCTTCACCGGACTACATCTGTTAAAATGTATTCCTACCGATATAAACTTTTATATTTCAAGTAGTTAGATGATTAATGTAAACAAAATGAACTAAAGGGCTGATTAGAACATTATGGGTGTTGTATGGGTATGGGTTACGTGGTGTATTTTTTTTTTGACAAATGCATTTTTTTTTTATCATATGAGGCAAACGAACAGGGGGGTCACCTGATGTTAAGTGATCACCACCGGGGGAGTCGCAAGTGCGTTGCCAGCCTGTGTTGGGGGGGGGAGGAAGGGAATGGGAGATGAGTCTCCGGCGCTCTCACTGACCTAACGAAACGCAACAATGCAAGCACTGTTACTTCACGTCAGCTCTCTGTGAGAGGTTGGTACTACCGTGGGCGAGCCGACCCATTCATGCTGAAACCAGTATAATAGCTTCAGCGTGGCTCTACCACTACTATATATAAATGGTAGGCATACACACTGTCTATTGTAATATTACTATAATCTTAAATGTATGAAATATTGTACTTTACATATTATTGCAATATTTTCCACTATATATTCGTATAAAATATGGTTTTAAATATATAATTGTATCAATAAATATCACTTTTATTTTTAATCTCTCACGACATACAACTTTCTGAAAACAATAATTATTTATAACTTTATTGTTACTAATGTCTTTGTAACAATTAATTTAACTTATTTAATTAATTAAAATAATGCTAAAATTAATTAAATTAACATCTGTGTGAAATGAAATATATTCAAAAGAAAAGAATATGCAAAATTAATACCTACATTTGTTTAACTGCATTTAACTAAATAACAACATGAAAAGTGTATACATTAGCTTCTATATCTCAATATATCCAATATTATAATAATTAATATTCTAGAATCATTTTCAACGTCAACCAGGAAGACTATTGATATCAGGTAACCATTATTGCTCAATAATTTGGAGGCATTTAAATATTACGTTCTAGCAATAAGTAGTTTTTTTTTTAATTTCGATAATCATATAAATCGCTAGCGAACTACTATAAAAAACAGCAAACATTGGACTGTACGAGTTAAATACGTACTATAATTATATATGCTTAAAATACATCAAAAATTGTTCTGATATTACCTATTTTAATGAATTAAGCACTGAGATATAAACATTTATTATTATCTAGCCAATATATTATATTATATATGATAAACAGTGTTTATATAAACTGTTCTAAATTCTACTTCCAAATATTATATATTTTTAGCTTAATGATTTTATTATGGTTATAAATTAGTGTCGGTATAAGTGAGTATATACCAGGTGCCTTTTTAGACAGTAGCAATATTTCTAGAGGACACTATGAACTCGATTCTCGTTCTATATCAATTAAAAAAATAGGTACTTAATATTGGACCTAATTATCTAGATAAATACAATAATTATACACAGTCAATAACCGTCGGGTGATTTCACTTTGATTTGAAGGGGAATGTGGGGACGTCAAGAATAAAACAAAAGGGTTTAACCCGTTTTACTATAGAAAGTTATTAACTCCGGGTCGCCCATTGTAGCTTTTGGCACCGGTCATTGCACTTAGGTTTATTATTTTATTTACACGTTTATAGCTATACTTTTGAAAATCGTAGAACAAACTTTAAGTTAGGTTTTCTTGGTTGTTTATTAGTATTTGCTTTAATATTATTATTCTATATGTTAAATGTGACCATGAAGTGTCATACCCTAGAATACTGCGAGTGTCTAAACAGTCACCTGGTACATGCATTTGTGTATACTGATATTTACTTTTATTTGATTGATTTTACATTTATAAAATCACAATAAATCTTTATTCCACTGACTTGTATTTATAAATAGTAATAGTGTTTGAAAATATTATAAATTATACTATATTACTACACAATATATTTTTTTTAAGAAATAAAAAATTTTAATAATTGAAATTATTATATTAAAATGCTTATGATTTTTTCCTTATATAAGTGTAATACTTATAAGTCAAGTAAATAAATATAAGTACATAATTATATTATCATAATAAATAACATTGTTATAGCTTTATAGAGGCTGAATGATTTATATTATAATGTGTTGTAGGTTAACAGGAATTTTGATACCATATTAATGTGAGAAAGACGGGAGACCACATGGTATAGTTTACATAATGTCTCTTCGGTATAATCAACTGCTTATGATTATAATAAAACGTTTAATTATCAATTGAAATATGATATCTAAAGTTGGAAAAGATCGACACTATTGTTGGGTTGTTTTGTGATCGAAGACCGGCGCATTTTAGTGCCAGTCTTCTCCTCGGATCAGACATGCGTGAAGCTCGCGTGGACAGCATCCTCTTGAGTGATCTGGGTGCTGGCAGTGAAATACTGGAAAATATTAAATGTTACTTTTATTTTATCTTATCGCAAATATATTGTAAATTAAAAGGAATTACATGAACACTTTACAGGAAGGCATGGTCTGTTAAACATGATATTAACCTTGACATTCTTCAGGGTAATGAAAGTGATGTGGGTAGGAATGGAATAAGTAACTAATGAATCAATTTTCCGTAACAATGAAATTACATGAATTTCGAATAAATTTTTCTATAATAATAATAACTTATACATTATAATGGTACGTAATTATTTGAACGTCAGCTAATTTAATATTAAAATTATTAGCAAAGAATTTTTGGCAACTAATCTTTTAGATTATTACTGCCATTGTCGAGTAGTTAATAGTATTACAAGTTCTTTTTCTATTCTATTTTTGGCAACCAGTCTTCTAGTAGACTATTATTGCCATTGTCAAATGAGTATCGATATTACAAGTTTCTTGATATAATTTCAATGAACTAACAAGATGGCGGCCATCTTGTTAGAATTTTCCTGGGAGTTTTTGTGGCAAGTCAGAATCCATTCTCCATGGTATTATTTCCGATCCATTTCATTTGTACATAATAACCTAACTATATTAAGTAAAGCACCACCAACATTACACAATATAGAACCAAATAACACAAGATTATACATAAAATATAAAGACCACTACATCCCATTCCAAGATCCCGCCTAAGACTCAAAATTTTAAAACTTTAAATCAAATAATAAACATAATTAAAATAGACGTAGTAATTATTTAATTGACATACTTTACGTACCTTTGCGTAAATTTTACACTCTATGAGGAAATAAGTTGATGCGACAAACATAACTATACGTTTAGTAAACAGTCGGATATTTTCGGAATAGGGAAAGTGCACAAGATACACGTGGTCCATGTGAGATTATAATAAAAAAAACATTGGAACTTACATCGACAGATTAATAAATCTTGCGGTGAATATTTTCCAACATTTCCCTTCCTAGGAGGAAATCATTGTACTAAACATAAAATAAAATAAATTAATAATAAAAAATAAATTATTCCATTTCTGCATATGCGTTGCTTATTTATCATTAATAGTTGTATGTAAAGTTATCCCATAATAAATATTTAGTGTCTGTACTAAGTAGAAAGCTGAATTATTATTTATGGATTAAAAAAAAAAAAATGTGTAAGTCAAAGTTTACTAACTCCGGCAAAAGCGGCACCATTCCAGCCAAGACGTTCGTGGTCGCGCTGAGGTGTACGCTGCGGGGGTTGCTTACGATCACGTGCGGCCGCGGCAGAAGCGAGCCGAGCACGCGCGCGCAACGCAGCTCTGAGCGGAACATTAGCTCGCGCAGCCTCAGCGCGTCCATGTTGACAAAACTCAACTAATGCCACGCTCAGTGCCAAAGCCAAACCACCGAGCAGTACGTAGAATATTCCGGCTACTTGGCTCAATGTCATTTCTGTCATTGTAGATTCCTACAAATACAATTTTTAAAGTGAAAAATGTTATTCACACAATGTAAGTTTCCAATACATTTCTGATGTTAATACCTAAAGTTAAGAGAATTATAATAACAAAATCCTTAACATTACAAATATTTTTCATAATTAACCCTAAATCTATAAAAGTTAGTAAAAAAGTTTATGTGGGTATTTCTTTATGGATCACCAATTTGTGAATATTTTACTTTATTCGAACATGAGTCATAGTTTTAGGACATTTATTACCTCGTCTTTATTTAGATCACAGTCGGCCTTTTTCGTCTTCATAACCCATTTATTCCACAATTTTGTTATAACTCCCTCCTTCTTGAAATTTACAATGACTAAGTTTATTGCCTCTCTAAAAAGATAAGATTTAGTCAATGAGTATCTTTCGATTTTTATTTAATTCAGCAAATTAAAATAAATTGAACTATAATAGCTTAACTTTTAGATATTTTCATTTAAAAATTATACCTGTCGAATTATTGTCATTCCCTTTGCTATGCCTTTTTTGTTGAGTGAATGGGCATGATAACTGCGTACGACTGATTCCCGACTCCGACCATATATAGATATAATACCCGTTTAGTGACAAGCTTAGGTGTGTCAAAAAGCTGGATGAGCCGGTGCATATTCAAAATACGAACGGCGTGGTAGAGATCTGTACTCAACTGTATTACAACTACTAACCACATTACAGTAAGTCCATCACATCGTTAGTTTGTCCTGTTTCGGGATTAGTCATTGTTTATCCCAGTTGTCTAAAGGCTTGCAAGCTCGCATGGCAGCTACGACTTGCCAATGTTTCTATGATCTTTGTTTTTGCATTACACTGGGCTACCGTTTGGTAAATTATATTTTGTAACAGTCTAAAATAAAATGAATGAAAATTGTTCTCGATTTATAAGAGCAATAACTGACATATGAGGGGTGGTAAATAAAAGTAAGAATGCGGTGCGAGCTCATTGAAAGTTAAAAAATATAGGATGGCAGCACTGCATTACTTGTACAATATACAAAATTACAATTCTTTACTTTTTTAAATAGGATTCCTTTACTATTTGTTGTAATGTATTGGAAAAAATGTAATTATGCGAATTTATTGTATATCTGTACTCAAGACGTTTTACTACAGAACAAATCACTCAAGATTTATTAAATACAATATAGGTAATCATTCAATCCAATCCAAGGGTTACACATTATAATTTCACCG
The DNA here is from genome assembly GCA_015888305.1 of Antheraea pernyi. Classification (NCBI taxonomy): domain Eukaryota; kingdom Metazoa; phylum Arthropoda; class Insecta; order Lepidoptera; family Saturniidae; genus Antheraea; species Antheraea pernyi. The sequence continues at coordinate 503,525 of MU158877.1, read as the reverse complement.
TCGAATAACATTTGTCAAACATGATCGTCCTTCCAGATGCTCTGGAATAGTAATTATGGTAAATCTGATTTTAAAAAGGAATACCATTGTTAAGGGAACGATGTTTTCGACAGGTTATCTGCATAACATGAATACTTGGGGATGAAAAAATTTCTCCCTTTGACTACCTAGAATGCTAATCTATTTGTAAAATCGAATTTGTCTGAATATTTATCCGACGTTCTTTGAAACTTTTACAAAATCCTTATCATTTATTGGTTCATCTTACAATAATGGTCACCAGGTAGCTTATCATTACGACCCTGATATCATATTAAAGTCTATGACTGGGGAAAAAGACTGAATGAATCTTCTGTAACTTCTAAGAAGTTCAAGAGCTGCTTCCCCACCCATAAAATTACCGGCTTCACTTTCTAAGACAGTTTATTTAGACAGAGAGGTAGTAATGTTTATGGGTAATTAAATCCATGAAAAATGGCAAAGTAAACTTGGACCGACCAGACTCACAAGTCTATACTGTGAGGTTAGATTCTGAGACGCTGGCATATTCATCAGATCAGAAGACAACAATTTGAATATGATGAAGTTGTATCCGCTATAGTTCTAGAATTGTTAATAGGTTAATATAATAGGAAAATAGTGTCACATGTTTCTAATATGAAAAATGTTTTCTACGCACACCAAGAGATTAATAGGTGTAAAATCAATTAATACCTAATAAACAGTATTAAACACCTGCGCTCTTATATTGAACACGAACTGAGAAATTCTTTGAGATTATTAAGAAAATATTTTATTTTCCGATTATTTTTAAGTGTAAGGCAATAAGCTACGTACGATGAATGAAAATAAAATGTGTTTGGCAGTCGAACGTACACAAGGTATAAATGTGTTGAATAGAAAGCAAGCGTAGTTTTAGGTGGGTTATTTTAATGAAAAATCGTTTTAAGTATAGTAACTACTATTATGAATTGGTTATCTTCTTCTATATACAATTATATTATCAACTAGCAGCGAAACCCGGCGTTGCTCGGATTAAAATACATCGCATGTTTAGTAGTATAAGAAATATTTAAGGGTCGATTTTTTAAAGTAGATATATATTATAGATTTCTATCTTAGATAATAAGACACTTATTCGACCATTTAACATACGGTGTAAAGTGTATCAAATTAATTAACTAATTATTGAATCCAAATAATGATAAGTTGAAATAAGTAGCACTTTAATAAATAGTACATTTATATGGTATTGCAAAATTTTTTAGAATTTTCTAGATCATTTCGGATCAATTTTATTGACTGCACACATTTTGGAACTTTCTAGATCATTCCAGAAGCTTTCTGAAATATTCTAGATCGATTACAATAATTGCACGACTTGTTGGAACTTTCTAGATCATTCCAGAAAGTTTTAGAAATTTCTAGATTGATTTCATCAGTTGCACACATTCTGGAACTTTCTAGATCATTCCCGAGATTTCAGAATTTTACAGAAGTTTACATTAGTTAGAGAAAGACAGATATATATTATTCCACATTTTCGCCACCCACAACCACTCACTTCCACCCACCCCGACCAAACTCCCTTATGCACACCAAGAGATTAAGGTGTATTTGCCATTCCAACGAGAAGTTGATCGAAGTTGCGGATGATAGAAAAAGCCGTGGACACACGTACGAACATTAGCATTTTATATAATATACTTAGATTTAGATTTCCCTGAGGTCCAATGACGTCAAGCCTAGTAGTAGAACCTAACGACATAAGAATATGTATGACCATTTGATTCTAAATCTTTCGCAGATAATTCAAGCCTACTTATCTGTCGGTTTTATTGACTCTTTATAATTAAAAATGTCGTAAATACTTGTACAATAAAACCGGTAGTATAAATTTGAAACACAGACTACCTCCCCGGCTGACGGGGCCCAATGCAAATTTACGACTTTTCAGTATTCAGCAGGGGATTACCGCGCGGAGTCGAGATTTCAGCTCGATAGTAGAAACTCTCATCTGTGTTGGAAATATACGGGTACGGTGTCCCCGATACACGTTATCACGTGCTGTTTTATTTATACTGTCATCTTTTTTGTTGAAATTGATGGTTTGTTGGCTAGGCTTTCATATTAGAAATTGATATATATTTTTACCGTTGATATATATTTATTATATTTTTACCATTACTATCGGATGCTCGCACCGGCTTCACACGAATGTGTTGATTAAGGAAAATGAGATCAAACCTTTATGTGTAGGTGGTAGAGCCAAGCCGAAGCTATTACTGGTTTCAGCATGAATGGGTCGGCTTGACCAGGGTAGTACCACGCGACCCACAGAAAACCGACTTGAAGTAACAGTGCTTGCATTGTTGCGATTCATTCGGTCAGTGAGAGCGCAGGATAACCCACCTCCCCTCCCCCGTGCCCCAAACACAAGCTGGCAACGTACTTGCGTCTCGGTGTCGCAAATTTCTATGGACGGTGGTGATCACTTAACATTAGGTGACCTGTTCGTTTGCCTCATATGATATAAGAAAATACAACATATAATAATTATTTCCAATGTCGATTTAAATGGCTTTTTGAACTATGTAGAAGTTATTGTTCCGAGGTGAAATTAAGTAAGTACCGATTTAAATATCGAGGCATGACTTTAATTCGATTGGTGAAAGTGAACAAAATTACTTTTTTTTATTAAAAAATGTTACTTTTATGAAGAAAAAAAAGTGAAGAAAAATACATGGTGCTTATTTTTATAACTCTAGAACTTGAACAAAAAGTCGTATATAAATCTAAGGACTTCTTAGATGTTGTAAACGTTCTATAGAATCTTTTAAAAATTTAACGCAAAGGAAACGTTTGTAGATTGTAGGTCTCGACGTATAATTTTAGTATAAAGGCTCCACGCGTGTAACGTAAATTCATGCTAGCAAAGAAAACCAATGTAATCCCACATAATAGTTAGATATTTTCAGTGGGTGTAGCGAGCAACGAGCAATATACATCGATCGAGTGAGTGGACAAAGCATGTTTTTTATACTCCCTCTGGTGCTCCTTTTGTATTGGTATTTGCGTCCAGTTTTCAAAGTTGTTTTATTTCGTTCCATCAGTACGCTCTGATTGCAAGCGAACTCATAAATTCTCGTACGGTATGTATTTTTAATAGCACCAGTTATCAGTATATCGTTCCACGTGTGAGATTGTTTGCAATCTTTCATATATATTAGGGAGGCCCAAAAAACTAATATTTGTTTTCTAGTCTCTTACAAACCTTTGATAACATGTTTTATGAGCCCTCTTCAAAGCGCAACTTAAAGAAGTAAATTAAGAGGGGGTTCAAATTTTGTCAAAACTTACGAAATCGGAGAAAATCGATTTTTACTCGTCATTTCGCTATTTTCTACCATTAAAATGATTACGATCCTGAAACTTTGAAGTCGATGAAGGTCGCTCAAACTTTTTTATAGTTTTCATGTAGAGTACCTTAAACCTTTACCAGTGACTTCTGAACATGAGTATTACCGACAGTGCAAACAAAATCGAGACGATGTAATGTAGTTGACAAACATTTATAATTATTAATTGGAATTTTGGAAATTTTGATCGACCTTTTAATTTTTTTTATCTGCGCTTTGGAGCGTGTTCTTAAAACATGATAAACTTACATATTTCCGTAAGGGACTCGAAAAAAATCATGTTTTTTTACCACCCTATTATATATGTTATAATATTATAATAGTCATGTAAAAATTTTGAATATTTCTTTATTTCCGAACAAGAAAATAATTATTCACATACCTCAGTGTTGATCCTTTTGGCGTGGCTATAGCGAAATTGAGGTGCTTATATCGGCAAATATAAGTTGCTGTATCACAGCCGATATGGCCCTCTGAATCTGCTATATAGGTGAACGTAGTCTCGTCTACACTTAAAATGGAATCCCTTGGCAAATTATTGCTTGGTACGTGGACGGTCTGAAATTATTTCACATTTTATTTGTTTACAAGTTGTATTACCGAGGAATTGTACTAAGTAATTTAGTAATATAATCAATATAATAAGGATTGCATATTTTTACAATATGATTTTAATGTGAATTATAAATACAAAATAAAGTGGAAGAACGAGGATATGTCATGAATATTTTAGTTTTATCTATTTTAATATTAAAACAATCACATTTATTAATAGGTTGATAGCTTTAACATTTTTAGAGTAGGATGATAGGAAATTTGTTGTTTTTCTAGTATCAAGACACCAATGACTACCGAACCGTATAAAGTTCGCTTTTTGCTAGCCAATTCATAATGTGAAATATGAAATATGTAGAACGTTAATATTTATTAAAAAAAAGAATTAGAAAAGAGAAAATATTCGTGTATGATTAAAATAAAATATCAATACATAACTTATTCAAAATATGTGTCATTGAAATAATTAATGAAATACTTATTTTGTAAATAATTCGCTTCGGCTGCTTTACAGTTTACTATCAAGGATCTGTTACCTGTATCTTAAAAGGTCATATGCTCTTACTTCGGTATAAGGGAGACTTGAAATATAGTTGAGAGACTGCGCTGGTTCTGCTATCCTTTCCACAATCAAATAAGCGGCGAGATTTGCGGTATACGAACAGACCAAGATGAGAGCAAAGAACCACCAAACCGTGCCGACTATTCGGCCTGATAACGATCTGTTTTGAATTCGAAACAATTTTTTTTAAAACATTTTATTTGACAAGAGAAAGGAATGTCTGGTAATTAGCATATTGATTCCATACATTCATTTTTTTTTTCTGAATTGAGCAAACAGACGCAGACCTTTTTGTATTATTTATGTTATTTTCTTTTTAAATATGAAATAAAATACCTATGTCCACAGATGTTTATAGTTAACATTTTTATTTTTAATGTTTTGTTACACTATATTTTATTTTATGAGTCAGCATTATCATAAACACTTTTTTATATTTAAGAAATGAATTATTATTACGACACAAAATCTAAAATGCTCGCCTAAATACACAATATATATGAAAAATGTGAAGATATTATTTTACATATAAAAACGCAAGAAACGATAATTTCCTTCGATACATCTTATAATCAACTGTCGCAAAAGGATTGGAATATATATAAGTAATTTTATTACAAACAAAATCTCGCATCGGTAGACATAACAAGGTGATTATCGTGCGTTCCTTTTTTACTCG
>MU158877.1:472545-493634 GCA_015888305.1 Antheraea pernyi | reverse complement strand
TATATATATATATATATTATCAGTAATGCAATAAAAAGTTTTAAAACACACTCATACTAAAACAGAATAATAATTATTTACTGTTAAAAAGTAACACTTCATAAAAAAGGCGTGCATAATTATTTCACATTCTGCCTGGAATGTGCAGAGAATATTTGATATTAATTTTCCATTGTTCCAGCTTTGCCCGTGGCTTCGTTCGTATTAATATAAATTTGACCTATCCTTGGGTAATACATAGTACTTTTTTCTGTATGAAAGGTAACTTACGCCTTTTCCTGTACCCCTAACAGCATGTAAGCAAAATTTCACGATGATCGGTTGAATAATGAAGGCTTGAAAGCGTAACAAACAAAAAAACTCGCATTCGCATTTATGATTGTACTAGCGAATAGCTTTGCTCTTATTAATGTAGATTTTACCTAAGCATTCCTGGGGCATAGTCTGTCGATCTGGACGTACATTATGTCCTTCACGACCAACTATTTCGAGAAAGCCTCGAATCATCCAAGTCCGTGTGTGATAGCCGCTGCGCATTACTTGACTATACCGAATGCTTTGTGATACAAAAGACCTCCGCGTATCATCTTTACGGATTCTCTCGTTGAAATAATGGCAATGAACGATCAGTACACGATCGTTTCTCTAAAATAAGTGTTTACGCACCCACGCTCCAATAACCACAGAATACGCCACCGTAGTTTGGCGGTAAATTTAGATTCCACACACTCGACGCGATCCCCCTCGGTAGCGGCTCAAGCCTAGGTTCGATCCCCCGGAGTGGACCACTCGAATGTGCTACTATGGCGATACAGTTACACTGATCTTCACTTACTAGCTCATAAACACAGCAGAGATCACCCTAACAGACGTGCGTATATAAAAATGGGTTCACACATAGTGGAAGGTTTTTGGATTGCCCCGTTGTCACGCGCACGAGGACGTTCCTTTTACACTGATTGCGTTTTTAACCGCACGTCCTGCGCGACAATGCGTCGCAATAGTGAGTTCCCTTCCCGGCCGGAAACGGTGACGGGGAAGAAGAAAAAAGGCCCTTCTAAGGGCCAAACAGATGCCTCGTCTGTAAGACGATCGACCCCATGCTTGCCCACTGACACCGAAACCCCACATACATCGATGACCCATGCTACCCCTCAGGAAACACTCCTATCATCCACCGTCTCTCAGACATCTCGGGCGCGGCAGTACGAAAACGACTGATTACAGCTGGGAACCCGTCGGAGATGCTGAAGCGGTGGATAGCGCTGTATCTGCGCATCCAACAGGATGAGGACGAGGGCTACGAACCCAGAAAGCAAGATATCTCTGCCTTGAAATCTCCGTTAACAGGATTACTCGTGCTCCCAGACATCCCAGAATCACAGCTGAAACAGCTTCAACCTCGCATAACAGCCGCGCGCCGCAAATGCGACGAAGAGATGAAAAAGCGAGCGATTTCGATTTCTCCAGAAAATCAGACGGCCACGAAAAAAGCTAGACAAAATGTCGGCAACCAAGAAGTTCGCGATATACCCGTCGAGAGCCACGGGGCGCCACAAGCGCCTGCAGCCGCGCTACCGACGGGCAAGCCCACGGAACCCCAATCGCAAAAAGAAGTTCCAGTTATACCCGTCGAGAACCGCGCGGCGCCACTAGCGCCGGCAACCGTGCACTCGACGGAACCCCGATCTCCGACAGTACCCGATGTACCCGTTGAAAGCCGCGAGGCGCCACCAGCGCCCGCGTCAGACCAGCCCACGAAGACTCCAGTTTTACCCGTCGAGAGCCGCGGGGCGCTAGTTGCGCCTGCTGTGGCCTCGACGAGTAAACAAATGGAAACCCGAGTTCCAGTTATTCTGGGGTGGCTGCGGCTGCCAGGGTCATCATGAGTGTGATGAAGGCGTTCTCCGTGGAGTCCTCAGCTGACTTTGGCTGCTGGGTCGCCTCCGTCGCTTCTCGGGTTCCTCCTTTTTGTTTGGGTTGTCTTTTCCTGGGTTTTCTCTGGCCGGGGTCATTCGCGGGGGCCATCAGGCTCCCCGCGGCCGCTTCCTCGACTGTTTTAGGCGCTGTGTTCCTGCGCTCCTCTTGTCGTCCAGTGTCACCCGTCCGGACGACGGTCCCCGCTCGACGATTGCGCGTCTCGCGGCGGAACACAGGACACAGGCGGGCGTTGTTTAAAGTGTGCGCCCCTCCGCAGTTTGCGCAGGACGCAGCTTCCTCGCGTGGGCGGTCGCAATTTGTGGCGAAGTGCGGACCACCGCACCTCACACAGGCTATCGGGCGATGGCAGTGGTGGGAGGAGTGCCTGAAGAGTTGGCATCGATGGCACTGTGCCGGGCCTCTCCTCCTACGCCATGCTTCTATTGTTATCTTTATCATCAAGATTTCATCTATGTCGTATATAGCCGGTATGAGGCCAGGTTTTCTCACCAGGGAGCAGTGGAAGATGCACCCTGGTCTTCCACCTCTTCCCTGGATGCATCTGGTATATTCTGGATGGAAGCCCTTCTCACGGAGGGCTTCTGTAATTAATTCGGGCTTCGTATGTTCAGGTAGGCCGCGAATCGCGACCTTGAGACTTCTTGGGATGATCGAGATTAGATCGTTATTAAACATCGATTAATTGATCATAAGCATCGCTGTTGTACTGCTAAGCATCGATGATATGAACCATTTGTCAAGTAATTGTTTTGTAATTGACGAATTTACTTTAGCAGCACCATCTTTGAAAATAATTAGCTTTGTTGAAACATACACATATATTATATGTGTACCAAGCATACATAACTCAACAACTCTTATATATATTTAGTATCGGATAATTTTCTAAACTATTTCAGTTTGATAAGGGAAAAGATTAAACCCCTTCCACTTGCATGTGTAAACGTGTATGCGTGCACGTGTTTGGAGGTGATATGTGTATGTTGTCGCAGTGATGTAAGATTTCGTGTCACTGTATCGCGCGAGCAGCATACTCAAGGGCTCCACGCCAAAGGAACGGACCTAGGCTTGAGCCGAGACGCTGCCGAAGGAGGCCTAGTCTGGTGTGCGAGAGCGAAATTTACGCCCAGACCACGGCGGCGTGATCTGTGAGCACGCTCTGTTTGGAGAGAGGCTGGTACTGATCGTTCACTGCCATTATTTCATCGGGAGGGTCGGTAAAAATATGTCGCGGACGTCTTTTATAACGCGCAGCGTTCGGTACGGGTTCGTATTTTGCGGCAGATACTACTAACGGACGGAAAATCCTTGTATATTGGATACCTTGTATACGGTTTAAGCTAATTTATTTCATAGATGGTGATGTTAAAGGTAACTTCATCAATTACATAAACATTTACTTAACCAATAGCAACGGTTTAAAAAATTAATCTTCTGAGGAATCTAAAAAAGATGAACATATACATATCACATTTCATGCCGAGGGATATATGAAATCTATATAAACGCGAGCAAAGAGCTGAATAAAACCTAATTTTATTAATATAAATATACATTTATCCTGTTCTAAAGGTCAATAAATTGTTTTTATTCTCTTTTTTATTAAGTAAATTAACATTTATTGAAGTGAACCTTTTTATGGCACAGTAGAAATACATACTATTACTTAAATGTTATCATTGTTATAGCAGCCAATAATATGGTAGTTGGAACTGTTGGCAGCGGAAACACTGCGCCAGCCGGCGCTCCCCCCTCCAGGCTTCGATTCTTATTTCGGGCATACACATAAGCGTGGTGATCTCATATATAGCGGGTGTTAACCCGGGCGTCCTCTTGAGCACGACGTGGTAGACGCACCCGGGTCTGCCTCGTCGTGCGCTAATTTGACGGGCGTATTCTACTTTAAATCCCTTCTTCATTAATGCTTCAGAGATTTGTTGTGGTGTTATGCCGCAGGGTAGTCCTCTGATGGCGATCTTCAGGCCTTGTTGTGTGGGGGGAGTGTATGTGAATCAGCTCGCCCCCACAATCTTCTCAAAGTAGTCGACTGTTGTCCTGTATTCTTCGGCGTCGGAGGGGATGATGCGCACCCCGGCTCCGTAGGCGCGCGCTTTGGGTCCGCGCAAAAATGTGGAACGCTTCACGATTTTGCGTGTCATCCTTGCGCAGGGGCCATGATAATCTTCTCTGTATCGTTCCAATTTTAGTATATGTACTGCCGAAGCAAGTACGCGAGAAGAAAGTGATGTGTGGAAGGTTTTATGTTAACCCTAATTTTCGAATTTGGTTAGTTTGGTTTAACCAACTTGTCGTATACAAGATACATATTTCAGTTTGTAAGGTACACCCGTGTGTCTCACTAATTGTTATCTATATATTAATACGTGAAGCCTAAACTTTGTATCCCCTTTTGAGAGAAATGCGCAAACGGATGAACGTGAAATTTAGTATAGTTAAAGTTTATATAGAGGAGAAGTGCAGAAAGCTATTTTTTTATATAAAATGCGGTGCAAGTATATTAAATTAATTAAAATATATATTACTATTTTATTTTTTTCAGGATTTCGTATAATGAACGTGAAATTTAGTATAGCTAAAGTTTATATAGAGGAGAAGTGCAGAAAGCTATTTTTTTATATAAAATGCGTTGCAAGTATATTAAATTAATTAAAATATACATTACTATATTTTTTTCAGGATTCGTGATTTCAGAGTTTTCTCAGTAACAGTAATATAAATAAACCATTATAAAAATATAAAATATGAAAACTATAATAGAAAAATAAATGCAAATAAAATCACATGTCAATGTCACTGATATAAAAATAATATTTATTAAAATTTTTAGACTCGATTGGTTTTGATCGATCAAATTATAAAGATGACGTCACGAGGGATGACTACGTACTTTTATATGAGCGTATTATTCTCTTAAAGGTAGGCGTCGACATGTTTGCATCGTATCAAACGGATCGTAGTATTATTTGTATAAGAAGTTATACAAGTGCGTCCTCTGATACGCATTGTACTGAACGCATGAATCGAACAGTCGGCAATGCCGAAGCCAATGCTTCGAGTGGCAACTTTTGCAATGCATTAATGCCGATCAATTGATGAAAACCGCGCGCTCGCTTGCTCCGCATCGTCCGCCATTTACCTTCGATTATCGTCCTGTTTACACTTGCTATTCCAACATAGACGCGGCACAATTAATGGCAATTGTGCAAGATTCGAACCAAATATCTATTCCTAAATATATCTTGTACCCATATATTACATTTTCTTTTTTATGTTTCAGCTTTTGTTTCTTTTTCTTCTGCTGCTAACAAACAAGCAAATGCAATAAATTCTTCTTTATTTTCATTCATTATCTTGCATATTCTACGCTACCTCTCACTACGAAAATCTGAACGAAAGCAGCGTGGGCAATCCGATTGCTGGTGGTTACGTCAGCGAATCCGACCACAGTTGATAATGTGAACGGATTGTAAACCATTTGACGAGATGCGTCGGAAACTTACGATACGAATAAGTTGACGCCTACCGTAAACGTCACCTCGACATATATCATTTTATTAAAGTAGTTACCCGCCTCAGCTTCGTACTGGTGTATTAACGAAGAAAATGAGTTCAAAGCTAACCCGTTACAGAACGACCATGTAATGAAACATAATGGAAACTGAACAGTTGAACGTCAATCTATCAATTGTGTAAATATATTTTTAGATCTCCTCACATCTTATTATTATTATATTTCTATACATTTCCTATCGTAAAAACCTTACCCTGACAATTACAAACTCATTAAAGAAATCAAATAGGTATAGCCAGTTGAAGTGATGCGCGTATATACATTCGGCAATTGATTTTTATTTATATGAATATGTATTAGTAATATTTGTAAGATAATATAAGCAACTCATTAATTTTAATGAGTTGTTGAATTAATATCACGCGTATAATGTACTGTAGACCGTGCGGCCGAATTTCGCATTCCCGTAATTTCGGCAACGGCTATTACACTACTACAGACTAATTGTTTGTGAAATAATGCTAAATATCACCATTATATTTTAGGCTAGCTAACCCATGGCTTTGTATGCATCGTTTATTATTTTAATATAATTTATATAATTTTATGTACAGAGGGTAAAACGTAAGACCAACACCGCTTGACTCACTTCACACATTGCTAATCGCCAAATTTTTATAAAAATTATGCTCTCTTAAAACTTTAATAAATCCATATTAAATGAAGATGTCCTTATAATTATTTTATAGAAGAATAAAGTCTTTAAAAAAGAAAGCAAAAAGAATCGATATCTGTCCAGCAGTTTTTGCGTGATACGCGTACAACAGATATCTATTATCTTCTCTATATAACAATATGTATTTTAAAACACCCTGTTTTTGGATGCCATCTAACTTAACTAGCATAAAATTTTTGATAGAGTGTACTGATTTTCATGAAACAAACACTAAATGTTAGTCGTGATTTTCTTTGGAATGATTTAACACAAATGTAGTACTTTAGTAGTGATGGGTGCACGGACAAATCAAACAAATATGAATGTAATTAATTATTCTTAGTTAGTAGCAATATTATAAGATCGAAAGACTTTTCTAAAAATAATTGAAATGTATTTTATGACTTATTCCAAGGCACCAGCCTTTATGTCTTTATTTTTTCCACAAAAATCTTAAAAGTAAAGACATGTTAGATTTATATTTTTATTATATGTATAGATTATTTCGGATTAATAATATGTCATCATTGGCGTCAAAAGATCTCCCTTTGTGCTAAATTATAGGACTATAGATTCCGGATTACAGGACTGCAGATTCCGAGGACAAACCATAAAGCTTATGAGAATTGCTTAATGATAGCGACTATTATTATGAAGAGCAGTAACTCTTTACTGCGTTACTTTAATCAATATTTTTTACAGCAATATGATAACATAAACCTTACAGTTTGATATTAATTTCAACTTTATATCTCAAGGTATACTTATAAACGGACGGGCGGACAATCGAGTGATACTGTTAGTGGTTCCGTATTATCACCAGATAAAGATTCGTGACCCTAAAAACCTTATAAATAACAAATTACGGTGCAACTATATTTTTAAATACAGTAAAATTCCAATAATATAAAGAATTTTTCATTATCATATCTATTTTCACCAGTGCTATACGTATGTACCTAATATATAGAATTTCCTTCCCTTATCCGCCTGAACGTCATTAGGAGATGCAAGAGATGGTATTTCTATATTTTCCTGCTTCGTGCATCATTGGAACAGATAGATTAAATTGAAATAATTATGGTGCGTAAAATATCATATACGCATATATGTAAATATATATATGTTGGTACGTCTTCATTTTTTATCCTTAGTACAAAACTTCGTACTATTGATAATGGTTTTGTGATTTCATGGGTATTATGTATTTTATAGAGATTCATAGAGTTAATGACTACGTCCGGTACCGCTATGACACACCAGAGAGGCGAGACTACAACGCCACCCGGGGAATCACTATTGACCTGCGATACCGCGCTATTGACTTTATCGGGGGCGTTACTAATGACCTCGAACACTATTGGTTGAAGTTACCGGCTGTTCATTATACACCCCGGTGTGAGACTACATCGGAGGGAGTTCAGCATATAAAGGGCAAGATGTCGTTGATCTGCACGCACTCCTATGTGGAAGTTATTGTAAGGCGAAGCTCTGGTCAAATAAATAGTGACAGTATCTACGAAGTATTTATTACCATTCCTGACTGCATCGACACTATACGTGATTAGTGTAATAATAGTGTATGTATCTTATATCACTCTTATAACCTTTTCGTTGATTTTTAAGTACCTCCGATAAATTATTATCACTGGCTAACTCTCATAAGTCCCGTATCTGATAGAGAAAGTCGGAGCAAAATATATTCATCAGTTTCGGAGAGTAGCACGTATAAACGACATTTTAAATTAATTTACTATTAGTTTACATTTGTTTTTATTTCCACTAGCGTTTTCCCTATACGAGTGCTCGTCCAGCGCTCGACCTACGACCATAGAAAAAAAAACCGAACTTTTTCAATTTTTGAATAACTTCGACCATAGAAAAAAAATCTGAACTTTTTCAATTTTTGAATAACTTTATTGTTAACACCAAAGCTCGATAAAATAAAACAAAAAAGGTAGGTATCGATTTATTAATTCGAGTAATGGTCCAGTAAAGTAAAAAGTTTAATTAGCATAAGAGCTAAGAATTAGTTTAAGTTTTAAGTTTAAGCTTTCTGTAAATAATTTAAAGAGATCTGAATAAAAGGCTATTTATTATTATTAATGGTCCAGTGGTCGATCTTCGAGGATCAAGTAAAAATACCTTTTTCCAAGTAAAAATACCTTTTTCCAATCTTTTTATTGATAACACTAATGACTGCTAAAGAAAAAAGAATGAAGAAAATCTGATGAGAAACAGAAAAGGAGATGTCCTTAACCACTTTGCCATTGCCTAGCTATATATAGATTCTATTTATGGACTTTTACCACTTTCCATAATTATCAGTCCCATTATAACATATCTAGTTATAACTAAATATCATAAATCTAAAATAATTAGATTAAAGAAAATGTCTTGTAGCATTAAATTCTCCAGAATACGAAGTATTCATACGTGAATTTTTTTAAGGAACTAATGGATGTCCTAATTGATAAAAAATGAGTTGGACTCTTATGTGGGAGGATATTCCCCATTTTAAAGTTTGCATAGCATTTACTCTCACATGTGGTCCAGCGAGTGTGTTTGAACGGAAATCTCGAGCATCAGATGACGCGGCACGTCTCTTCGGATAACGTGGAAGTTGTAATAAACTGCATTATTTTATCTCAACGAATAAATCCTTTTAAGAAAACTTCAGTCTTTGTAGTGTAGAGGTTAATGGAATAGAGATTTACTTTTTCCGTACGTGCTTCCATTCTAAAATTCGAAATTTAATCCTCTTATTTCTTAGGAAGAACTTTCTACGTTATTGTTCAACGAAGAAAATTGTGAAAAGCGTTGAACTGACTATGCTATTGACCTAGCAAGGTCTTAACAGCTTCACCGGACTACAGTTGCTGTTTTCGCTTATTCGCGACATACAACTGTAATAAACAAACTTATAGTCGGTGTATCAGGATAACCGATTAACACTCTGTAAGCACTGTGTATATTTATCCGAGCAAAGTTTCAGCCTACAAACTTCAGCATAGTAATTAGTGTCCGATTCACGACATCTTGCCTTCTATAGGTCTAACTCTCTAATAGAGTGGCGCTAGTGTGTTCCGGTCGCGTCTTGGACGTGTTGTAGCGGTACCGGAAGTAGATGCTTAAATCATTTGAATATCATTTTAGTTTACAAAAAAATTATGAAGACCATATTAAAGCATTAAAATCAATTACAGAAATAAAAATCATTACACAACTAACAATATTGCACCTATAGGTCTAACTCTCTAATAGAGTGGCGCTAGTGTGTTCCGGTCGCGTCTTGGACGTGTTGTAGCGGTACCGGAAGTAGATGCTTAAATCATTTGAATATCATTTTAGTTTACAAAAAAATTATGAAGACCATATTAAAGCATTAAAATCAATTACAGAAATAAAAATCATTACACAACTAACAATATTGCACCCGAGACACATTACTTTCAAGTAATACTAAGTATACTTTTACTTTTTTAATTTTTCTTTCTTAACACTCCATTTATTACGTTACTTTTTATCGTCAAAATTAAGTAAGTTATTATTTTATTTTCTTAAACGCTACGAATGTAAATCTCAAAAGGGATTTTCATGTACAATAAATCAGCTGCTTCATAGCATAATTGTACAACTCCGTTATTAATAAACAAGTATTACCTTAGGGGTTATAATCAAATATATAAAGTTGGATAGTATCTGTAGCGGGAAGAGTGAACTGTGAGCCCCTTGCGATTACAGCACTGGTACCCGTCTATACGTTTCATACGGTGTTTCTAAACCGACCTCATATACTAGTATCTCCTTCTAGTGTTAACTCCTTACATTGTACAAAACTCGCATTCATTATATAGTTGAAAAGTAATAAATCGAGAATAGGAAAAGAGAATTTCCAAATAATATTAAAAACTTCATACGATAAAACAATATTTATAGCCATGTTGTTTGGTATCTACCTCCATAGTGAGAGTAGTCCGGTGAAGCTGTTAAGACCTTGCTAGGTCAATAGCGTAGTCAGCTCGAAAAAAAAAAACTAGTGAGCCTAATGAAAGTCGAAAGTCGTAAGACAAAGCAATGGAAATCAACATTCGCACTTTCATTCACCTTGAAAGAAATTAGGTACAGATAAATCCAAAGTGTGCCTTATGATTACTCTTGGTTTGCACATAATAATTATTCTAGAGCGAATATTGTCAACGCTTTTAGCGTAAGATCCACACACATTCAACAAATATTTCATTAAAAAAATCTCCTACACCAAACTGTGAAGTGTGTGGGGTAGTAGAAGATGTGCATCATGTATTAATTAAAGCGGGGTGGTAGGGTTTTACAACATGAATGGGTCGCAACCACCATGTGTATGACGAAAAAGCCCGTCATAGTGATTCGCTTCTGCGGGTCGCGTTTCGGGATCAGCTTGTGCATATCCAGCTTTTCACAGGCCGGCATGATAGCGGCGACCGGCGATAGGTAGTGTGTCACTCGGTGGTCGCCATTGTTTTTGGATTGTACTGTGCTTACCATCAGGCACAGTGCAGTCATTTTGCCGTACCACAATAAAAAATAATAATAGAATGTATTCGGTTTCAAGCGGGCAGACAGTTACTGATGTCGACTTCCATCTTGGGTTTACAAGATATTGGAATATTTCATGGTTTATCCAAACTTAATAGTATTGAATCACTGAATTTATTTAAGATGTTGAGTCGTCATTAATGACGTTATATTAGTTTATATTAGCTTTGATAATGTGTTTTATTTAAGTTATTCAGCCTGTAAATTAAGTTAAGGTTACTATGGGACTGATAAAGCCATAAAAGCACCTACATAAACAAAAATTACATGCATTTTTATCAAAAAATTAAATTCATTTTTTTTTGTTTGATCTATATTTTCAAATAATGTTCATCAGAGGTTTTAGTATCACATTTAATTAAACTAATTTTTAATATTAATAATGCACATTTCCTTTCTAAAAAAAAGTATAATGAAGAGATTTCATATATTATATTTAGGCTTCAAAGTGATTGCTTGTATCGTTTAAATATTTCTTAATAAATATAGCGGTTGAGTTTAATTACTTCATTATCATAATAAATACTAATTGTATAAATCTGGAGGGTGTGTTTGTTTGTTTGGTTGAACGCTCGCTGAATATCAGGTAATACTGGTCCGATTTGAAAAATTATTTTAGTGTTAGATAGCTCATTTATCTAGGGAGGTTATAGACTATATATCATCACGCTAAGATAAATAGGAGCGGAGCACAAAACAGGAATGTTTCAAAATCGTTTTTTTTCTTTTTGAGAGCTTCCGCTGTATGTTCAAAGTAACTATTCCACGCAGACGAAGTCACGGGCAGAAGCTAATAATATCTATAAAAACTTTATAATATTTTTCATTGTAAATACGTTATGAAACATTTGGTTGATGTTTTAAATACAATGATCTTTTAAATATTAATGAATATATCGTTAATTATTAATTAAAAAATATATATTTTATACTTAAAAACTTGATATCATATGTGCTATATACATATATAAAGTATTTAAATTGAGCCTTTTTTATGGATTTACTTAAAATATTCTGTATATGAAAAACTAGCCTCTGCCCGCAACTTCGTCCGCGTGGAATAGTTACTTGGGGCTAACGCTAACACGCAGCGGAAGCTCTCAAGAGGAAAAAAAATCCGATTTTGAAACATTCTTCATTGGTGCTCCGCTTCTATTGGTCTTAGTGTGATGATTTCCTTTCTCAAGCCTATAACCTTTCTCAATAAATGAGCTATATAACACTGAAAGAATTTTTCAAATCGGATCAGTCGTTCCTGAGATTACCCCCTACAACGTCACAAACTGACAAACTTTACATATTTATAATACTAGTATAGATAAATAATTATAATACTAAAATAATTATTTGACTTATAAATTTGTAAATAAAGCTATATTTATTTATTCATTCCTAAAAGACAAAATTAAGTTGAAAGATTTAAAGGGGTTGCTTCACTCCTATTCGAATATTTCCGTGATAATCCCCGACGCTCAGGCACGGTCTATTAAATATGGCCGTCGGGATCCCCTTAACGCTTTGCCCTATTTATCATAATACGAAAATCCATTTCGTCGACTCGAGTCACAAGACTATAGTTTCATTCTATGACATTGATTATTTCGTCTTGAACAATACGAACACTTCGCTTACAAATTCTGATGATTATTAAACTTGTCTTGAACAGTTTTACAAAGGTATCACGCCGACAATATTTCGTCATATAATATTTAGGTTCTGAATATTGAAAATATAATTTTCCTGTATAATAAATAAATAGGAAATATGAGTTGCCATGCTAATACTACTCATTATCTTCTTTCCCTTATCCCACCTAAGAAAGTCGGCACAACATTTTTTTAATGTCATAGGAGGCAAACGAACTATCGAGTCACCTGATGTTAAGTGATCACAACCGTCCATAGAAACTACCAACACCAGGGGTTTGCAAGTGCGTTGCCAGCCTGTGTTTGGGGGGAAGGGGGACGGGGAGAGGAGAGGAGAGGAGAGGCGAAGAGAGTTGGACCTCCGGCGCTCTCGCTGACCGAACGAAACGCGATAATGCAAGCACTGTTACTTCACGCCGGTTTTCTATGAGAGGGTGATACCACCCCGAGTGAGCCGACCCATTCATGCTGATACCAGTGATAGCTTCAGCGTGGCTCTACCACCAACAAAAACATGTTTTCCTTCTCGTCTATCAGATGTCATCTCAGTATTCACACATTTTACATACATATAATTTTTCACACAATCCATCCATACCTTTTTCTTCTTCTATTCTTCTATCCATCCACCATTATACTCAAAACTTTTCTAGTTACATGATCTTCATCTCTCCTCATATCATGCCCGTACCATGCTAACCTATTATTACTCCTCTATTTCTCTGTCACTCCATTCTATTACCGCTCATAGACAAATAGCATAAAGAATGCAAATGCGTTTTACAAATTATTGTACAGTAAATATTTAATTATTAAGTGGTGTACAACGCGAATTCAATATGAATATGTGTAAAATAATAACTTAAGTGCAGATATAATAAACTAAAGAATTGTAAAGAAAAGCATGCGTCCTTGCGTGAATGTGTGTGTCCGCACCGCACTGAACATAATTTTTTCATACTAAACTCCATGCGGTGGACGTCGCGAGTAACAGCTAGTCTAAAATAAAAGTAGCCTAAGTTACTCCTTATAAGTTATCTTCCAAAATGAAAGTCCCGTTAAAATCGGTCCCACGGTTTCAGCAATTAGCCGGAACAAACAGAAGGGCAGATAAAAAAAATCGGTTTATGTCATAAATGCCATATACCTATTATTATCCATTTAGTAAAAACATGTTATTTTGACATTCCTAACAGAGGCTTCAAATTTTTTTATGTGTGTTTATTTATATTATGTATATGTGGTTTTTTCTATTTTCTTTATGCGTTTAGAATAAAGCAAACGAAGTCGTACGCGGTTGCTAGTGAGTTATGAAATAAAGATGAAAGAAATTAATAATTAGAATACTTTCATTTAAATATGAAAATCTTCATTCTAAAAATAATTACTTACAACAAATTGGTTACTTTACGTGTACATTTGACGGCGATCTCGTATTTATTCACTATGTTCTGTAGAATATTTGAAGTAGTTTAATTAGGGACATGAACAACACTTACCTATTTGTATCACTCAAACGGCCGAGTCACAGAGTTTGCCGTGCGAAAACCAACTGATAGGTACTAAGGTTAGCGAGCTCGCAACAGGTATGTAGTGTATAGAAATGAACTAAAGAAGCGTTGTCTTTTGTCTGTCTTTTCTATAAATTTTATTAAACTAAACACTATTAAAACTTTGACATAAGATTCTTTGATATTTGATTTAAGAATGCGTTACTTTGCGGAAATCCATCATTAATATTATAGTAGACGCTACTTTGCACTTCCGCCTGGAATTGATTGAATACTACTACGCCTAACTGCAACAAAAAATCAATTAATCAATATATAATTTATACACATATATATTAATTATACAAATAAATATATTAATTATTATATATAATTATACATAAATTAACTCGCCCGGAGTCAACATCGATCTGATGATGCTCCATGGATGAGCGAAACACGTGTTATCGATTGTCGAGATTACACGTTGATCTGCCACATATTTTAATTAATTTATTGATAATTATTATATTTATATTAATTAATTATATATTGTATAATTAATATATATGTGTATAAATTATATATTGATTAATTGATTTTTTGTTGCAGTTAGGCGTAGTAGTATTCAATCAATTCCAGGCAGAAGTGCAAAGTATCGTCCACTATAATATTAATATAAGATTCTTTTTTCCATCAACAAGTTTTGGGTGAAAAAATTCTTATACGTTGCCCCAAGTTATGCTCAAACCATGTGTCAAGTTTTATTGTAAATTCATATAGTAGTTTTGGAGTTTAGCGTGTTTAACCAGACAAACTCATAGACAGACAAACATAGATGAAGTTTAAGAAACATAGATTTATTGTTTAATTACGTTCTCTATTACGTTCACTCTCAATCAATTTTTTGTAAATATTTCGATTTACGGTTTTATTGTAGTATAGATATAAGAAGATAATTTATTAATAATTATTTTTAGACAAATAAAATTCACTGAGCCACTTACAAAAAAAGAAACACCTATGCAAAGAAAGCTGAAAGATCAAATATTATCTAGATGCAAATCGTTAGTATTAAATTTATAGATTACTAGATTTGCACCGCGGTTTCACTTGTGTTTAAATTTTAAAACTTTGAATTACTCACAACGTAGTTAGGTATTCTTAAACAAATTCCGTATCGAGCTTGATTGTTACGGCGACTAAGCCGTGGGACATGGTACCTTCTTGACATAGGCATTCGTAGATCGGCCCTTCTCGGTAACGCTCGGTTCTAGTCGGGCAGACAATCCGAACTCGGCCCTGTATACCCCACACCATACTACATGCCTCGTTCTCACTAATACATTGTTTTGTTTTTGGCAACAATCTTTTAGTTTTGCCATTGCCATTGCCATTTGCCATTTTCGACTAAGTTAATACTTTGTTGTCGCTGAATTGACTTTCTTAACCCTATTATTGCCGCTGAATTTAATTTACTCCTATAAGTCGTAGCATGATTATAGACCAATACTCTTTCTCAATAAAATGGCTATAAAATGCAAAAACAAAGTCAACTAGTTTTAGAGATTACAACAAACAAAAAACCATTGAGCGAACAAACAACAAATCTTTTGAGCTTTATAACATTAGTATAGATAAATTGAAAGCATCTTTTACGAAGTAAATTAAATGAAAGACAGAACATTGCGAGAAAATTTTCTGCCGAGTTAACTTGACAAATCTCCATACAGGGACTGTGATATCTATTGCTATTTTTATTCGATCGGTTGCACTATCGATAATATTATTTCAACAAGGAATATTAACTGAAATGTATATACTCAGTGACATTATTGCATTTGTTAAAGTAAAAAAAATAACTTACCTTTCTGATAATTTCATCTAGTACTCTGGACCAACTTTGTGACTGAGAATCGCCGCTGGCTCCTTTGGCATCCTTCGTTAATTTAAAATAATCTAAAATTACACGTCTTTATTAGATGAGTCTGGACGATGTAAATTAATTGAATACAATAACGGATTAATAGCAATAACTATTCCTTCGCTACTAAAATTGTAATTCATAAATTGAATATACAAACATTTGATCCCAAGTTTCTTCGCGACCAAATCCATGAGATCTTTGCAAAATCCCTCATATTGATCTTCTTTGTGGCCGTATTCTTTAGTTTTTTGCAAAAGATACGGCTCTTGGAGGATCGTCGTCACAGTGTAAGTTTTGTTTGTATTGTAAGTTGCGGGAGATCGTAATTGTACGTATTTCGTAGATGCTAGTTGCAAGCCATAAGTGTCTGTCCATGTTGCTACCTAAAAGACAACTTATTTATTAGGTATATACGACATGTAAATTTTACACACATGTAAGTTTTATTTATTTTAGAAATATGTTAACTTTTTTTATTGCGTTTTCATTGTTATCACCGTATTTTTAAACTAAGTATATTGTTAGAGGAAAAGGATAACCTGTTCAAAAAGAGAATTTTACAAAGAGAAAATGTAAGACTCCCAATATTGCTACTGAACGAATAGTGCCCAAAACTTTCAACTCATTGATTTATGTACGCTAAGAAATCATTAGTCACTTGTGAAAGTGAAATGGGTTGAAATAAAGTTAAAATTAACCCTCGACCTAAGAACGTGAGAGCTACTGTACAAAGTTTATCCAGAGGTTAATCACCTGCATGAAATGGATCTACCTTGGAGCCTAAACATAATAACATTTCAACTTGTTACCTAAAGATTTAATATTCGTACAACTATCATATATTTATTCATACTAGTGGTCGCCCAGTGGTCCAAATTCGACCATAATTCATTGATTTGTAAAGTTTGAACTTTATTAGGGTTCTGTTGTCAAAGAGATAATAAGGCCGCTATAATCAAAAGCTTTCATCATGACTACTCAGTTAATTTGCCGCTTTTTTTATTAAAGTATATATACATATAATAAAATATAAAGTATTTTTACCATATCACCGCACATTGTTATAGCTTTTCTTGGAAATGGTTTATTTTTATCAATTTCATTGCATAGATCCCGCAATAGTCTATCTATGATTTTATTGATATTATAATTAATTTGGTTGCTTCTATATAGATATCATCATGTCCAGCTTGTAAAATACCCACTGCAGAGTTATAATCCTTTTCCTGAAGGAATGTATGGGCATTATCACCACGACAGCCCACGGCGTATTGGCGATTTCAAACTATTTCACATAGTTATGTATTCAATCACAGCAACTTTCTTTTGTTTCCTCACGTTTTAATAACAGTCAGTGTGTATTTAGCCACTAATCGGCTTGTATGATGGTAGGACAGTTACGAGTAGTGATGGATCGTAAATCTCTCGATGAGAGTCATTGTCATAGTGACAGCAATATAATGCAAACAAAAATATTCGCAAATACTATGGTCTAAAATTTTCGCGGTATCTATATATTAATACGTGAAGCTACGTGAATACGTAAATACGTGAAGTAATTACTATTGTGCAAAGGAGTAAAAGGAAAAATATATATTAATTACCTTCAACATAGCACTTTGAACTGTCATCTCGACTACGTGCAATGTAAAATTATATCGATGTCCTTCCTCATTGAATGATATATTTCCAGTTAGTCCTTCAATATCAGTCTAAAAAGGATTATTTATTTTAATCTTCTATTACTGAATTTTGTTACATTTGAAGTCGCCACATAACAATTAAGCTTAATACTACTTATATTACGAATTTGTTTAAATTGTAATCATATTAGATTTGTTAAAATTGTATTGTAGATTCCGTTAAATATTGATACCCTTTTGAACGTAATAAGTAGCATTTATGTAGTTAGGTAGATTGACCCAAAAACGAATCCCATTGTATTAAAATTATTTCCATATAAGCTAATTTTTTTTCAACCCCTGCAAAAAAAATATCCCTGTAAGTTGTAGCTGTAGCACTTAATATTAATTTTAAAAACTAGCGTATAAAGATTTTTCATCAAAAATACACGTTAACCTCTTTTTTAATCAGGCTCATTTTATGCTGTCACATAATTTTTGATCGTAATTTATTAAAAATAAAATCATTTATAAAGGTATTAACTAATTGCGGCGTTAAAGTGTTACTTTTTCCCCGTCGGGATTGAAAAAGATAATCTTAAAATATCATCCAGTGTGCATAATGAGGTTTCGCTTTGAAATAGGAAGTTCATTTTTATTTTCTATTTAGCAGGATTAGATAAATTATATCTATTACATATTCATAGAGCGTATATATCTGATGTTAATATTTTTTTTCATCTTATCTACAGACTCTCGGTCCGCACCATTTTTTTGCTATCGTTTTATTTAATGTGTAAGTTAAAAATCGTATCTGTGAGCATCTACTGGGTGTTGTTTTTTTTTTTTTATAAATATTTATTTCTTTATTTTTTATGGCATGAGTGGCAAACGAACAGATGGGTCACCTGCTGTTAAGTGATCACCACCGTCCATGGACACTTACAACACCAGAGGAATTGCAAGTGCGTTGCCACCCTTTGGGGGAAGGTTTAGGGGAGGGAGAGGGAGAGGCGATAGGAGAGGAGAAGAAGGGAGGTGGGCCCCCGCGCTCTCACTGGCCGAACGAAACGCAACAATGCAAGCACTGTTACTTCACGTCGGTTTTCTATGAGAGGGTGGTACTACCCCGGACGAGCCGACCCATTCATGCTGAAACCAGTAATAGTTTCAGCGTGGCTCTACCACCATAAAATTTATGATTTCATTTATTGCATTTATGGCGGTTTCATTCCGGTCCCCTATCCCCATTTTTAGGTTATAATCCCCAATATGCCGCGCCGGAGCGTCAATGGTCCGATGGATGAACCTACTAACTGTTAAATATTAAAGTTGTTAAGATGTTAAATATTAAAAACAACTTGTCTACTGTCTACTGTCAATTGTCCATTAAAATTGTAAACGAACCACAAGCTGTACAACACGAACAGAACTGTAAAGGAAAGTTAAAAAATCAGTATCAGCTAAAACTAACTTAAAATTACCTTTTTTATTAATCTTGAAATTTTATCACCGTGTTCAAACGGTACCACCCAGCTTTTGCCCGGATTGCAGTCAATAACTTTAGTAGAATTAGCTAAGCCTGCCGCCCGTCGTAATGTATTCCTAAACGCATCAGGCTTCTTCCTCCATAATCGTCCAAGAGCATCCATCAGTACTTGTACCCCATCGTACATGAGAGCTGTCTCAGCCTATGTATCATAAATACTTATTGTATGTTATATTGTTATACTTTATAGCAATGTATTCGCTTGTAATACTTGACTATAAATTAAACATCAGGGGTGTTATTATAAAAAAAGTTAAATACGTGTTGAAAGAAAATGTTTGGATACTTATTAAATTATTTAATGCCAGCGATGTTATTAAGAGGTTTTGTAACTGTACATAATCAAATATTATGCCAGGTACTAAACCTCTAACGTACACAAGGTTTAAAATCCTGAAAATATTTCACTTTACAAATAAGATTTCGATATCAGCCACTCTATATATCAGGTTATCGAGTGGTTTTCACGCTGGAAAAATAGAGTAAAAATGGTATGTGCAATCCAAGTTCCAATAACGAATGTAGAGAGGTTTTATTTGAAAAAAACTGTTGGACTGTTTAAAGAACCCTATATCGCAAGCAAGGACGTGAAATGGCTGTTAAATAGATCTGTGCAGTCATAGAATAAGATGTTACTTATCTATACTGATATTATAAAGAGGAAAAGTTTGTGAGTTTGTGACGTTGTAGGGGTTAATCTATGGATCTACTGAACCGATTTTGAAAATTCTTTTACCAATAGAAAGCCACGTTATCTGTGAGTATCAAAGGCTATATGTTAACTCGAAAAATGGAAAGACTTTTTTGTGCAAGTTGGATTTGCAAAGTAAGTCGGAGAATAAACGGTTGAACGAAAACGTTTCTTACAAACGCTGCCTTAAAAATGAGATATATATGATTGAGTTCTAGAGAAAGGCTGAAGAGCTTGACAATGCCTACAAAAAAGTCACCGACAACATATAACTTCAAGGGTTTTTTTTATTATCAGGGCGGGACAACGTCCACTCGTGCCGGTTAGTGTATAATATATATAATATGTCTTTACCTATGAAATTGCCGTTCTGCAGTACTGGCCATTTCATATCAAACTAATTTTTGTTTGGCTAAGAATTCTAATTTCAAATTTATTTTATTTTAAAAATATGGGATTATTCAAAAGTAGTCATTTGTTTATTGATTAATGTTACATTTTCATCGCATTTCAATCTTTTTTGTCATCATGGATACGTAAAAAATTCAAGTAATAATGGAATATGAGTACCGTCGTGGCATCAACGCGGCACAAGCGTCACGCAACATCAACGACGTTTACGGAGCTAACACTACAAAACAACGCACCACCTGTTATTGGTTTGCTCGCTTCCGTTCTGGGAATTTTGACCTGAAAAATGAACCTCGCGGTCGTCCAAAAACTTTGGTCGACAATGACGAATTAAAGGCGATTGTGGAAGCTGATGATACACAATCTACGGCTTAACGTCGAAAGCTGTTGCTAATTCAGCCGTAGATTGTGTATCATCAGCTTTCACAATCGCCTTTAATTCGTCATTGTCGACCAAAGTTTTTGGACGACCGCGAGGTTCATTTTTCAGGTCAAAATTCCCAGAACGGAAGCGAGCAAACCAATAACAGGTGGTGCGTTGTTTTGTAGTGTTAGCTCCGTAAACGTCGTTGATGTTGCGTGACGCTTGTGCCGCGTTGATGCCACGACGGTACTCATATTCCATTATTACTTGAATTTTTTACGTATCCATGATGACAAAAAAGATTGAAATGCGATGAAAATGTAACATTAATCAATAAACAAATGACTACTTTTGAATAATCCCATATTTTTAAAATAACACCAAACAGTGAATATCACTTTTCTAGGGGTAAGTTTTCGTTTAGGGCATTGTTTAGGTGCTGAACCAGGATCCAACCAACTTACTGAGCACTTGCGGTTATCAAACAGAATCCATTTTTCATCGCAGGTAACAATGCGGTTCAAAATTCCTTCATTTGTGTGTCTGTTGAGCAGTGCAAGGCACGTCTCGACGCGTACTTCGCGCTGGCGATCATTGAGTTCGTGGGGCACCCATTTCTCAAG
>MU158877.1:441892-472434 GCA_015888305.1 Antheraea pernyi | reverse complement strand
ATAAACTGCCACTGCGTTGGCAATGCATGGGTGATTACTTCGATTAATACAAATAAAAAATACATGAAAAAAAATCGTTTAAATTTTTTCATACAAAACGGCAATTTCATAGGTAAAGACCTAATATTCACTTTTGCGAATATATAACATTAAAGTTTTACGACATAACTATTTTTATACATACAAAACCTAATATGGTTGTTGTATATAAGTACAGTCGTATTATTTATTTTGTAGCTATGAAAAGAGGTATTCATAATAAAATAGTAAGAAAACTTATAATATAATAAAAGATACGTACTATATAACGCTATACGCGGTATTTTACAAACGATATTAAATAATTGTGTATTAAAACATAAATAAAAAAAAATAAATGTTTTAAAAATAAGATTACTATAAAATAAGGAAACGTATTTATATGAAAAAAATACAAATATACCGAGTTCACTAAATCAGCTTTTGATTATTAACTCTTTTCAATGTCACATTTCTAGTTACTACATAAATAGACGGTGACTCGAGTTAATATATTGTTATACAGATTATTTTGTATGACGCTGTAAGGTTAATATATTGTTATACAGATTATTTTGTATGACGCTGTAAGGGTAGAGCCACGCTGAAGCAATTACTGGTTTCAGCATGTATAAGGTCGGCTCGTCCAGGATAGTACCACCCGACCCACAGAACACCGACGTGATGTAACAGTGCTTGCGTCTTTGCGTTTCATTCAGTCAGTGAGAGCTCCGGAGACCCCCCCCTTCCCCCAAACACAGGCTGGCAACGCACTTGCAACTCCCCTGATGTTGTTAGTGTCTATGGACGGTGGTGATCACTTAAAATCAGGTAACCCACCTGTTTGTTTGGCTCCTATTACATAAACAACATATAATAATAAAGTTATTATTTGCTATTCTAGAATTCTCATTTGTTACACATCTCACACTCAGATTCACATAAGCTGTATTATTATATTGTTACACCCTATATAGGTACTCGTTGTTACAAATTAATAACGGATGAATTATGAAGCATTGGAACCAGAAACAATTTGGTTCTAAAAATAGATCAACTCGAATTTTGACGAATCCTTCGAATAATGACGTCATTCTTCCAGATATTTCCACTGTCCTTTAATGAAAGGTATTGAGTTGAGGTATAATGAATTGAGTTTTATTCTAAACATCGGAGCAAATACGGAGAAAAAAAGGGGAAAAATCTTTAAGTGGACTAGAACCACAAGTCTTATAATACGAAAAAACCCAGCAGCACATTAAACTTAATGCTACAGTAAACTTACAACAAACAATCTCCGTAACAATAAATGTACCTGGAGTACATAATTGAAATGCCAATCGGTTTTTAAACACTGCAGGGTAATGAAATGAGTCGGATAACCTCACAACACTCAGTAGCGTTCGACTCAAATATTACACGATACAATGAGTGGAACAAAAGTGATGAGTTAACTTTACTTGGTAACAATTCCTTCAGGTATATGTAGTCGAGACGAAAATGCCTCATGTGTATTCACTCAGAAAGGGGAGATCGTATGGGATAATAATTTATGCAGGGAAACCTCACTCACGGTTTCATTAGGATGTACGCGAGTTAGTAAAATCTACATAAACTCATTATTACACTCCGTCAAAATTTTCTCTGTTAGCCGTCGATTTGAGCACCTTGTGTGGAGCTTTATGTTCTTCGTTGGGTTGCCATAAAACGTTCTTAATATAAATACAACCGCGTATTTGCTTTATTGTGACTAATGTTTTGAAGTTGCTAACAATTTCGTCGTCAATGATTTACACTTTATGAAGTTTTCAAAGGGCTTACTTTAATACATATTAAGTTTGAGGAATTATAATTAACTAGCTGACCCGTGACAACTTCTTAGGCAGTATCAAGCTACAACTTTTCTCTAGAACTGAATCATATATCTCTCATCGTTAAGGCAGCGTTCGTAAGAAGCGTTTTCGTTCGACCATTTTTACCCGACTTCCCATATATTACCCCCTAAAACCTGACAAATTTTACCTCTTTTTAATATTAGTATAGATAATATAATTAGTTAATAGCTTCTACCCGCGACTTCGTACGCGTGGAATAGTTATTTTGGGCTAAAGCGCAGCGGAAGGTCCCAAAAGGAAAAAAAACCCCGATTTTCAAACATTTTTCATTGTTACTCCACTCCTATTGATCTTAGCTCGATGATATTATAGCCTATGATACTCACAATTAACGAAACTTTCTATTGGTAAAAGAATTTCAATTTCAAAATCGGTTCAGTAGTTCCTGAGATTACCCCCTACAACGTCACAACGTCACAAACTTACAAACTTTACCTATTTATAATGTTACTATATATTACATGATGATAATATAAATATATGTTGGTTATTTTTATTTAGGACCTAATTTAAAAAAGGTCTACGTTATCGGGTCATTTGTATATTCATATTAAACTTTAAATTTATGTACTTTTTAAAATATAATTTAAAGATAATTTGATTGTAGTTTACTGTAAAAGAGAGAGCTCGATCTGCGTCAGACAGATCATGTATGGTGTTCCTGGCTTGAAGAAGTGATGACCTAAAGAGATAACTAAAAAGGACTCATTCCGGAAGCCTGTGAATCGCGTAGAATGATGAAGATTTAGAAAAACCTATGCCCAGTAGTAGACTGAGAAGCATGATTGAAATGAAATGAAAACTTAAAATCAACATCAAAGAAAATTATATCAAATGGCGTCAGTAGAAAACTTCCAGTTCATTTAAACAGTTGCGCAAGTTTCAAGTGGCTTCAACGACTTAAAAATACCTGGAAATAGAATTATCGGGGTGATAAGTTGTTCGTACCGACTTGAATTATGACATCTATATCTATCTGACTGTGCAAACTCTTAAATAGTAATTCATTTCAATTCATTGCTTTTTATGATTAGATGGCGTATGTCTTAATGTTTCTTTGACAGAAATATGTATAAATCCGATGGTTATGGCAATCTTCAGATCCTCATTTGTGGAGATCCATTTTTGTTTTTGGACTGTTCATTTAAGATCAGATAATGTGTAGTTATTTTACTGAAACTGTATGATAATATTTTTAACAGAACTTATTCAATAGTTATAAAGACATTTAAAACAACGAACTTTCTAAGTTAAGTCTCTATATCATGAAATTTTCTGGTATAAGTTAAAGCTTATAGTGTAGGGACAATATTATATTCAAAGTAAACGACGTGTAAAGTTTTACTAGATAATAAATATCGATGACAGAAATATAGAACTCGCTAACATAATCATATTACTTTATAATTTTACCGAATTAAAAGTAAATCAAATAAATTCGTATATAGTTTTCTCGCGAGTTATTAAATAAAATTTTGAAGTCACAAACATATTAAAAGTTTATGCCGATTAACTAACTTTGTTATAAGTAAAAAAGAAATTAACACAATTATAAATATTAAATAGGACGCACTTTTTCTATTATGCTTTCAAGTCTTACAGTTTAGAAGTTTCTTCTAGCTTTATAATATCTTTTTACTCTATATACTTAAAGAAGTTTTACTTTGTCTTTAATATTCTTGAAAATGGTTTACTTTTCTAAGTCTTATTTTATTAATTTAAAGCAGTTTACGTTATCAATACAATTTATAGTAAATATGTTTGGGACGGTGACTCGAGTTAATATATTGTTATACAGATTATTTTGTATGACGCTGTAAGGGTAGAGCCACGCTGAAGCAATTACTGGTTTCAGCATGTATAAGGTCGGCTCGTCCAGGATAGTACCACCCGACCCACAGAACACCGACGTGATGTAACAGTGCTTGCGTCTTTGCGTTTCATTCAGTCAGTGAGAGCTCCGGAGACCCCCCCCTTCCCCCAAACACAGGCTGGCAACGCACTTGCAACTCCCCTGATGTTGTTAGTGTCTATGGACGGTGGTGATCACTTAAAATCAGGTAACCCACCTGTTTGTTTGGCTCCTATTACATAAACAACATATAATAATAAAGTTATTATTTGCTATTCTAGAATTCTCATTTGTTACACATCTCACACTCAGATTCACATAAGCTGTATTATTATATTGTTACACCCTATATAGGTACTCGTTGTTACAAATTAATAACGGATGAATTATGAAGCATTGGAACCAGAAACAATTTGGTTCTAAAAATAGATCAACTCGAATTTTGACGAATCCTTCGAATAATGACGTCATTCTTCCAGATATTTCCACTGTCCTTTAATGAAAGGTATTGAGTTGAGGTATAATGAATTGAGTTTTATTCTAAACATCGGAGCAAATACGGAGAAAAAAAGGGGAAAAATCTTTAAGTGGACTAGAACCACAAGTCTTATAATACGAAAAAACCCAGCAGCACATTAAACTTAATGCTACAGTAAACTTACAACAAACAATCTCCGTAACAATAAATGTACCTGGAGTACATAATTGAAATGCCAATCGGTTTTTAAACACTGCAGGGTAATGAAATGAGTCGGATAACCTCACAACACTCAGTAGCGTTCGACTCAAATATTACACGATACAATGAGTGGAACAAAAGTGATGAGTTAACTTTACTTGGTAACAATTCCTTCAGGTATATGTAGTCGAGACGAAAATGCCTCATGTGTATTCACTCAGAAAGGGGAGATCGTATGGGATAATAATTTATGCAGGGAAACCTCACTCACGGTTTCATTAGGATGTACGCGAGTTAGTAAAATCTACATAAACTCATTATTACACTCCGTCAAAATTTTCTCTGTTAGCCGTCGATTTGAGCACCTTGTGTGGAGCTTTATGTTCTTCGTTGGGTTGCCATAAAACGTTCTTAATATAAATACAACCGCGTATTTGCTTTATTGTGACTAATGTTTTGAAGTTGCTAACAATTTCGTCGTCAATGATTTACACTTTATGAAGTTTTCAAAGGGCTTACTTTAATACATATTAAGTTTGAGGAATTATAATTAACTAGCTGACCCGTGACAACTTCTTAGGCAGTATCAAGCTACAACTTTTCTCTAGAACTGAATCATATATCTCTCATCGTTAAGGCAGCGTTCGTAAGAAGCGTTTTCGTTCGACCATTTTTACCCGACTTCCCATATATTACCCCCTAAAACCTGACAAATTTTACCTCTTTTTAATATTAGTATAGATAATATAATTAGTTAATAGCTTCTACCCGCGACTTCGTACGCGTGGAATAGTTATTTTGGGCTAAAGCGCAGCGGAAGGTCCCAAAAGGAAAAAAAACCCCGATTTTCAAACATTTTTCATTGTTACTCCACTCCTATTGATCTTAGCTCGATGATATTATAGCCTATGATACTCACAATTAACGAAACTTTCTATTGGTAAAAGAATTTCAATTTCAAAATCGGTTCAGTAGTTCCTGAGATTACCCCCTACAACGTCACAACGTCACAAACTTACAAACTTTACCTATTTATAATGTTACTATATATTACATGATGATAATATAAATATATGTTGGTTATTTTTATTTAGGACCTAATTTAAAAAAGGTCTACGTTATCGGGTCATTTGTATATTCATATTAAACTTTAAATTTATGTACTTTTTAAAATATAATTTAAAGATAATTTGATTGTAGTTTACTGTAAAAGAGAGAGCTCGATCTGCGTCAGACAGATCATGTATGGTGTTCCTGGCTTGAAGAAGTGATGACCTAAAGAGATAACTAAAAAGGACTCATTCCGGAAGCCTGTGAATCGCGTAGAATGATGAAGATTTAGAAAAACCTATGCCCAGTAGTAGACTGAGAAGCATGATTGAAATGAAATGAAAACTTAAAATCAACATCAAAGAAAATTATATCAAATGGCGTCAGTAGAAAACTTCCAGTTCATTTAAACAGTTGCGCAAGTTTCAAGTGGCTTCAACGACTTAAAAATACCTGGAAATAGAATTATCGGGGTGATAAGTTGTTCGTACCGACTTGAATTATGACATCTATATCTATCTGACTGTGCAAACTCTTAAATAGTAATTCATTTCAATTCATTGCTTTTTATGATTAGATGGCGTATGTCTTAATGTTTCTTTGACAGAAATATGTATAAATCCGATGGTTATGGCAATCTTCAGATCCTCATTTGTGGAGATCCATTTTTGTTTTTGGACTGTTCATTTAAGATCAGATAATGTGTAGTTATTTTACTGAAACTGTATGATAATATTTTTAACAGAACTTATTCAATAGTTATAAAGACATTTAAAACAACGAACTTTCTAAGTTAAGTCTCTATATCATGAAATTTTCTGGTATAAGTTAAAGCTTATAGTGTAGGGACAATATTATATTCAAAGTAAACGACGTGTAAAGTTTTACTAGATAATAAATATCGATGACAGAAATATAGAACTCGCTAACATAATCATATTACTTTATAATTTTACCGAATTAAAAGTAAATCAAATAAATTCGTATATAGTTTTCTCGCGAGTTATTAAATAAAATTTTGAAGTCACAAACATATTAAAAGTTTATGCCGATTAACTAACTTTGTTATAAGTAAAAAAGAAATTAACACAATTATAAATATTAAATAGGACGCACTTTTTCTATTATGCTTTCAAGTCTTACAGTTTAGAAGTTTCTTCTAGCTTTATAATATCTTTTTACTCTATATACTTAAAGAAGTTTTACTTTGTCTTTAATATTCTTGAAAATGGTTTACTTTTCTAAGTCTTATTTTATTAATTTAAAGCAGTTTACGTTATCAATACAATTTATAGTAAATATGTTTAAAAAACATTTTTACAAAAAAAAATCGCCATCGTTGTGAAAAACTAACAAGGCACTAAAAAACGAAAAGTAACTGAATTATTAAATTAACCAAATTAAATAAAAAATATTGATATTCGCGCCACCTAATAATATATTTGAAGTCGATGGCAACCTGTACGGTTTTTTCCAGGCGGATGAAAAATGGCGCTGGACTACAGCTGCATTAAATATACAGGCAGAGGGTGATCAGGAAGAAGTTTCAGAAAGTCGTTTCTAGTAACGTCAGTGCCGAGGGATTTCCCAAGCCTCAGGTCTTTTGTAAAGACAGAAACTTCAGATGTTACTGGCGCTAAGGAATCTATAAAGGATAACGCGATTGCATGCTAGACCGAGGATTAAATCGATCTGACTACATGGTCAGTATTGGCACTGTACGTACAAAATTGCGATTCTGAACTCGCGGCGAGGAATTTCACATTTTTATACAACCGAACGTGAGGGGCTTCCAGTACTCCATGTGGAACGGCTGATTATTTTCAAAAAGTGTCTCATTAGTCGTCACGGTTTTTGACAGGATAACTGGACACGATATGACTCGGTCGGATAGTTTGAAATTTTATTTCTTAAACGGGGCATTATTTATTTCTAGAACGTTTAGAATGTAAGGCGTTACAAAAGTCCAACATTGTCTAAGCGAAAGTGTAAAATGATACGTCTAAAAGAATTAATGGCATCATTGACTGGATAGAGTAACTGTGAGCTGCCATAATGCTTATCGGTGATGTGGCGATGCGTCAAGTGATGAGTGCTAGTCAATCGTCAAGTTTACTGGTTATTTTTGTTGAACGTGCCGCTAAAATGATACAGGCAACGCTAAATGTACATTACAAGCCTCACAAAGCTTACTGAGAGTTTCAGAGCTGGTAAGTATTATTACGAAAATAATTAATTGATGGAGATGAGTATTTACGAAGGCGCCCATACCCGATGGTTTTGATGAGATTTTCCTTAAACGAGGAGGTACAACAAAATATACTGTTCCACCTATATTCGATACTAACGTGCAAGGTATTAAGGGCGGAGGTAAAAAAACTCACAGGTGTAGAAATATTCATAGAACCAGATGGCCTACCTGGTAGAGCACGATGATCTTGGCTCAAGACGCCATTTAGTTGTAACTGTTGCAACTCCACAGCGTATATCAAGTGCATGGCTGATATTTGTTATAATGAAAATCCCACCGAAAACCCCTACTTAGTAACATACATGTAACATACATGTAGTACATACATAACAGACTTGAAAATGTAGACGTATTTCGCTTCTTTATGTTGATAAACAATGTGGGAATTTTTTAAATAGTCCTCGCAAGCCTCCAAATTAGCTATCGTTCTTATGAGATTATATCGATTTTCTTTTAATTTCGTAAATAAAAATCGCCAATGTTATTTTTTAGAATAAACGGTTTCTATATTTAGCTAAAATTCTTTAATTGGGTAAAGTAATACATTTTCTTTAAAAGTAATTCACGATATAATCTATAAGAATAAGATAAAATAGAAAAGAATTTTCTTAGTAATAGTTACTTTATTCTCACTTAAAGTTATACGGCGGACGTTGTTCTACCTTGATAATAAAAAAAATACTAAAAGTCAACCGAATCGCCACTTACCGTGAATACCGTAATGTGAATCTAAACTACTCTCGGACCCACTGGAACACGCACACAAAATTTCAACAAAATCGGTCCAGCCGTTTTGGAGGAGTTCAGTGGCATACACACGTACAGAAGAAATTGATATATAAAGATATTAAATTAATAGCTATTTACCATGTTAATGGAATGGATTGTGTCTGGATGGTTTACATGTACATACACGTATATATCTCATTTGCTCTTTATAACATCCATATACAGATAAACCAGCCTTATGAGTTTAAAGATATAAATAAAGGAACACTTAATAATATTTTACTAGTACAATACAAATCTATTGAAGAGATGTATAGAAATGAACTTCAGGAATAATTAAGTCGTAGTAAGTTAAGAATTATTATAAAGTTTATCATATTGCAATATGTTTGCCACAGAAATAAATTTCTTAAATACAAGGTAAACATATGCTAATATATTAACCGATAAGCCGATACAGCATAATTTGTGCGATCGAGCGAATTCATTATTCAGAAGACATCACAGATTTTTTTGATACCTAAAAATAAAAGGCAGTCTTTAAACTAGACAAACTAATTAAACCTAATTCGATTCAATCAATCTAAATGCATTATAATTCAATATGTCATAACAGTTATTGTGATTCAAACTTGTAAATTTCATAGCTAAAATCATATTATTGGGTATATACGTTTCTTGTCTATATGTAACTGTGGCAGTGGCGATACAGTTATATATTAATGCGCATCTCCCACCCATAATGTGGAGTATATCAATCTTCATAACATTTTGTGTATAAGTATCGCTTTCATTGACTTTAATAATCAACTTTAACAAAAGAAAAACATTACTATTATTCTTTATTTATTTGTTATATATTACTTCACAGCAAATGTATTACATATATTTTACAAATATATTGTGCCAATTGCGAAGTAATCATTATTACATCTTGCTTATAATAGATATATATTTTTATACTTATATATCCATTTAAATGCATTCTAAGGTTTAGCCCTATTGTATGTGGTAATCTTGTGGATATCTGAATTTATGTGAGTGTATCTAAACCAGTTTGCGTTTGTTTTGAAGTTCAGTTTCTAGATAAAAATGTTCCTGTTAGACTGGAATAAATCAATATGATGGTACTTCTTATCATACACATTAATACATATCTGTAATCCAGAGTTCATTGGGGAATTATGTTGAACTAGCTGTGGTGCAAATAACCGCGGGCTTCGAGTCGTTTGAGTTGGTATTTTAAAGGGAATCCTATTTAAGAGTTCGGGACAATCAATATTGTAGTTTAAAACATCATATCAAAAATAATTCATCGATCTGATAATGATGTTAAATTGTAAAACTCTAAATTGCTTAATAATATATATATATATATATATATATTATATCATACTCTCTTTTCAATTTCAATTTTTCATATCTTAGTTTTTTTTTCTTTCTCCAGTTCTGATTCATGTGTAATATAATGTAAGAGCTATGGTATTATGTTATTATGTTTCACTCTGTACTCCAATTTATGTTCCAGGTAATTATTTATCTCCACGCCATGTTACTACGTAAGCGTCGTCGGTTCATCAGCTTCCTTTACATTATATCTCATTGCTATTGTTTATTGAGGGTTCAAATCCCAATTAATGGCTAAATGATAACCTTATACTTTTATGTTACTGACTTTAAATCACTCTCGCTCAGTTAGGTCGCGAATTGCATGAGTCAGGCAACAGCTCAAGCCGAGGAGTACCATGCACCCTAGAGCTAAGTTGTCAAATAAATTCGGCTGATTGCCTTAAGCGTTGACCTTAGTAGTGTAGTCCGGTGAAGCTGTTAAGACCTTGCTAGGTCAATAGCGTAAAAAAATCGAGAGAAAAAGACTTTAAATCACGACTGTATATTTAATTAATGTACTTGCTGGTTCTCTTATGTAAAATTAATACATGAAAATTTTTCGATTAGTCACTCGTGAAGCAGTAGGTTATATTTATATGTTTAAAATATATAAAAATCTAGTATCATGATCTTTGTCCACCATGAATTCTGAAACTACTCATCCGATCTTCATGAAAGTTGGCATTTATGTATAATTTATATTATGAATTAATTTGTTTATTAGTTCTACCTTGAGCGTAAGATTTTATAAAGCGTTATTATAGGAATATCAACATAATTTTAATTTAACATGTGAGTACAACGACAAATGTAATAAGTGAACCACAGCAACGCGTGACCGAATCAGCTGGTATATATATATTTGTGTATCCTAATCAGAGTAATAGAAGTGTAGCACCTACCGATATAGTCCCCTTGAACCGAGGATCCATTCGTCGTAAACCGTCCATGAAATCGCGTACAATCTTCCGCGAGTGGTCAACGATGCGGAACCCCGTTATATTGACCGCCCCGTATTCTGTGACTTCGTTTTCCCAGTGGTCGTCCATAACCTATTTAAAAAGTTTAATTAATATCTTTGTAGAAGTATTTATATATCTGAATTACTATAAAACCACAATTACTTTATATTATGTATGTATTAAATTTAATAAAACGGTAACTTTGTCATTATTTCAACTATTATTCCTTTCATTTCCAAGTATGTAGTAGCTATATCATAAAGTAAAGTGATTTACAAGAAACTATTATGTAAATAAGAAATCAGTTTAAAGTAGACGAAAAACGGTTTTTCACCCTCTTAAGGGTTATATTTTCTTCAAATTTATATGGGAATACCCCTGAGTATAGGCAATTCAAATAAAAAAAGAATCATTAAAATCTGTTCACAATTGACGAAGATATCATATAAAATATAAATATTTATATATATATATATATATATATATGTATATATATAAATAAATAAATATTATAGATACATAAAAAAACACATACAGCCGAACATAGTAACCTCCTCATTTATTGAAGTCGGTTAAAGTTAGTTAGTGTAACATTAATCTTTATTAATTAATTTTATTAGGTCCAAACGACGAACAATTCATATTTATTACAATAATTATTTTTACACATGCATCAAGTTTTCTTAACTGTGTAAATATCAGAGTTCATATATGACTCAATTTTGCATTGAAAGAAATACGCAAATATTGCTGTGATCTATTTAATAGTAAATACAATGTACATACATGTGTATTATTACGTTGCCTCTCGTCCGAGTTAAAAAGTATGAAGTTGTTAAGTGCACATCGGTTGCATTAGCTTTACTACCATTTTTAATGAAAGCTGTCTGTCTGTGGCTGAGTGCAATGCATTTGAGTATATACAGTATACAAACATGTAATATTTCTAGCAAAATTCTCGTATGAGTTTTAGAATACTATTTTATTATAGATATTATTTTAGTTTAGTTAGTAAAATACTATATTACATATGCGTTGCATATTCTATAAGATCTTGATTGATAGATTGATGTAGAATTGTGTAATTTTTTTATCAAAAACTTCGTTAGTCCTACTTCGATTAGAAAATCAATGAAACGAAAAAATGACATTGAAAAGCGATAAACCTTAGAAAACCGACGTGAAGTAATAGTGCTTGCATTGTTGCGTTGCGTTCGGTCAGTGAGAGCGCCGGAGGCCCACCTCCCTTTCCCCAAACACAGGCTGGCAACGTACTTTCTACTCTCCTGGTGTTGTTAGTGTCTATGGACGGTACATCTATACAATTAAACGTGGGAAAGAATGAGATAGAATACAATATACAGTGTTTCATTGTATATCGTACTACCTAATACTTGTTCTATCCCGAGCATTTTATATGTGTTAGTACGTCTGTATGGGCTGCATATTATGAAACTTTGGGGTAAAAGGCGTCATTACTAGAGTGGTATATTTTTTACGCGTATCGTTCATGTGAATATTTTATCACTTCTTTCGAGTGTGAAGTGCATGTTTGAACTACATTTTTTTTCATTTTCATAATTACATGAAACATTCGTCTGTCATTATACATGTATAGGCTATAGTGTAATTTTTTAACAAGTTTAGTGTAAATTTTAGTCACAATTGCACGTTACTAAACGAAAACGTGATGAATTGATGTCTAGGAGGTATTTTTTTTTTAAATATATCATAGGAGGCAAACGAACTGATGGGTCGCCTGATGTTAAGTGATCACCACCGTCCATAGATACTAGTAACACCAAAGGAGTTGCAAGTATTTTGTCAGCCTTTTAAAGTGCACTGCAAGGTGCCTTCAATTTATTGTAATATAATTACGCCTTTCCTTACCGAGTTATCTAAATATTCTGCTATTGAACAATCATCTCTTTGCAGTCGAATCAAAATATAAAAATATTTGTATGTGATAAATAAATGAACAATTCGGCAAGGTACTATACGAACAGCAATAAAAATCATATTAAACAAAAACAAGCAACACTCACCAGGCCGCTGAGCATATAGTGATATGTCCTCCGCCCCAATTGAACTTTTCGAACGTGCTCCACCAATATATTTTTAGCGTTTTTCGCATTGCAATCGAGAACAATGCGTTTGTTACCCCAACGGTCATGTTGTTCCATAGCCAACAAGAATTCCATAGCTTCGGACGCGTTATTAATTCGCTTCACAAGTGTGATTCGGAAGGCTGTACTTCCCGGTTGCATTGATTGGTACAGTTGTTGTAGCCTTAGTAATCCTGACAATGAAAAGTAGATTTATTTTTATTATCGTCATGTAGATTTAAGCTTAGGGGTATTCGATTTTACCTGAAACTCTGTCTTTGAGCGCTTTGTTAATGTGTGAGTCTTTGTATTAATGATTTACATTTTCTTTTTTTGCAGTAATCGAAAAATTATGTTTACATTTTATTGATTATTTAGAAGTTTTTTTTTATCCGATTACAAATCCTAAAAGCCGTTTAAGGTTAAATAAAATTTGTATACGATTTATTTGTCTATCCTCAATCGTATCATAGACAGATTTGTTTTTTTTTTGTATGTACCGAATAAATCAAAAAAGTACTTTACTTATTTTAAAAACTCTATCACCTATCAAAAGCTACATTATCAGAGCGTTAATTGGAGTATATAACATTTTGATAGCAATATTTACATTAACGCAAATAAAAGGTAGTTGACGTCGTAGTTGACTTGTTAATTAACAAATATACTGGTGTTATAAAAACAAAAGAACAAGATATATTTATTTAGGAGGATACAAGTAAAAAAATCTGTGCTTATCAATATAAAAACATTAATACGAAATTGGTACTGTCTGAAGCATTTTTATATGTCGGACTATTTTCCAGCCTCCCCAAACCAATTCGAGTCCACACGAATTTTATCGAATTAAACGCCCCATATAAAACAAGCGAAACGAAAAAGGGACAAAGCGTGTTTCGAGGAGGAAAAAAAAATAAAAACTCTTTTACTCTGCGTGACTCGATGGGCCTGTACATTCGAACGTACTTATAATAATATATATATCTAATGAAACGGATAAATAGGATACAAGTCTTTGTTCGCGAGCACTTAAGTCGTGTCCGTTGCGCGTTACTTATCTTGATGGGATTGACTATTGTTAAAATAGATTCTTATTCAGGAAAATATGTATGATATACTAATAAATGTAATAAGTATAACATACGTCAATCTATTGCCATCGAAATGAATATTAATATATATCTCATTACATATATAGTAGAAAAAGTGACTGACTAATATATGAACGTAAAGCTCAATCAATCTATTGGAGTTAGTATCGTAAAAGTTGGGCTGTGGATTTTCTTTATAATGTAAGTGGGCACTAAGAAAGGATTTTTGGAAATTTTACCACTTGAATGGTGAAAAGTATTTATGGAACATTCGTTATATTCTCTCCAGTCACTTAATCATTCTAGATAGATATTAAAATAAATACTCGAAAATAAAAATTAAAAAATTCTTTCAGTGTTATATAACTCATTTATCAGGGAAGGTTATAGGCTATATATTATCACGCTAAGAAACATAGGAGCGGAGCAGCAATGAAGAATGTTGCAAAATCGGGATATTTTTTCCTTTTCAGAGCTTCCGCTGCGTCTTAGCGAAAAATAACCATTCCACGCGTACGAAGTCACGGGCAGAAGCTATTAACTAATTATATTATCTATACTAATGTCATAAAGAGGTAAAGTTTGTGAGGTTGTAGTGGGTAATATCTAGGGAGTCGGAGAAAAAATGGTCGAACGAAAACGTATCTTACGAACGCTGCCTTAACGATGAGATATATATGATTGAGCTCTAGAAAAAAGTTGTAGCTTGATAATACCTATTACCGCCCAACGAAGTGGGCACGGGTCAGCTAGTAATATATAAATTTAGGATTAGTGAACTCTATTTTTTTTAATACTTTATAGGATTTAGCGTTTGACCATAATTTCATTTTACTACTCGAGGGTGGTAGTAGCTAGCTAGATGAATTTAGAAAAAATCCTACCACTTTGTTATGATTTTACCTCCAACGGAAGCTCGATATCAGTTGCATGGATTCGAACCTACGTCCATTGTCGCTGTGTCCGAATGTGGTTTTAACTTAGCCACCATGGCTTCAAACTCAACTTAACATTGACCGATTACCTTGAACGTTGGCATATGAAAGTAGTTTCTCACGGTAAAAATTTTATATGCTGCCCATTTTTTTCTAACTCGCTACTGGGGGTGGAGTTTGCAAAACACCAGGGCTCTACAAAAGACCGGCTTTTGTGCTGTTCAAACTATTGTCATCCACTTAGCATATTTGCTATCCTATTTCCTACAATTCAAATAGCAACAAAGGAAACGATCCTGCGGGCACAACGATTAAAATATAAAGAAAGACTAACAAAATAACAGACGGCTTTTTCATTCTGGTAAAAACTTTTTATTTCGCGTGTTACACATTGTTTAGCACTTTGACATCATTTTAAAAACTTGGTACACTTGCAAATTTCAGTTTGGCTATTTATTTTCTTCTATTTAGTTCTAAGTGCATGAAATTTTGCGACAAATCTCATATTTATTTCAG
Organism: Antheraea pernyi; assembly: GCA_015888305.1. Taxonomy (NCBI): domain Eukaryota; kingdom Metazoa; phylum Arthropoda; class Insecta; order Lepidoptera; family Saturniidae; genus Antheraea; species Antheraea pernyi. Next base: position 456,962 of record MU158877.1, on the reverse strand, counting down.
CTCATAAATCTAATATATAAAATTGTTATGTTTACCGACGAACAATACATTAAACTATTTCATTCATTTTTCTCTTCGTTTTGTTGAATTGTCATTTAATCCTTGGCTAATTTCAAAATGTAAATCTCAAACGAAAATCAGAAAATGAATTAATAACAGATTACAACTTTTCATCAGAGTACGAGAAAGTAAGTTAATAAAAACGTAAGTTCAGTCAACGACAGAAGACTGTCCTTTCTCGTGTCACAGGTTTCGAGCCATAGATTAGCCTAGTTCCAAAATCTGTAGAAATGCAGATAGGTATATGAATACTGCCGTCGAAATGATTACAGTGGACTTAATACCCTTGTAACAACGTTCAGTGTTGCTTCCTTTTCTCTGGCTCTTTTAATGAGATTAGTAAAATCAAATAGTTCAAGATTAGTTATACTTACCTACCTTTTATTCCATAAATATTATCGTAATATAGTTCATTTATGTATAATCTCGCATATAATTTATCACACTCATATTATGTTGTATTTTGTATTATAAGTATATTATAGTGATCACAGATAGACTGTAAATAACTGTAATTACTGTATTATGTAAATAATCAACTCAGTCTGTCATCTTTACATATAATAAATGGGTAAAGAGACGTAATCTCTACACTAAATATATTTATGAAAAAATACTTTAGAGAAAACATTTCCATGGTTTTTAGATTTTTTGTCTGTCGTTTGTACAAGCATTACGCAAAAGTTATGGACGCATTTCGACGAAATTATATAAGTTGTATTTTACGTACCGATGTATTTTCAAATATGTGTATATTTTAATTCTAGAAAATATCAAAGAGAAGTTCACGCAAAAACTACTGGACGGGTATTGATTACATTTGGTATAATAATAGTTTGTAGACCGAGGAACATAGAGGATTTATTTTATTAGTTGATTACATATGTATATTCATTAATACTAGGTATTAAATGTAATTTTAACAATATATTTTATATAAAGAGAAAAAAAACAAATAAAAATTGAAAGTAAAAATTTAAATTACAATAACTTTTGATGACATGAACCGATTTTAATGAAGCAAAGACTAAATGTTATTCGAGGACATACTTCATGATTTTCATAAAAGTTGATCTTGAGCAGTGCTGCGTACACAAATAAATAGATAGACAAACATTACAAAAAATGATTTCAATTTTTTATTTTTATTTGAGCATGGCAAAGTGACTGCACTTTGCCTGATGGTAAGCGCAGTACAGTCCAAAAACAACGGTGATCACCGAGTGACAAGCTATCCATTGCCGGTCGCCGCTGTCACGCCGGCCTGCGAATAGCTGGACAGGGCTTTTTCGCCATATACATAGTGGTTGCGACCCATTCAGGCTGTAAAACCTTACCACCCCACTTTCGCCATTGCCTCGTTCGTTATTCAGCAGGGTGCACCACGTGCAGGTGAGGTTGGCTTGGGTGTCTCAAATCTTATGATGTTATTTGACACCCCTTACACCCCTATATTTAAATATTTGTTTATAGTCACTCACAATATTATTTAAAATAAAAAGCTAAGAAATACAGTCATGTAAAGTCGTGTTGTATGTATTGAAGAGGATTGTTATACGTTCGATTGATCGGGTTACGAACAGGTTTTTTTTCTGAATTCTGCTATTATACTGTAACCTTTGATCTGTATTGTATTGCTGTTCGACTAAGGTTAATTGTCTGGTAGTAAACGGATGAGATTTTCTAAGATATGAGTAACTGACGGTAAGGTGAGACTCGGTATCGAATGAGCCTGTTTCTGTTTCTGATTAGATCAACGTTTCTGATTTCGATAGAGTAGTTCAAAATTTAAAAGAATATATTTTTACAGCTGTTATAATATGATGGATGGTTCGTAAGGGTAATTCAAATAATTGAAGAACCGTGGTATATTTATTTAGCTTTGGTAAATTAATGTTAAGTTATATGTACTTATTAGAAACATTGCTTACAGTACGAAAAAAACTGGGAGTGTGTTAAAGATTTTTTTATGTCATAGGAGGCAAACGAACAGGCGGGACACCTTATGGTAAGTGATCACCGTCGTCCATGCAAGCACTGTTACTTCACGTTGGTATTCTGTGAGAGGGTGGTACTACCCCGGGTGAGCCGACCCATTCATGCTGAAATCAGTAATAGCTTCAGCGTGGCTCTACCACCTTCAAAGTTACACTACAGAAGTGGACTTTTTGTATTACAGGTAAATATTTTAATTAAAAAAATATAATTACAAGCCAACATCACGCAGTGGTTTAGGCGGTTACCATTTTTTTTTTTATCGTGGGGATATCCTTTATGTATACGCCACCCTCCCGGGGGAGAGGGTGGGTTATGTCTGACTCGCACAGACTAAAAAAAGGTTGCCGATGAGAATTTATAAATCTCTGTCATAACAAATTTCACTTCAAAAGCATCAATTTTGAAGAAGTAGCAGTTGATTACCTAATTTGCCAGTGGATCGTAGCGTACAGTAAAACCATATTTCTTAAAAAAAAAAACTATAATTACCCATCCACCACGCAGGACAGGAGGTTATTTTAGACTCTACCAATGAAAATCCTTTGAGCATCTCCTTTATTACGCTTTACACTGTAAACCATATTTCTTAGAAAATATCACCATTATTACACGTCCGCCACGAAGAACAAATATAGACTCCACCGACAGAAAATCCCTTGATTACCTCCGTTACACTTGCGTGTCTTTGAGCATATATTTCTACCCGTCGGTAAGTGCTGCCCCCGAAAGAGACACGTCACCGAAATATCCTTGATCGACCATACACCTCAGCCTTAGTTTTATTTTTTAACAAGGTTTTCTTTTCCTTTTTACTATCTTTAATGAATACACATTTTGTTTTTTCTTACTTAACGAAAGTATAATAAGAACTCTGACACTTTAAACCATTCCAATTTATTCAACACAAAGAAAATAAAAAATAAGCTTATATCAAACATTTCATTTCCAAGAACCCTATATCATTTTTTGCAATATCATACGATTTGAATTACTCGCTTTGACCGCGTCAGTGGTGGAATGTAAACTAGTTTTGACCGCATTCGTGATAAAATACTGAATGTGTTGGTTTTCCTACTGCGATATGTCCGACTGTTATTAACTTCTTTCTAAAAATGATTGAAACGTATTTAATAATTTATTCCTAGACACCTGCAACAATTTTTTTCATGTAATTCGAAGAAGTACAGACACGTAGGTTTTACGTTCTTATTATATGTATAGATTATTTTGTGTTCCATCACATACGCGCTGGTTTCGTTTTTGTAACTTGTTTTTATTTTGCATGTACAACCATGTAATCTGTGATTATTTCCAAAAGGGTCTAATTCTAAATATACTTACAGAATATTTAGAAGTAATTCTAAAAAAAGACGAATTAGTCTTCCATAAACTCTAAAAATTAATGTTACATAGATTCTTGTTAACTGGGCTACTTTCTACTGTATTTAAATTTATAAAAGACAGAATAAAATCCCTAAAATAGTTTTTCAAATTACTTAATATAGTAATATTAAACAAATGATTTTGACTAAAATAAATAGCCGTCTAGACAGGCAAATATATTACTACTAGCGGGCCCAGCGGACGTTGACCTGTCTTGATAATTAAAAAAAAACTAAAAGTCAACCGCAGTGCCACCTACCGGGTCCAATCTAAACCAGTCTCGAATCCACTGGAACACGTACACAAAATTTCATCAAAATCGGTACAACCGTTTAGGAGGAGTTCAGTGACATATACACACACGTACAGAAGAAATTTATATATAAATATGACATCTTTATTAATCGATCAACGTCCTAGTTAATAATCAACACAGTAAGTACATGTCAAACGTCTGCTGTCTCGCAGAAATGAAACGAAGGTAGATTTACTATTGAGAGATAAATGTGCGGGATGGAATGTGGTGAAACTTTTTGACGCACCCGGACTATTCACACCATGTGTCGTCTCAACACTCGTGACCCTTGAGGTTTTCCAGTGTCGCGGACTAATGGCCTGTGACGTCAGCTGCGTCCTTAACCGTGTCCCGAAATCTATTATAAACTTGTCGAACACGATATGTGCGGCCCCATAAATGGCTTGTTCTTTTTAACATATTGGGTTCGACGAAATTCATCATTTGAACTATATAAATCTTATTTACTACATTTCCTTTGTTTTAAACTTGTTCAAATATTTTAACATTAACAACATAATGTAAACCATAATAATATAAGTTTGAATAAACATACAGTTTTTCTTTAGATTAGAATAATTCTTATTCGTGTTGGCTTCGGCCTCTGCTTTTAAGCGTAGAATCTGTATTCGAAGATAATTAACACATGGTTTCTTAACATTACTGATGTTTTTGATTTTTAGTTTTTAACCACAACTTCAATATTACTCGCATATTTCAAAATTGAAACAATATTATATTCTTCGACATTTTTATTGAACAAGAAATTATCCATAATATTCATCTGTACTTTATAAGGATCGATGTTATTTTGAAAACCTTGAGATTTTGACTTAGGACATTAAAAAAAATTTTTTTTATCCCAATGATTATATTTGTATCTGTAAATAAAATAGGAATACGGACTATAAAAATAAATAAAACTGAACTATCTATTTGTAATCTCAAAATAACAGATTTTTACTAAATGCATATGAATCAGTATATACGGTACACTTATGCCAAAAAAAAACAATTTTTCAAATTTTCACCTGTGTTTTTTTGTTAAGACTAATCTCGAAACTGATAGGATCATTTTTAACGGGACTTCATTGGCAGATGATTGATGTTATAAGTAGTAATTTAGGCTACATTTAATATAGATAAAAAACGATTCCACGCAAATATATTTAAGAAGCAGTGACCAGCACCGTGCACTCCAGACGGACCTTTACACTGAACAAAAACACCTAATTATAACTTCTATATACATATAATTATATGAATCTAACGTGTCTGACACCATTTAGATATTCGTGAAAAAACTTTTGCAGATGTCTAGGAATAAGTAATAAAATACATTTCAATCATTTTTTAGTAATGTCTGTCTGTCTGTCTGTCTATCTGTCTGTATGTATGAACACGCATCACTGCTAAAGTACTGATTTCACAATAAAACCTCACTATCTTCGAGATCACAATATCTTCGAGAGTAACTTAGTCTTTGTTTCATTAAAATCGGTCTACTCCATCAAAAATTATTCTAATTTGAACAACGTCTCGAGTTACGTGCGAGAGAAATATAAGTACTACTTTCATAAAGCTCAAAGGTTTGTTTGTTGGGTTAAACGCGCTAAAATCAGGAAGTAACCGTTCTGATTTCAAAAATTATTTCATTGTTAGGTAGCTCATTTATCGAGGAATTATATATCATAACTCTAAGACCAATAGGAGCGGAGCAGCAACGAAGAATGTTTCAATTTTTTTTTTTTGCCTTTGAGACCTTCCGTTGCGTATTATCGTTAGCCCAAAATATCTATTCCACACGGACGAAGTCGCAGACAGAAGCTAATCATGTATCAAATTAAAAAAAAAACATCAGCCTGTAAGAGACCCACTGCAGGGCCATAGGCCTCTTCCCGAAGGAAGGTAGGTATGGGCGTAATCACCACGCCAGCCCACAACGTATTGGCGATTTCAAACTCTGAGAAATCCACAGTTCTATATTTTTCCTACATACAGTAGTACTACAAGAACATTTCTCAGGTTCAGGTTTCCTCACGATGTTTTCCTTCACCGTCAGCCGATAGTGTTACCAATATAAATCAGTAAATGTACGCGAATTCCGAAAAATTCGTTGGTACATGCCGGGGTTCGTACCTGCGGACATAGAAATAATATTTCACCGGTAAAACCACTAGGCAACCACGACTAAAAGTATAAGTATCATGTATAAAAATCTGGAATTCTTGATATCACATTTAAATATAACTACATAATACATAGTGTATATAGTACAAGTTCACTAATTTGAGACGTATCCTAATGATATCTAATATTTCCAAATACAACAAGCCATTTAGACAAGACAGTTTTCTAAAGAAATAAATATGAATAAATAACAGAAATAATATGTACACTCGATTGTATACAGTTGGATTGGAATACATTTTAGAGACACTGTTACTGATATCTTTTGCGTATTTAGAATAAATAATCAAAGTTTACATGACCACGCGTACTAGTTTTGTTTTTGTTACTTTAAACGTTGGCTAATTTTACATGGCTAAATAATATGGCGATTACTAATCGTATACAAATTAAAAATATAATAATAGTTAGAAAACGGTAGGTAGAATAAAATACTTTTCGGTTCCCGACCTAACGAGGGGCCTGTGGTTTTGTTAACGCTTCAACAAAATTGTTACGAAATTGCACAGAGTTCTCGAAATGCTACTATTATGTACATTGTTAGCAGCTAACTACAATTCTTAACACCGGGCTGAACTTTAAACTCTGCCACTCAGATGATAACTAGATGCAATAATTGTAACCACTTCGTCAGGAAATCCATTAAAACTGTATCTCGAGTTATCTTAAACTTAATAAAGATATTAAGTTTAATTTTAGAATCTACGCTGCCGGCGGTCAGCGTGAAATTAATTTTTAAAACTAATTTTACAATACTTCTCCACTATTATAGAACTGCTATAACCCTAGTAAACAATAATATGCAAAAATATATTTAACAGACTTATTGTTTTATGTCAGGTTATTCTTATTTATTTATTTATATGTGGATATAGCAACAGTCAACAACGATAATACAATAATAATAATAAAATATAGTAAACTAAACTCAATACCTAAAACGCTTTATCACATAGAAACTTAACTTAACTTACACTATTAATAATAATAAAAAAAATATATATATAATAGTAAATACTGAGAAACATTAAACTTAGAAAAAAAAAATAGAATAAGAATAAACGAAAAAGTGAAAATGAACTCATTTATGAAAACTAAAATTAACATATTAGAAAAAGACAAGATAGCAAACATAATTGAAAATATTGAATTATGATATATTTACTAGCTGCAGTTGAAATGATCATGGATATAAAATGTACGATATGATATGTTATTACTATGTTACGCCATTTTTTTACAAAATTATTATGAGAAATTTATTTCCTTCTTGTGATTTTTTTTATTGCACTTGCACGTCTTAGCTACGTAACTGATAATCTTGAAATTTTGCATACATGTTGTCAAGGATATAAAAAGGACATGGGATACCTTTTATCTATAAAAAATGTGCTGCTTTCGACGGATAAATTAATTCTACAACGCGACCGAAGCTACAAAGAAAAAATAGTATGTAGTGATGTTGGTAACCATTTATGAAGACTCAATAAAAACAAATTGTTATAGAAACCAGCCCGCTCTCAACAGTAAGTACATACGAATTACCGTCATACAGTAATACATATTACCGTCATTTTTGTTTCTCTTGTCATGATTTATTTGCTTACAATAAGGTGTGCAATGTTATTTATTAAAAAAATATTCATACCAAACTGCAATAATATTCCAGTGTTTGGAAATGTATTAAAAGATTAGAAAATAAAACGAAACTTTCTTTATCTTTATATATAAATTTCTTCTGTGCGTGTGTAGGACACTGAACTCCTCTTAAACGGCTGGACCGATTTTAATAAAACTTTGTGTGCGTGTTCCAGTGGATCTGAGAATGGTTTAAATTTAATTGGACCCGGTAGGTGGCGTTGCGGTTGAATTTTAGTTTTTTTTTTTATTATCAAGGCAGAATAAAGTTCGCCGGGCCCGCTAGTTTAATAATATAAAATGCAAATACATAATTCTATCTCATAACCACTAAAACATCATTTTGCGTTAGGTATTACGGACAAAATATTATTGTAAGTTATTTATCAAACTGTAGTACCAAATCAACTTATTATTTTTGTGAAAAATTTGATTGCAGAAATATGTATTAATTTATCACATCATTAGTTCATAGATCACACCGTGAAAAAAACACCTCAATGTACGTTTATGGAACATCGAAATTTGTCCTCCATATAGCACCATCTTTTTCGAGATTCCAACCCATCTACATAGAAGTTACATAGTACACATATAGTATCTACCTATATATAGTATCTATCTATATAGTTATCTACACAGTACATTCAATATTAAAAGCGACTTTGTAATTTTTTTTTCCGAATACTGAGGGTATCTTATGCTTTCGTTGTGTTGAATTTTTATCGATAATCAAAATTTTTCCGCCATACAACGTTGATTTTTAGCGCATTTTGAACCCTGGATATATATAAAAATCAATGGTGTTCATAGCATCAAAGATGAGTATATTATATGGTAATATTTAAATATCGACGGTATCTCACGATTTGATCGTGTTAATTTTTTATGGAAATTCTTCATTCATCCGCCTTGTAACACTGATTTTTATCGCATTTTGAACCCTGGAATTAGGATAAAATCAATACTGTCTACAGCATTAAAATGACAGTATAAATAATTATTACTTTGTAACATTTAAATATCGACGGTATCTCACGATTTGGTTGTGTTCGATTTATACGAAATTTCTAAATGTATCCGCCTTATATCATTGATTTTTATCTTGTTTCGAACCCTGAATCTATGTAAAAATCAACATTGCTCACATCATCAAAGAAAACTGTATAAATATTCATTATTTTTTAATATTTGAAATACAGAAGGTATCTTTCGTTTTTAACGTTATTATTTAATTACAAAATAACATGTTTTTCAAAATTAGAAAACACAGGGGTGTGTTATTATCTGAGCAATACCCATGTTTTGGTTATTAATAATGTCGTGTCATATAAAAATATTAATTAATAAATATACTAAAAAGTGGCGGTATGTTCATAAAATCAATAAGCAATCGAAGTTTCTAGAAATGTTTGTAAAGCTCTAATCACATTAGCAAGGGAACATTCGCTGAGGTATTATATTACGCATTCTGTAACCACAGATTCATACAAACTTTAATGTTTTCATTGTACAGACAAATTATACAAAGTTGATCGAAAACGGATTAATGAATTATAGTTATCTTATACTATACTAGCTTTTGACTGCAGTTTCGTTCGTGTTAATGTAGATTTGACATATCTCTCAGGTATAGTGTTTTTAAAATATAAAATGCATCCTATTCCCTTTTCTGCATCCATGACAATTCGTATGCAATATTTTATGATGATCGATGGGTAAATCAGGTGCGCAAGGGTACCAAACCAATTTACATTTGCAATAATAACATGTATAAATATATGCAAATATTTGTACTGCGTTCACTGTTACTTTTTAAAATAAGGTTAATAAATAACTGTTTAATTTATTTTAAATTTTAACTAAAAAGTAAACAAGAAATATAAAAAAGTAGTACACGGCATATCAACAATTCTTGTGATTTAGCTTATCATAATTCAATATAGCCAGTTCTATTTCATATTTTTAAATAAATTTAAACGTTCTTTAAATACTCAAGTAATTAAAAAAAATTAAAAATGGGAAGCATTCAACATCTTGTAACTGAACGAATTCTTCGATTTTACCAATAAACCAAATTTATTATGATAAGATTCTCTTATTACTGACATTTTACTGACACTGATATTACCTACATTAGTGTAGTTGACAAAAACCTCACCTCAAAGACGAATGTTTACCTATACCAGTGGTGATAATGCGAACATTCGCCGAAGCTGTTAATGTGGCGGCAGCATAAGTCGTTGGTACATATTGTTTTTACATGTATTCAAGTGCAGATACTACGAGAGTTGCACAATATATTTCTCACGTAATCTCATTTCAAAATGTATTAGATAACATGTAAACATAGATGTTTGAAGTATTTAAATGATACTAATATACAATAGTGGCGACACTGGATATTTCCAAAAGTGACAAATTATCTTTTTTTTAAATGTATAAATTAGATTTTAATAAAAAATACCTTTATTATTTTTTTAGGTTTTAATGCGAGATAAATCAATTGTGGATCATTTGAACGTACCGTAATAAAGGTTCCAGGTTAAAATTTTGTAATCTTCTGTAATGCGTAACATTATGATGACAATAAAATATAACCTTAAGCCGTGTTATTACAAAAAAGTTAAATACTTGGTTTAAAAATGTTTCGTAATAATTGCACCGCGCTCGCCCGAGGCAAGTTCGCGTTATCTTTTTTCACAAGTCTAACCTAACGTAACCAAAGCGAGATAAAATAGCAAGATGGCGAACATTCAGCGACCGCGGTGCATTTACTATGAGTCCTTTTTAAAACCAGGGTTCAATACGTATTTAACTTTTTTGTAATAACACCGAAGGAGTACTCAATAATTTTTATTAATTAATAAATTATTTATTAATTATATATGTATTATATTATAATAATAATAAATATATAATAATTATAATAATATTATATTATTATTTATTAATTATACACTTATCACTAACAGAAAATATAGTTAAGATAATAGTTATCAAGCAATATCCGTGTGAATTTTAATTTGATATGTTTGTTTCTCTCCTTTAGAACAGTATAATTTAAATAAATGTAACCAACCCGTTAAAATATAAGGCGTTTGAAATTATTTATCACAACTGTTCATAGATTTTATATTTCTCATTCATGTACTAATTTAAGCTTTTACTCTCCCGTCAACAAAATAACTAGATCATATAACTCACTCCATAAAACATGCGACATTTTCTTAACTAAACGAAATCATTTCAAAACGGCGATAGAGATATATCAGTCTCTTCACAAAATATAGTTATAATTATTTTTTTCAGTATTTCCTATATTACTCTTTCTTATTCAATTTTCCCGTTTTTGTATTATGTATTTATTTTTATTTTTTTAATATGTGAAATAGTTTAATCTTTTATTTTATTAATATTCAATTTATTGGTGGAGCATGCCGTCGTTGTCTGTAAATATGACTACATTTATAATGTGTTACAATAGTCCTACTTTTTATATACTCACTAATGTATTGTCATGTTGACGATCCTAAAATAAATAAATAAATAGATAAAGATATAGGTATGTATCATTATTGTTATTTAAATATTTTAATACATTATTAAGAAGACCAGAAATGAAATTAAACTTCTAACATTTGGTTACATATATTTGTAATGATACATATACAGTTATTTATAAAAAGTTATGAAAAATATCTGAATACACATATGATTTTACTTATATAATATTCCAAGATATAAACAAATTGCATCACGTATATATATACACGAATACACATGCTTATTTAGCACATATTCTCTCTCTATTTTTATTGATTAATCTATAAATAATAACGTAGCAAATTACTTAAAATAAATATTATTCATGTCAGTCTTAAGTATAAACCGATAGTATACCCATGGCTACTATAAAATATCATTTCGGCCGCTATATTTTATATGATTTTCACAAAAGAAGAAATGCTATAATAGCATATAGAAAATTATTAAAATGTTTGGTGTTCCTGAATGTATCACATTACCCAGACTTATCACCCTCTGATTATTACCTAATAGGGAAAAAAATTAAATATTAACAAGATATCGAAGAAGCACTGCTTTAATTTGTCGCATAAAAATACGAAACATTTTTCAAAAATCGGATATATAAATTGATCTCTCGCTGCCATGAAGTAATTGATATTAGTGACAATTATATATATATATATATATTTTATTGTAGCACGGCAAAATGACTGCACTGTGCCTGATGGTAAGCACAGTACAATCCAAAAACAATGGCGACCATAGAGTGAAAGTGACACAATATTCATCGTTGGTCGCCGCTGTCATGCCGGCCTGCGAAGAGCTGGATATGCACAGGCTGATCCCGAAACGTAACCCGCAGAAGCGAATCACTATGACCGGCTTTTCGCCATACACATGGTGGTTGTGGACCAATCAGACTGTAAAACCCTAACACCCCGCTAATATTTAACGAAATTCATTGATGGTAAGAAAAATTTGTACATGGTTTTATATATAAAATAAATGGTCATAACTTTTCAGTCGACCTATTTATAAACAGTTATATAACAAAATTAGGAAAATATATGTTTGAGTTATAAATATAATATATTATTTAGTATGATAATATTTTTAACTTATACTCAACTCTTTGACTATAAAACAAAACGAGTGGTAGTGGTTGATCTATATAAAGGCCGCCCAGTTCCATAAGCGCTTGTCGGCCACCAGAAACGTAACGAGTGAGTTTTATATTCCTTATATTTTATTAAACGCAAATGTGCTTTTTTTCTTTTATATTTTGCAATGTACATATTTCTACGTTTTGGTAAACCCACCCGAAGAAGTCAAGCCTAGTCATTTAATTTTTTACAAAATAGTAAAAGTCTTTAATGAAGAGGTCGAGATGATTTTGTTCGATGTATCGACGCTATGTTTTGTGATTTTTTGCATAGGACGTTACTATAATCTTTGTATTTTTTTGTAGGCACTCCAGAGTGCACGTTGCCGACAACGTGGCAGCGCGCGGTAAGCCGGCCAAGCAGGCCAGGCGACCGCGGCTGCTTTACCAACAGAAGGAAACAATCTATCTAGTAAGTTTCTTTTTTATATTCTTATACATTTTTAATTATAGATAAGTAAAATCAGTGCACATTTTTGCCTTATATACAGTGTGTTACAACCAGGGGCGTAGCTACCGTCGTATCAGCCGTATCAATGATCAGGCCCCCCGGGGCTATAGAGGCCCCTGACGTGTGTAATTTCTTTAATTACCCTTCATTTGGGCCTTTGACAATTTTTTTAATACAGGGCCCCTCCAGGGCACGCTACGCCACTGGTTGCAACTGCACCAGTAGCTACAACCATATATATTTATTACAATGACAATTAATCAAAAAGAAATTGTATTCAGATAAAGTTTATTACTTTTCCACAGTCTCTCGCACAGCCAGCCTACGATAGAGGCTTTCAGGATACAGTTTTATGTAAGTTTATTTTATTCATTCATTCTTACGCATTTTTTTATATACATATGACTGCACTTTTGTGTCGTCTACAGTTTTTATACTCTAGTTTGTTACTATTGCACCAGTAGCTACATCCATATATATATTTCAATGACAATTAATGAAATTCCTTTGTATATCACTGCACATTTTGTGTCGTATATATATATATTATATATATATTTCAAAGACAATTGATGACATTTCTTTGTATTCAATTAGCGTTTATTACTTTTTCGCAGATCGCGAATCTTATATGCTATATAATCATCAGACAGGAGTGAAACTTCATGATTCCGTTTGAAGTAAGTTTTTTTCGTTCGTTCTTATGCGTTTGTCTATACTATAATAATAATAATATTGTAAAGAGGTAAAGTTTGTGTGTTTGTGACCTTGTAGGGGGTAATCTCAGGAACGACTGGTCCGTTTTGAAAAATATATATCATCACGCTAAGACTAATAGGAGCGGAGCACTAATGAAAAATCTTACAAAATCGGGATTTTTTCCTCTTGAGAGCTTCCGCTGCGTAAAAGTAACTATTCCACGTGGACGAAGTCGCGGGCAGAGGCTAGTTTAATATAAATATCACTACACATTTTGTCTCGTACACAGTGTTTGCACTCCAGTGGGATACAATTGTACCAGCAGCTATAATCATATATGTAAATGTATTTAATTTATTTTTTTAGGGTCGTTAACATGACAATACGTTAGTAAATATATTAAAAATAGGACTTTTATGATTGATTATAAATAAAGTCATGTTTAGAGACAACGGAATGCTCCAACAATAAATAAAATTTTAATAAAACTAAATATCAATTTATTTTAAACAGTTGAAGATTTAACATAATAATACGAAAACTAGGAAATTGAAACAGAAAGAAAAATAAAAATTCTAAAACTAATTGATATTATTAAATTATATTTTTAAATGACGATTACTATGTTTTTTGTTGTATTCAGTTAAAATATATTACTTGCAGGTTTCAAATATAGAGACACCCTAGCTTACGTTACGATATGCTGATCTATTTACCATATGACTAAGGTTAACTTCATGATTGCGTTTGAAGTAAGTTATTTTTATTTATTCTTACGCATGTTTTAATATAAAATACATTTATTTTACTCCACATTTTATCTCGTACAGTTATTGATATATAAAAACCCAAGAGGCACAGTTTCGAATAAAAGTAGCGCTCGAAACCAGCCGCAAAAACTCCCCAATATTAAATGCGTGTTTATAGCTATGCGGTAAACTTATGATTTTGCAAATTCAACCTTACCTGAATGATTTGCAGTTGTTTTTACAAGGACACAAGAAATTACTGCATAATCCAAAATTATACACTTATTTTTGTGTGCCGCCTGTGAAACGTTAAGTGTGTATTTTGGGTTTTTGTATATCAATGCAAACGGTGTTTTTATTCCCATTATTTCGTCCCGTTACTAGTAGTCTAGTAGGTATATCTATTTTAATCACAATCAATAGTATTTAATTTGTATTTAATATGATATATTTTCCGCAGGATTCCACCGGACTGGACATAGACACTTCGGAGTCAATAATCCGATAAGAACTATTCGTTGCCGAAGAAGGATTTAAGTTAGATTAAAAAAATAGATTTAATTGGTTCAGAATTTTTTACTAATTTTCCTAAATTTCAATAACGATTTGTGACACACGATCTTCTTAATCTTTTCTGCTGATTACTTCCATTAGTGTTATATTGTCTATATATATTGTATAGTTATAAATAGTTGTTATATATTATTTTGTATATTGTATTATATTGTATGTATATATTATCATGTAATTAAATTTAAGCATAGGCGTACGTACGTTTTTTTGTCTTGTAAAATTTCAATAACTTTTTTTCTTCAAAATTTTTTGTTAACGCCGCAAAGTATGGAATATAAATATTATAATTTTGTGTAATATTAACAGTCTTTTATTTATAATAACACATGCATATATATATA